>CM033688.1:10204336-10633137 GCA_019514585.1 Dendrobium officinale | reverse complement strand
TTATCCACGAGCCTCCGCTATTCAAGTATCATATGCCTTCACTAGGACATTGTGAGAGAAACCTACAAAAATTTCAAATATCAGATTGAAACCCAAACAGGTTTCGGTCGTCGTACGAAATGGAGAATCAATATATTTGTGTTATGCTATAAATCAAGCAATTTGGGGCTCCATACCCAATGTGCTATAGTGAATTAGTGACAAGTTGGGAAATGTGTTCTAGTTTGCTTATGAAAAATATCTAACTCCAAAAAACGGATTTACTAATTATTTAAGTGGTGAGGCTTCTTTTGTATGTGTGGCATGCAATGATGATTTGTTATTTTCAAAAATCTTTGAGATGTTGCTATTTTCTTAATCTCCTTTCCTTTCTAACTCAGCATGGGATGACTTCAAGGAATCATGCATGCATCAGATCCAGGCAGTACGCTCTTTGTTTTAATGCATCAAATTCATCAAGTCATGACATGTGATTTACTATTAATTGTAGAATTATCTTAAAGAAGAATCTCATACTCTTTTTGTAAATTTAAATACTCCAATTTCAAGCTAGCATGCTTTTTCTTAATTTTCCTTATATGGATGTATGAATTCTCTCCATAAATTTTTCAACTAATTGATCATAGTTGGCTTCACATACCTCTTCTTGATCAGATTGTTTCAAATTGATTATTGCCATTAAAACAAGTTTGTGGTTTCCTCATTTGCTTCAGTCTTAGAGAGAGTTAGATGCTGAATCTGCCCTAGAATACCTTTTGGTACTGCTTCTTGTCATCATGTATTTGGGTTTCACCTCATCCTTCTCCTTGCTTGGGTGCTCCTTAAGTTGTAGGACATTCAGCTTTAACATGTCCAGGCTTCCTGCATTCAATAGCAAACAACATCAGAAAGAACTTTTTATAATTTTTTGCTATCCTTACCTCTTTTCCTCTTCTAATTGGTCTTTATGCTTCTTTCTTATGGAAAGCTTTTTGAATTGTTCCTAGTGATGAAGGCAACATCATCTATTTTCAGATATAGAAGATTCAGTGTCCGTGTTGTTGGCCTTTAGTGCCACACGTTTTCTCCTTCTTTTTCTCGCTTACATCAAAATTTTGTTTAATTCACCCCTTACTCATAAGCAATAGAAGTATCGCCAAGTAAGTTATCATTCGAATAAATATTCAAATCTTTAAATTCAGTAATTGTAAGTAATCTTAGCATCAAAAGAAAAAGGCAAGCATCTCAAAATTTTATTGACCTTATCCTAATTAGTTAGCTCTCTTCCTAAAGCATTCAATGAGTGTGACAATTTGTGTAAAACCTTAGATATACATGTTAGAAATTGATTCAGAAATATTTCATAACGTGAAAGTTCATAGTCATGCAATAAATTATTCAACCTCTAGATTGTTTAACATTTGTTAGTTCCTTCATAAGTTACACACAATTTATCTTAAATTTCTTTACTAGTTGCACAAGTTGAACACGCATATAATCTTTAAATTTCAAAGCACAGAAAAAATAGTTTATGTATTTTGCATTAAGTTGTGCTAAATCTCTTTCATCAAAAGTTCATTCAGTAAAAGGAATTTCAATTTTAATGCTATTAAATTTACGAGAAGGAAGTGTATAACCTTCTTTAACAAGCTTCCACATACGATAATCAAGAGATTATAAAAATGTAGACATGCAAGTTTTTCAAAAATAAAAAAGATATATTATCAAACAAAGGTAGACATATAATAGAATATCCTTCGTGTTGTGTTACAATTAGCAAAGTTAGACATGAATCAAAATTCAAAAAGTTTTAAACTTAATTTTATGAATCCTGCTCTGATACCACTTGAAAAGTGCTTTGATGGCACTAGAAAGTTTGACAGGGATGTTATGCCCTTATGGACTAGTCCCAAGGTTAACTAAGAAAGGGGGTGAATTGGTATTTAAAAAAAATATTTCAATCAAATATTAAAACAAAAACCAAGATTCACCACAAAAATACAAAGTGCAAAAAATAATATGTGGAAGCAAAAATAAAGAACACAGAGATTTATAGTGGTTCGGTCATTACGACCTATGTCCACTCACCCGTAGGTGCCCTATTGAGTATTGCACTAAACTCAGTATCTCTCCTTTTGCCCCCACAGTAAGGCGGAGAAGCCTATACAAACCTCCTTTTCACCAACCTAGGTGAGGCAAAGAACCCAACTCCTTTTACTTTTTCCAGAAGCAGGTAGAGAACCCAACTCCTTTTATTTCCTTCTGAAGAAGGCAGAGAACCCAACTTCTTTTGCTTCCTCCTAAAGCAGGCAGAGAACCTAACTCCTTTTTCTTCCTCCTGAAGTAGGAGAAGAGGAACTTTGATCAGATGCTAAAGTTTATCTCCTCTCGTGAACCACCAAGGAACTAAGGACGGCGACTGGAGAAGACAATGACGGATCCCCTACTTGGGAGCAACCTTTGTGAACTCCATCACAAACTCCCCCTCACAAGATCCTCTCTCTCTTTCCTTGCTCTCTCCTCTCCTCTTAGCTCTCTTAGGTCAAAGTAGCTACAAAATATGTTCTAATGGGTAGAATAAGAGCTCTTAAATATAAGAGTTTTCAGAATAGCTCTTATTTTATACAAACTGACTTTATCATCCAGGACGATAAGGATATAGTCATAGATGATCAATATTAAATTTCACTCAATCTGCTCAATCGGTTTGGGGACGATCAGAAAAGATTAGTGGTCATATCATCCAGGCCGATATAATATCATCTTGTATGATCAGTTACAATTCCTGAAAATATCATTCAAACAATCACTCTAAAAAGGATGTATGGACGATGAAAAAAATAGCTTGATCATCCAGGATGATCTCACGATCGTTTTTTTTTTTTCGATCGTCTGGCTGATTAGTTCAAATCTGAGAAAAATCATCTTTGAATATTACCCTGAATAGAAGCTGGCCGATGTCAATCGTCTAAGAGATCGTCCCGGACGATCCTGCGATCAAGTAATCAAACCTTAATTATTTTTCTTAATTAACATATTAATTTAGGTATATTTGTGCTGCACCGTCCAGGCCGATGTCATGGACTAAGTCAAAAAATAAATAATACCTAAATAAATCTGGCGGTTGATTCTTTTTGATTTAAGCCTATCGTCCCGGCCGATATAAATATCATTCAGGACGATGTACTTAATTATTGCTGCCTTAACAAAAATGTCCTAATTAGGGTTTCTATTTTTAGCTGATCATCCAGGATGATTTTCGGATCATCCCGAACGATGTGATCAAAATAGAGAACTCTAATCAACAGACAGAAAATTTCCCCCATGTGTGTGTGTGCAAGGTTACTTAGTATTACAAGTCACATCATTTACAATAGATGCAAAAAAGGAAAAATTACAAATTGACTCAGACCTAATCTATCCAATCTTGAGCTGGCTTGAGTTGCACTCGATCTTGTGGACCTGAAAGTTAGTAGGCAAAGGCAGTCATAGAAAATCATGAATATTTGCTATCATCAAAATTCTAATTCATGAAATTAGATTTTGCAACACTTAGATGTATCTAAGAATTCTCTTAATAATAGTTAAGTGAGACTCTTTTGGATTAGTCTAAAATCTAACACAAAAAAATACTAAATATATATTAGATTTGCTAGCAGTTAAGTAAAGAAGTGATCCAATTCTTCCAAAAATATATTTTTATCAACAAAATTCTCCATTTGAACCTTATCTAATTAAATAGGTAAAACTCATGGGGAGTATTGATTGGCTTGGCTTTATCTATTTTATATTTCTTAAGAATGTCCCTATAAATTTTGATTGACTAAGGAAAATTCCATCATCCTCTACTTTATGCTAAATCTAAAAAAGTAAGTCAATTCTCTCATCATACTCATCTTAAATTTCTTTACTTATTATTTTTTGAAAAGTCATCACAAAAGTTTTTTTTCAAAGGATCCAAATAAAAAATCATCAACATAAATTTGGACAATCAGTAATTCATCTTCTGCACTCTTTCAAAAATTGGGATGGTGTCTACGCTCCCCTTAAGAAAGGTTCTTTCTATAAGGAAATGTGCTTAGCTTTTCATACCATACTCTGGGTACTTATTTTAGTCCATACAAAGCCTTTTTTAATTTGAACACAAGATTAGAAATTATGAATCTTTAAAGCCTGTGAACTGTTTAACATACACATCTTCTTTTATCTCCCCATTCAAAAAGGTATTCTTAATATCCATTTGGTACAGTTTAAATCCCTTAAAATAAACAAAGCTAAGTAGCACCCTAATGGCTTCCAATCTAGCTACAAGGGAAAATGTCTCTTTAAAAAATAATCTCTTCTATTTGGTTATTCCCCTTAACTACTAATATTGCCTTATTCCTCACCACTACACAAGAGCCATTCATTTTATTTTTTTAAAACCCATTTAGTTCCAACCACACTTTGGTCCTTAGGTCTTTCAACCAGCTCCCAGACATCATTCCTTACAAATTAATTTAACTCTCCTCTTGCATAACTAGGATCCAAAATTCATTAGATAGGGCTAGATTTAGTTTGGTTGATTCAGTCATTGAAATAAAGACAGAGTGGTTTTACTTTTTTTTTCTAAGTAACACCTTTAATCTACTAAGATTAGTTCTTTAGGATGACTTGAAGAATATCTCCTTCTCTAGGCAATGTATTTTCATATTCTATCCTTTCCTCCATATTTGCAGATTCTAATTCTTGGGTGACTTCTACAACCTCTTCTTCTTCTATCATAGACATTCCAGAATTATTAGATTCATCAATATATAGTATGAGTGGTGGTCACCTCAACTACAAGTATTTTTTTATTGAAAACTCTATAGGATTTCACAATACTTGAGTAACTTAGAACACTCCTTCATCCGACTTGGGGTCAAATTTTTTCTAATAGAGATTTCCCATTATTATTCAAAATGAATATTTTACATTCAAATATATGAAGGTGAGAGAGGTTTGGATGTCCTATCCTTTAGAACTTCATAGGGTGTCTTGTTCATCTTGGATCTAACATTCACCCTATTTAGAACATAGCAGGATGTATTCACCACTTCTGCCCAAAAGTATTTATGAAGTGAGTATTCAACTAATATGGCTCTAACGGCTTCTACCAAGGTCCTATTCTTTTTTTCAACTACCTCATTCTGCTGAGAGATTCTAAAAGCAAAAAAGTTGTGACTATCCCTTGCTCCTTGCAGAAAGATTCAAAATTCTCATTCTCAAAGTCTCCATCGTGATCACTATGAATTGTTAGAATTTCACAACCTAACTTCTTCTGAATCCAAGTGGAAAAAGGCTTAAACTCCTCGAATGATTCACTTTTATGAGATAGGAATCTAAACCAAATAAATCTCGAATAATCGTCAACAATCACATACCTAAATACTTTTCCCTTGTAGGCTTACAGTGCTGATAGGTCCAATATAGATCCATGTAAAGGACTTCTAAGGGTTTGCTAGTGGTAATATCTTTGATTGAGTGGAAGGAGGATTTGGCTTTTTTTCCTAATTAACAGACATCACACAGGTGGTCCTTAGTAAACTCTAGTTTGGGTATTCCTCCCACTAAGTCTTTTTTGTGTATGAGATTTTCTAAGGCTTTTTATACTTGCATGATACATTCTCCTATGTCATAATTAGGATTCATTCGCAATTCTTTTTAAGAAAAGAGCAGTGTCATATTTAATATAATTTAAATAAAGAATATAGATATTATTGATCTTTTTTCCTACAAAATAATGTTATTATTTAAGCTAATTATGCTTTTCCTAACTGACATGCATCACACATATGTATCCATACCTAGTTGGAAACTAGTCTTTTTTTTTTTTTTAATATTCTTAACCACTAATTCCATTTAAGTTTTAATCTAACCTTTTATTCTTGTGATCTCTTTAAGATTTTAAATTCCTAATTACAACCATAAGTTAAAAATTACAAATGCATAATCTCTTACACCAATTAATGCATACATAAAATAAAAATCTTATTTAAGCTACATAAAAAAATTCTACTTCAGAGTTTCAATTTTGCTTGTTCTCCTTGGTCCTTAAATCTTCTTAGATGTGTCATCTTGTGCCACATCACTTATACACTTACAAAATAATAGGGGAAACCTCTAGGAGGGGTTAGGGTAGATTCTTTAATATATTAAGCTCAATTAGGGGCAAAATTTCAGTAATCTTTAACTATAATTAAGTTTAAATGTGCATATTAAACTTTGAAATATAAAAGTAAAGGAAAAAAATTAAAGGGTAATAAAACTCTTAGGATTCCAAATGGCTTTAGGAGGGATTTTGGTGCAATTGATGAATTTAAAACATTCAATATATTTATGCGAAAATGAAAAAAACAATATATAGAAAATTAGATTGAGACATTCTCAATATTAATTTTCTTAAGAAAAATAATTATTCCAAAAAGAATAAAAAAATTACTAAAATATTGATTGAGACTCAAAGTCTTCTTCTTCTAATCACCTCACCAAATATATTTTAGTGAGTGTGCACCTTCAATTAATTATTGATGATTACTCTTTCTTTTAAAATTCAATTTTGTATTCTCAACATAATATTATTATTGATACGTCATGCAAAAATTATCTTGATCGGGCATGAATCTCGAGGCAATAATCAAGTTGGAAACTTCAAAGATTAAATCCTGGAGCACCTGAACTCCAATTTTAGCAAACTTACAGTCAAACTGAGCGTCTCGGAAATACAAAACCCAGCGACACCAAATTCGACCCAATCCGAGCCCAAATGGGTCCGAATCAAGGACCCGAAGCGCTGTTGGAAGGTTCAAACATCAATTTGAGTTACCAAACGGTCTCCGATTTTAACGAGCTTATACTCGAATCGAGCGGCTCGACGAGAAAAATCCAACAAGCCCAAGATCGCTGAATTCTGACATTATTAAGGCATCCAAATGTTCAACGAATGGTGCATGATCAAAGGATTCGATATCGGCCGTCCATTCAATCCACTCCCAATTCGCCCCTGATCTCACGCCTATTTACGGGCTATGCCACTCCAGAAAAACTATAAATAGAGCCCTCATTCTACACAAAGGGACTCAAGTGAAGAGGGAGAAGAAGAAAAGAAGGAGGAGAAGGAAGAAGCTCCTCCTCGACCACCGCCGGAGCTCTTCCTGCCGCCCGAACACGCCGGGATTCTGTCGGATATTTGGGAGAATGCCAGAATTCTTCCCAACTTCCATGGGATGTGGAAATTCTTCTCAATTAACGATAGAGTTCCCTCCTGACACCGAAACTCCGCCCAAGTGTGGCTAGAGTTCTCCTTTGTCACCAACAGATGTCGGATTTCTACCCGACATCACACCTTCACTATTCGCCAAGTTTCTACCCGACGCCGGACTTCTACCGGTTATCGGACTTCGCTGGATTTCTACGCGAAGATGGATTTCTTTCCTACCTGATGACTGTTACCTGACGCTTTATTGTCCTTCTAATTTGTCGTCAGACTACAGTCTTTCCGACCTCCGTCGACCGCCGACTACGGTTCTCCTGACTTATGTCGCCCACCGACTACAGTGTTTCCGACCTCTGTCGCCCGCCGACTATGGTTCTCCTTACTTACATCGCCCGTCGACTATGGTCCTCTTGACATATGTCGCCAACTGACTATGGTCCTCTTGACATACGTCGCCTACCGACTACAAGTCTTCCGACCTCCATCACCCTCCGACTACGGTCCTTCCGACCAAATGAACATGCCAACAATGACTCTTTGTATTAACATCATGTAATGTACTCCATAAGATGTACATCAAGCTAAGACCTTCCACCAAGGAAGGGCCTCATTTGTAATCGACTACAATACTAGTGGATTCATTCAAATTGGGCTAGGCCCCGTGGTTTTTCCCCCTTTTCAGGGGTTTTCCACGTAAAAATCTTGGTGTCTCATAAATGCTAGACCCTTTCTCTTATCTGATTACGTTCCAGATTTTCATACAACGCTAAGACGATAAACTTTATATTTCTCTACCGCCGCGAATACTCCTGGACGCAACACTTATGAATTCGAATTTTATTCTTAACACAAATTCATTCTCCAAATTTTAAAACACTTAGAGAGTGATTATCTCCAACCACCCTTATTACAGAACTTTTTTTTTTGGACATTTAGACCATTTAAGATAAACTCACACACACAACGCATAAACATATACTCGAACTCTGAACTGCTTAGTTAGAAGCCTAAGCTCTCAACCAATAGGCCAAAGAGAGTTGTGTCTTATTATAGAACTTGAATCATTCTTTTATAAGAGAATTTCACATCTTTTCAATTTGGACACATCTTTTCATAAACCACCTTTTTGTAATAGATACATGAAGTATTAAAAGACACATCTTTTCATGAAACATCTTTAGTATTAAAAGACACTTTTATTCATGACATATCTTTATTTTTGTTATTTATACAAAATAAATAAAAGATGTTCTTATAACATAAAAGTGTTACTAATACAATCATAATTTAACATTTATATTATGTGACAATTTAAAAAAATAGTTTTCAATTAAATTTCAATAATTATAGGTTAAATCTATTGTAATACTAAGATGATAAAGACTCAACTTATGAACTCATAATTCAAGCTCTAATAAATTTGAACATTAATTTAAATCTTAAATTAATAAATCAAAATTATTAATTTTAATATTTTTCTATTACAAAAATAAAAGTCCGCTCATGAATTTATAGAATAATTTACTCAATTTAAAATATTGAATCGTTCATTGATTTAATCATTACAGATAATGTAAAATAAATATATGACGAGTAAGTTATATATCACTCAAAATTATCTATTAATCTATTTATCTCTTACAGACCATGCAAAATAAAATTTTTAATAACACCTAATGGTGTTTCAAAAAATAAAAATAGAAGCAAATGTTCAAAAATATTTTCTATATAAATAATTATTTTTTAAAAAATAAAATTAAAACATCAATAAATATGCCCTTAAGGTTTCATTACCACAGTTCAGATTAGGAGTGTCAATATTTGACATGACCAGAAAATCCGACTCGAACCCGACATGAAGATTTCGGGTTCGGGTCAACCCAAGCCTGAACCGGGTCAGGTTCGGGTTATAGTTTTCGACCCGTTTTAAAAATCGGGTCGGGTTCGGGTTGACCCAGAAACCCGAAAATGACCCAATTCGACCCACTGACTGAGCTGCCCCGCTGCGCTGACCGCCTGACACCTGCCCGGCCCCGTGTGACCGAGTTGCCCCGCTGACTCACCTGCCCCCCCGCATGACCGCTGCCCGCTGTCGCTTCACGTCATTTTTATTAGCCTCGCGTCGCATCCTGCCGCGTGAATCTTGATCGCGTCGCATCCCCCGCGTGACCTGCTGCATGCCGCTGGACGCCGGATGTCGCTGCTGCCGGACGCTTCTGCCGCGCTGAAGGCTCGCCGATGCTGCGAAGTTGCTCGCGGCCTTACCGTGTTCGCTGGTTGGGTCGGGTTGACCTGAACCCAAAGCGGGTCGGGTTCGTATCCGGGTAAAATAGACTTGTTTGAATAACGGATCGGATTTGAATTGACCCAAATAGGACTGGATATTTTTTTGAATTCGACCCAAACTCAAAGCGTGATCACACCCCTCGTCCAGATTTCACCGGACCGGTCTCAGTGCCGAGCGCCCTCGGTCCTTACCTGATCCCAGTAGTCCATAATGTAAGTAGTTCGTATCGCAGTGCACACTGCCAACTCCGACGATCGGGAATGGCGCCACCGGTACCCAACCTGCCGAAGACTTCCTCTCCCTCTCAGCCCTCAGGGTAAGCCCTAACGCGCATCATCTACACAACGGCAATTATCCTTCATCCCTGTCTCTTCCATCTTCCTAAACTTTAACCCTTTTTCTCCTTCTAGGAAAAGCGAGGTCGCCGACCTGAAGCTCCAACTCCGGCAGCTTGCCGGCAGCATCGCCCCGGGCTCGGACGACTCCCGGCGGGAGATTTTCAAGAAGGTCATCTCGTTCATGACCGTCGGGATCGACGTCTCCGCTGCGTTCAGTGAGATGGTGATGTGCTCCGCCACATCGGACGTAGTCCTTAAGAAGATGTGCTACCTCTATGTCTGCAACTACGCCAGATCCAACCCTGATCTTGCCCCTTCTCACCATCAACTTTCTCCAGAAGGATTGCCGGGACGATGATCCCATGATCCGTGGCCTTGCTCTGCGCAGCCTCTGCTCTCTTCGGGTTGCCAATCTTGTCGAGTACCTTGTCTCCCCGCTGACGACAGGGGCTTAAAGACAGCAGTCCCTACGTGCGGATGGTCGCTGCCATTGGAGTCCTCAAGCTCTACCATATTTCCCCTTCTACATGCCTCGATTCAGATTTTCTAGCCATGCTAAAGGCCCTCATGCTCAATGACCCGGATGCACAGGTGAGGAAATGGAAACTGGAGTATGAGACTATGAGGAGAGGAGCTTGATTTTGGAGCACGTCATTGTCTTAGTTAATGTTTTGCTGATTGTCAACTGGCAGGTGGTTGCGAATTGCCTGTCCTCTCTGCAGGAGATATGGAGTTTGGAAGCTGGTAATTTAGAGGCAGTGTCCCGGGAGAGAGAGGCTTTACTAAGCAAGCAGGTTGTTTACTATCTCCTGAACAGGTCTGTAGTTTTTATGTTAGAACTCATTATTTTCTGGATAAATTTTATCTTTTTAACTTTACAACATTGAATAAAGCAAAACTTTGGTGCTGGATTTAATGAATGCCAAGTTGCCTCTTGCCTCATTCAACTCGAAATCTACTGTATGATTTGCAATTAGGATTGATGTGCCTGTCATGGGAGAGAAAATAAAGAACTGGATATAGTAAGCTAATGCATGCACACTTATTTTTCACTATAATAAACTTTTAAATTTCAATTGGCACTTTTGCTTTAGCCAACCCATGACATCATTCATGTTTTACACCCCACAGAGACAAACTTCAGAATTCCCTGTTATATGCGTATGCAGTGTGCCGCTAAATATTTAGAATCATGATTGTGTTTTTACCAGGAAGATATATTATAGGTGTGATTTTTGTACTACAATAGTTTAAAGAAAAGAATAATGAACACAAGGATTTTCGTTGATCTTGAAATAGCATTTGATCTAGAATTGTGAGAATTGATTTGATGGGTATTGAGGAGAAAATCCACGTGTTAAATATATAGAGTAATTAAAAATATGTATGATAAAAAACGTGTAATATTATAAGTAGTTGTGGTGTGATTATATAATTTCCAATAATCATCAGCCCTCATCTCAATTATTTGGGGTCAGAGTTATGAATTCTTATTTTTCATTTGTTTCTATTGAGTGTTATTTGAGGTATTAAATATATTCTTCACAAATCATTTTGAACAACTTCTATCCATGTAACATTATGTCTACTCCCTTTTTCTTCCTAACCCATTGACTCATAATTTTACAACTCATCTAGCTAGTTTTTTTTTCTTACAAATCATTATATATGTCAAAACCGCTATAAATCACCAAAGTCTATTTTTAGTCAACTTATCGTCAATTGACATCACTCCAACATTTCCTCTCATTTAATCATTTTTTAATTTATCTTTCTAATTTTATTAGATATCCATCTTTAACATTCTCATTTCTGCCATACTTAACCTAGATATCAATGGATTTTACACAACTCAACATTTGGATCCATATAACATCACCAACATAATTGTGTTTTTATAGAATTTATTTTTAAGCCTCAATTATATCCTCTCATCATGCAAAACTCTTAAGCCAATTATCCATTTTAACTATCTATATTCTCATCGTTATCTCTATTCTTTAAACAATAGATTTGAAATACTTAAACCAATCACACTTAAGTATAATCTTATGTTCTAATAATATTGAATGATAATTGTTAGCATCATACCACTAAAATTGCATATCATTTATTAAGTCTTTGTTCTATTAATTCTAATGCCTATATCTTTTATAAATTTTCTTTATTTTTTCTATTTTTCATTGGTTCCTAAAATAATTAAAATTATATTATTATCAAAAAGCACACACCAAAGCTCCTTGTTTTGAATATCTTTTATCACTGTTTTTTAACCAATACAAAATGTTATAGACTTAATGCTAATCCTTGAAGTAAACCTACTGTAATTAAAAAAACTTTTGTATCACTCCACAACTCCTTTTAATATGAACTTGTTTTCTATTATACATATCTTTAATAATGACAACATATCTTTGACAAACATCTTTTTTGCTTTAAGTACACTAAATCAGTTTTTTTAGGGTACTTGATCATATGACTTTTTTTATATCAATAAGTATCTAATGAATATATCCTGTCTTTGTTCTTTTTGCTTCTCTGTTAATTGTCTTAACACAAAAAAATTATTTTTATAGTAGTTCTTAATAGCATGAAAACAAACTGGCTATCCAAAATTGTTGTAATTTTTCTAAGCTGATATTAAGTTATTCTCTCAAATAACTTTATTATATGAATCTTTAAGTTTTCGCCTTTTATAATTAGCATAATCTTGACTATCACTCTTGTTCTTAAAGATTGGGTGCCAATATTCTTCTCTTACAATTATTTGACATCATCTTAGCCTAAAAACGTTCTATGAAAGTATCTACTAGCCAATCACTTCAATTTCCCAAATCTCAATAGATCACTTCAATATCACAAATCAATAGGTTTCTCACGTGGACATAAAATTTTATATTTCTTCATCCTTTTCAAAGCTAACTCATCTTAACTTTTTTAGATCAAATTTATAATACACAAGCAAACTCATCTTTTTTTTTTTTCGACCTCTTTCAAAATAATTTTTTATCTTTAAAGCTCTCATTTAATAATTTCTCAAAGTAATTTATATTTTCGTGATTTCTTAAATTTTTAACTAATATTTTCATTATCTTCACTTTTAACACACATCTATCTTGATTAAAATTCTAAGATTGTTTATCTCATATCTTAGTTATTTTATATGATTTTTTCTTTTCTTAGCATCATGTTTATTATATAAATCATAAAAAAATCATTGCTTTGCTTCAATCACAATACGTTTAAAGTCGATGATCTATATTATTGGTATCTTTTTGCTGCTCTTGCAATTTGTTTGATGATGTGGTGGATTCCTTTAGTTTTTCTATATGATGCATACATGATTTGACGCGTAGTGATTTAGGGACAAATTTATCTTGGCTAATTGAGCAAGTCCATGTACAATTGGATAATGATACTCTTCTTCTGTTTCATGGAACTTTAAGGTTTAGGATTCTCTACATTCGTAGTTATGTTTGACTTCATTTCTTGTTATCTTCTATAGCTCTGCAATTATTATGTATATTTAATTTGTGAAAATTTGAACCGTTTAACATGGCACATTTATAGTGTTTGTAAAACTTTATAATCATATATTATATTTCAATGAAGCTTTAAAGCAGAAAGCTTGCCTTACACATAAAATGTTTGGTATTTTTTAATTGAATATATTAATTTCAATAACAATATTTTTTGACTAATTTTCTTAATTAAAGCTAAAATTATAATTTTGACCATCTATGTAATATGTATAATATTAAGGAAGGAGAAATTATGATTTATAGAATAGTTGAAGTAAGAGAAAAGTGATCTATTGATTTTTGATGAAGTTCTATACATTAGAAGTGAAATAAAGAGAATCTTGGTTAAATATGAAGACATAGGAAAGATGGAAATACTACATTGAGAAATTACGTAGTGGGAGCTTTGAGATACAAAATTATTTTTGAAGATAATAATGAATAGCATAATGAAATATATTATAGATTGAAACAACAAGTGAAGTGGAGTTATTTTTTTAAAAAAGATTCATAAATGTTACACTTTAGGTCTATAACAAGAAATCTATTGAGAATTTGAGAGTTATATGGGATATTGTTGTTCTTATCAATGAAGCTATGGGAGAGTAGTAGAATAGTGGGTTAGAGGAATTATATCAATTTTGAAGAATTAATTATGTTTCACGTAGAAGTATTTACTATGTAAGCAAATTTTGTTGTTAAGGCAATTACTGATGAAATATAAAACAAAGAAATTTTCTTTATATGTTTTTTATTATTTCTGAGAAATCATATAATTAACATGAGAATTGATTTGATGTATTTTAAAAGGCGAAAAAGTACATCAATGATGTGTTGGTGTTATTAAAAATATGTATGATGAAGTATTGCCTATTATAAAAAGTTGTCGAATGGCCTAAAATTTTTAAGTTATAATAGATTTTCAATAATGATCAATATTGAGCCTATATCTTTTAAAAATTAGTTATGAAGAGGCTTATAAGGATGTTTCAAAATAAGGTGCTTTGGTTTGTACTTTTTACATATAATATAATTGTGTGGAGTGAGCCTTCATTAAAATAAGTTAAACATTAGAAATGTTGAGGAAATGCTTAGAATATAAAGGCCTTGGATTTAGTAAAACAACGATTTATCATATATTATGCAATTTTAGGTATGATACTAATAATTATCATTCAACAATATTAGAAGATAAAAGTGATATCGAAGTTTGATAGGTTTAAGTACCTTTCATCTATTACATATAAACAGGAAAATATAGATGAGGATTTAACTTCTAGAGTTAAGACTTCATGGTTAAAACGAAGAAGTGTCTTAGAAGTTTTGTGTGATAATAGGATGTTATAGAGGCTTATAATAAGTTCAAGGGCTTATAAATAAAGTTTGTAAAAGATAAATTAGGCCAATGATGCTATTGGATTTAATTGTTTGATTGTAAATCATTGATGTATATATTGTTTGTGATAGAAATAAAAATAGTAAAATAGATATATGGCAAAATAAGAAATAATAAATTAATGAATGATTTATTTATAATAAATGTTGGAATGATTTATTGGAAATAGACTTAGTTTTGACATGTACAATGAAGGCTAGAAAATATGTTTGTTAGACAACTTTATAAAATTAGCATAAAAATTTATGAATAAAAAAAATATTAAACCTAAGATTACATAGATAGAAGTTGTTCAAAATAATTTGTGAATGATATGCTTAACACTCAGAAAATTTAATATGAATGAATAAAAAAATATGGATTCATGACACTGAGCCCAAATGGGTTGGGATAAAGCTAATGATGATGATCTCAAACAAATAGACTTGAACCCCCACCCCATAAACTAATTTATTTGCCCTACCATGTTATGTGGTTACATTTTTCTTTCTATTAATAAGCTTTTTTGCTTTTTCTTTTTCAAATTTAGATTTGTAAATTTGGAATGTGCCTTCACATATACCATTTTATGTATGCAGGATCAAGGAGTTCAATGAGTGGGCACAATGCTTGATACTTGAATTAGCCTCTAAGTACATACCATCTGATAGCAATGAGATATTTGACATAATGAACCTTCTGGAGGATAGACTTCAACATGCAAATAGTGCAGTTGTCTTGGCCACAATCAAAGTGTTTTTGTATCTAACGATGTCCATGACAGATGTTCATCAACAGGTGCCTATGCTCGCATATTAGCTTCAGGACATATTAGCATGAACTGGTTTTGTTATCAAAGCAGGTTCAAGTACCGAACTGATTACTTATCCTGATAATTTGAACTATTAATTTTGATTTAAATTTTTTTTCAAAATTTTCAAAGAAAATGTGCATGTTCTATGCTTGAGGTAAATGAATGAAGGCTATATCAAATTTAATATTTCTTGATCCAAGAGGCCTTAAGAAATTTAATATATCTTTAGTGTTTTTGTATCTAACGTATCATCCACTTTTTGTTATGTTGTTATCTATCATATCAATGACTTGGGAAGATTGAGTTATATTCTCTTTAGATTCCATTTCAATTCTTATTTTTGTTCATCTATCTCCGCAATATTAAAAATAAAATCTCCATTTCTGCACTATTGATCTTTCGATGAATTTTAACCATAATTTCGTATGAGGGCATAGTTCCCACTTCCCATCCGATAAGGAAATTGAAGATTTTATTCACCATGGTTAAAACTAGAACCGTAATTCAAAATCATGCTAAGGATGAAGAGTTGAAAACAACATAAGGAAAAATTCAAGAGCAATGCACTAGGAGTTTGAAATGTGAGATTGTTAAATTAGAGAAGCCTATGTCCAATCTTGTTGAACTGATAGCTATTTGAAGGCATTGTTACCTTAAAGAAAAAGGTTGTTCCTACCACTACTATTTTTCACTTCTTTTGGCTTTGCCAAATAGTTACATAACCTTGGGATTTTTATGAAGCCTTATTTGCTATTAATAACATACTCTAGTTGTTATTTCTTTTATATATTAGGTCATTGTCTTGAAAAGATTGAGTTATATTTCCTCTAGATTATAATTCAATTATTAATTGTGTGGTCTTTAACTCCGCTATATCAAAAGCTCAAAAAATTGTTTTGGCCATGTTCATTGACGAGATTTAACATTGATTGTCCTTAGTGAATTTGGATCATAAATTGATATCAAAGCTGTGCTAGAAAGGTAGAAGAGTTGTCAGCAACTGAAGGTGAAACCATGAACTAAATACTAAGAGTTTGACATATAAGTTTGTTAAATTAGAGAACTTTAATGGCTATCTTGAAGACATTGGTCGCTCAAAAGTGCAAGGTTTTTCCTACCACTAGCCGTGGTAAGGTTTTGAGGATGCCTGAGGAAGATAATGAGGAATGATTGGCATAGAGGATGAGAATGGCCATAATCAATTAAGGCATCTACATCTCTTTAGACCACAATTTGATTTTGATTTATGCACATCATAATGCCAAATCAAAAGCCTATGAAATCTCTCTTGTGGTTCCATTCATCATGGAGATTGAACATTAATCTAAGTAATTGTGATATCAAAAGCTTAAGGCACCTACCTCTCTATTAGTTTAAGATCTTTAATTTAGCAAAATTTGATACAGTAATTCCAGTTTTATTTGCCATAATACAGTTAGTTGCAATCTTCACTGTTTAAGTTTTAACCGTGTCTCTATAACCAAATTTTTTCCTATGGCCTCAATGTTACATTATTTAGAGTTAATAACATCTTGGAATCCGTTGTAGGATTTATACAAACTTTTGGTTGATTTTATGCGGAAATCATAATCTATCTTCTTTATTAGAAACAAAAGAGTCAACAACAATTATGACAATAAATGATCGCCAAATAGCACTGATCTCCCTTTTTTTTGAAATCTTAGCCTAAAAAAATAGAACTATTTCATAGAAACAAACTTCTTTCTGTATTTGTTTTAAATATTGGTCTATAATTTATATTCACTGTCCAAAAAACTTCGCCATATGAAGTAACATTGCCTTTGAACATTCTGAGATGTCCTATCTAGGATTACATGGTTGCAATTTAAAGATTTATTGAATGTTTAGTTGTAGCCCATTAACTACAGAGGTGATAAATGGCTTTAGTGGCAATAACTGAGCCAAAGATATGAGCAGCTTATGTAATATTACTCTATAGATTTATGTAGTTAAGCTTTTGCTTTGGATTACTTTTTATTGGAGAGTGATATTTTTTTCCATTGAATTGAGGTTAGCTCCGAATCCCTTGCAATTGAAGGATGAAATAAGCTCAAATTTGGAACAAAAGATAAGAAATACCAAACTAAATGGAAAATTAAGGGCAAAGAAATGGATATGAAAAAAAAAATCAATATAATGCCTTATCATACTGCAAATTTAAGGGGCATAATAATTAAAATTTCTTGAAACATATGTAAATTTCGTAACAAGAATAATGTGAGAAAGTTGGAAACAATTGACTACTGTTGCTTAGTGGATCATGGACATTAATGGAATATATCAAGTGGACCCACCCCTAGATCATACTAAGGACACAAAGTGTAGAAGAAGAACAAGCCAAAGATTTCTTTAGCCTAACCGTATAGGCCCATATGACTATAGTTTTAGTGATCTTTGACCCCGGGAGATACTAGAATGTTTTTGGCTTTTTGCAACTTGAAAATGGTTGGAAGTTGATGGAGATCATTTGAATATAGGATATGCCATTCGCATTGATCATTTGCTTCTTGTGCACACAATCAAAGAAAATGTGAGTATGCTCGGAGGAGTATTTTTGCTAATAAGTCTATTTAACACTTAAGTTAGTACGTGGGATTGCAAACATATGAAATGCGGTCACAGCTAAATCTTTCCTAAGGGAATTAAGAGAATTGAAATGATTTTCAAAGGTTTTAGAATTTATCTATGTTTCCCAAAGGAGTATTTATATATTTTAGGGCGAAGGCTAGTCTGACACTTTTGTAAGGTTGGTTGGCAGATGGAGGAAACATTTTATCTTTGATGTCCATGTTAGATGGAAATTTTTTTTTGTTAACTGGTATTTTTATCCTTTGGTCAAAGAAGGATTAAGTAGTGAGGTACCTTATTTTTGAGATTGGAGTTATATCACTTTGCCCCTAGTGGTGACTTATGGATGGATGAGGCCTTGGAGCTTTGAGATCCATGTGGTTGATAATTGTAATTGGGTCATAGGATTACTGCTGAGATTGGTGTTGGTTGCAATTTGAGTTGGATTGTTAGATCTTTTGGTTTATGTATAGGATCTATGCTTGATTTTATGACATTAATGAAATGGCCTTCATGCATCTTGAAGTGATCCAATGGCCAAGATTTAAAACTACCTTTCTTTTACCCTCGTTCCATGCGGATTATAATTGCATGAATCTTTGCACAATTGTCTAGATGACTATGAGTAATTGATTTATCTATTTTTGTAGGGACTTATCAATTTCCCTCTTGCTGACACAATTTTCATGTTGACTCAACTTAAACCAAGTCGAATCGAACCCGATCAGGTTCGAGTGAACCCGATCAACTCAATTGAGCCTTATCGAACCCAATTTGACTCAAATCGGCGTTGATTCAAGTCTGATTTTTTCTAATTAACTCGATCGAGCCAATTTGAACGCAAATCGATTCAAATCGAGTTCGATTCGAGTCAAATTCAACTTAATCAACCCAATTGATTCAAAATCAAGCTCAATTTGACTTTCCAAATCAACCCAATTGTCCAGCAGCTTCGATCTTCTTGATTTTCTTTCTCTGTTAGTGCTTCTTCTCGTCAAATCCCGCAGCAGGAGGTTGAGCTCAGAAAAATCTTTTCTAATCCATGAAATTGCATAGGCAGCTCATTCGGTTTTCTCGTGCGTGCTTCCCTTCCATTGGGTCCTCTCAAATTTCATTTCATGGGGTGTTTCCTTTCAGTCAAGAGAGCAGGGTGGCCATTCGGTCTTCTTCCTTCCTGCGTGCTTTGAAATAACAAAAAAGAAAGCAAGGGAGGTCAGGCTGGGGTGCTCATGCGTGCGTGCTTCTTTGCTTCTTGCATGAGTCACAGACCGAGAGAGGGAAAGGGGGAGCCAAGCAGCTCTTCTTTGCTTCGTTCGTTTGGAGGAGTCGAGGTAACGGAGGGAGCAGAGCTGGGCGAGTGGTTTTACTTACGTGTGTGCAACCTGTCCTAAGGGAGTCCAATCGAGCATCAAGGCTCTTTTTGCGTGTGACTGCGATCGATCATGCATTTATGGTGTTTGAGCAGAGCAGAGGCCTTATATGTGCTTGCTGAAGACGAAACCAGAAAGGATCGGATAAGGCTTCTCGTGCGCGTGATCTGGATCGAGGAAGAGAGAAAAGGGGTTGAGGATTTGGAGGGTTTTTCTTGCATTCACCTAGGGAGAAATTAGAAGAGTGTTGTAGCTGCTGCCTTGCTTCTTCTTCCTACATCTCTCAAAAGTCAGTTGGAAGCTCCTTGCTGCTATTGTTAGTCATTTCAACCCTTCAAAATCATTGATTAGGGCCTGTTGTGTCTTTCTTCCTCTTTAATCAGCAGAAAGCAAGAAGCTCATCCTCTTCTTCTTCTTCTAGCAACTCCGGCAAGCTCGTGATAGTGAATGCAACTTTCAGAGCAGTTTGGACAACAGCTCACTCCATCCCTCCATTTTCTCGCTTTTGCAAGGTGAGAGGATATCGGCTTGCACCATGACTTGCTCCAGTGAGGTATGCTGATGCATGACATAAATGCAAAAATGATTTGATTAAGGAATTTGCACGCTTTCACGTAAGAGCAATAAGAATTAAAATATTAGCCGCTTATCGAAAATAGAAAACAAGAAAGGGTTGCCTTAGCTTAGGCCAAGTCACACAATAATAGTTAGGATCACAAAACAATTAGAAAATTCAACATAAACAAATATAGAGGATTTCCAATAACATCCCTAGCTTAACAACGAGATTAGATGCATAAAAGTCCGTCACTCATTCCCTACGTTTACTAAGCTTTGGCAGAGAACAATTATCATGATCTTCATGGATCAAAAATATAACCCCAATTGAGAAGTAAAGTAAGAAAATAAGAGAGTTGGAGGGAGAGTTTCCCTAAAGAGAGAAGAAGTTATACGAAGCTCCAGTGGTCTTTTGAGGGCTTTAGAGGAAGTGGACAGTAAGTGGTGGCTTCTTGGGGGCTGGACAGCAACAAATTCAGGCTTGAACCCTTTGGACAGCAAGCAGGAAATCTAGGACAGCAATGGGGGAGGTGCAAAATTCTCTGGGACAGCAACTTCAACAGCTTGGACATCAGCTTTCGCCTGCGGGAAACTTTGGACGGCAGGTTTGCAAGCTCCGGAATTATGGCCAGCACTTGATCTCCCTCGGGACTGCAACTAGGAGCGTCCGGACAGCATCTATGCCAAATCTGGACAGCTGTTTTAGCAATGGGAAATTCTTGACGGCACACAAAATTTGTCCAGAAATCTGGACAACAACTTGGACAAGAAAAACTCAGGATTTCGGCTCTCTAGATGCAAGGAAACTAGAGGAATATTGTGGGGAATTCTGTGCCCAGCAGTGAAGGGGAATCTAAAAGTAATTTCCTAGCCTAGGGAGCATGTCAAATAAGTTACAAACTAATTTGGAGAGAAAGGGGAAGGGGTCGATTGGTTATGGGAGCATTAATGGATTGATTGGAGGCTTAATTGGGGACATTAATTAGATAGGAGAGAGAGGGAGGGGGCCGGCCATGCAAGGGGGGTTGATTGGGGAATTTTGGAATCCTTTCCAAACATAAGACTTTAATTAAGGAAAAGGAATTAAGGGGAATCTCCAATTAAATTCATATTTGAAGAGATTTAGAAAGTGTCAAAATTAGATTAATCTTATTTTTGGAAAGGATTCAAATTCAAATAAATTTGAGTGTGAAATTTGAAATCTTTCTAAATTTAAGTTGATATAAATTTGGTAAGTCTTCAATTCTTTTCTTAGAAGAGATTTGGAAAAAAAGGAATGAGTGAGGTTAAGTAGGGCTAACGGGATCAAGAGGGGAAGAGGGGCTTGGGGAAAGAAATCAAAGCCTACTTAATTTGGCATACTAAATTAGGAAGGATGAATCTCATTCCAATCTAATTTAAAATTCAAATAGGATTGATTTTGAAAATTTTCCTAAAATAGAACTTCGTATTTTAGGAAACTAATTCAAATTCAAATTGATTTAAATGTGAATTAAATGGATTGCCTAAAATATAAAGATTAAATTAGGAAAGGCTTTGATTGCATGCTTTGATTGAGGGACTTAAGGGGGGAGGTGATATGACCGATGGCTAGGGTTAGGTTGAGGATGTTTTGGTGGTGTGGAGGTGGGGAAGGGGAGGCCGATTGGTCTTTGGAATGGTGGTGGGATTTTCGGTGGGAGAGGGAGGAAGGGGAAGGGGCTTGGAGCTTGTGGTGGCCGGCGGCTATGGTGGTTGGAAACCCTAGGGCGAAGGCTAGGAAGAGAGGGGGAAAGAGGGAATGAAAAGATAGAAAGAAAGAGCCACGAACCTGGACGCTTTCAAGGTTGGTGGGTGATCTGATTCCCTCTCCTAGGGTTTTTCTTCTCCAAGAACTCCTAAGCTCTCACAAGAACTCAATTTGCTGAAATTTTTCATATATTCATTCATTAACTTGAAAAGAAACTTAAGGGGCTTATAAATAGCCTCAAACAATGAAACGAAACTAAAAGAAAATATTGCCCCTAGGGCTTATATGTGACAAGACCCTTAAGGGTAAAATGAGAAATGCTAATAAAATAAATACATAATCAAAATAAATAAAACAAATACATATGATGAATCAAAAATAGATCCGCGCGATCGTGGCCGTAGATCGTCGGCCACGTCTCTGATATACTTTCCATGATCTGATGTCCCCATTATTCTCCCGGGGTGGGAAGAAGCTCGACTCCGTCAAGTAAGCGTTTATGGGTGCTCTCATAAATCTCCAATGCGTCGGGGTCAATCTGTTGTAGCTCCTCGCGGTCCAACCAAGTATCTTCTAACTCAGGTTTACCTCTCCACCTGATCAAATACCTTCTTCGTCCACATTCTATTGTGGAAATGATATCATCACTCAGAATCATGTCAACTTTCTCCGCCATCGGTATTTTGGGAATGTTTGGAAGTGGAGGTAGGCTTGGATTCTCACAGGGTGGGGTCACAAAAGGCTACCTTTTAAGTGAATTTTGTGGGTTAAAATTTGGGCCTTCATATGCTACTAGATCTTCTATGTTAAAAGAGGGATTGATATTGAATTCTGCAGACAGATCCACTATATAAGCATTATTATTGATTTTCTTAATTATTTACAATGGTCCCGCACTCTTAGCGTGTAACTTCTTAACTATTCCTTGCAGGAACCGTTCCGTACGAATTTGCATCATCATTGAGTCACTAACCTCAAAAGTTTTAAATTTTCATTTAAGGTGAGCATAAAGTTTATAATCATTATTGCTTTTTTGATCTGGCATGAAAGTTCTTTATGAAGTTCATGTATATGTGATGCAAATGAGGATGCAAACTTAGAAATCCTATACCTAGAATGCATGGATATGAGATCTAAAGACTGTCTAGGTTTGAACCCATAAACAATTTCAACGGGACTTAAGCCAGTGGTATGGTTCACAGAATTATTGCAGGAGAATTCGGCTATGGGAGTTTTGGTAAGGAGGCTCCAGGGACAAGATCTATAACATGCTGGATGTCTCTAAGCAGAGGTAATTGATCAGAAAGATCATCGGAGAAGACATCCAAAAACTTACTAAGTATGGGCTTGACCTCCTGAGGGACTGGTTCGTCAGACTCAGTGGAAGTCTCACGACCGACTAAGGCCTACAGGGGTGTGCTTTGGCTATCTCAAAATCCAGAATCTTGGCAGTTATCAGGTTCAGTCCCTTATTGGATTTGACAGGGTTGGATTTAAGATTATCCTTAACCCAAGGTTGTGGCAAAAGCTTTATCTTTTGGCCCGCATGTTCAAACACGCAGGTGTTTGAATGCTCATAGATGTGGACATCATTGTCAAATAGCCAGGGACGGTCTAGAAGGATTTGTCCAACATCCATAATCAACACATCGCACCAAACATTTTCCTTATAGTCAGCGAAGGAGATAGGTAAGAAGCTTCGTTCATTTACCTCCATGGTAGTGGAGTTGACCCAAGCTACCTTATAGGAGTTGGGGTGAGGAATGGCAGACAGGCCAAGCTTAGACACCATGTTGGAGGAGACAACATTAATGCAGCTGCCACTATCCACGACGACTTTACAGTTCTTATCCTTTATTTTGGTGTAGGTGTGAAAGATTGCAGTCTTATGTTAGTCATCAGGGGCTACAGGTTGTGACCGTGCACATCTCACCACGTTGATGGGAGAGGTGTCAACTTTTTGAATGTAATGGATGACAGCAGTGTCGTCATCCTCCTCAAAGAATTCACCATCGTCTTCCACTTGGTGAATTTGGTCGACTTTGGGTTCGAATTCTTCCTTAGTGATCTCTTCGATAATCGTGACTTTGTAGGGAATAGAGCATTGAGAAGCGATATGCCTATACCCTTGGCATCTAAAGTACTTGGTCCCGGGGTTGAACTAAGGGGGATCTGGAGTGGGAGGCTTACTTCTAAAATCAAGACGGGGTGTGGGAGGACTAGAAGGTGGTTGGGCAGTGGAGGTGTGAGGAGTGGAACTATCGAACGGTCTGTAGGAAGGCCTAGAGTGTTGGTGTCGACTAGGGTGTTGGGAACGGGTTTCCACCAGGTCTAACACTAAGCTGTAGGCATTTTCAAGGGTAGTAACGTTCCGAGCAAATAGTTCATTGCGAAGATCCTCACGCAACCCGGTACGAAATATGGACATAATTTGCACGGGTGTAGTAGAGGTCTCCCCTTTACAACGAATCAGATAGTCATCAAACGACACGATGTAATCTTTGACCGGTTTGTTGACTTGATTCAACATATTCCACCTATCCAAGAGCCTGGGGAAGTACGAAGGAGACAAGTACTTATGCTTGAGCTCACGCTTCATCGACGATCAATCAGAGATGGGATACTCGTTTCAGGACTCTCTAAGGCTCTCTAAGTTTGACTAAAATTGACTAGCCCTACCAGTGAGTTTCATCTCAGCAAATTTAACTTTTCTAGCCTTATAGATGTTGTACCATTTAAAGAAATTATCCATACCCTTAATCCAATCTAGAAAGAGCTGAGGATCGAGGGTACCATCAAAGGTTGGGGCATCGATCTTGATATTTTTCATCATTGAAATATCCTGGTCAAGGTTATGATCATATCCATAGTAGGGAGCTCGATAAGGGGCACGAGGTGGTCCCTCATCCGGAAAAGTGTCGTCCTCGTACATGAAAGGAGTTCTAGACAGAGTGTAAGGAATAGTGGTTCCTACCTCGATCTAGGGTATCAAATTGATCAATGGTACTTCTAAGGAGTTCAGCAATGTCAGCTTGGTTTTCCTTGATTTGCTGGCTAATGGTGTTCATTTGACTTACCAACAGATCTAGAGTCCGGTGAAGTTGTTCAGGCTCCATCTTAATGTCTGGGGGGTGACTCAGAACTATGCAGAAGTAAAAGAAAATAATATGCAAACAAACAAAATGTACATAATACGATTTAGATGCTAAACATGTAAGAAAGTTTTCCTAATATGCACCTAAATGCAACCATGCTCTGATATCAGATGATGCAGGTCATAAATGCAAAAATGATTTGATTAAAGAATTTGTACGCTTTCAAGTAAGAGCAATAAGAATTAAAATGTTAGCTGCTTATCGAAAATAGAAAACAGAAAGAGGTGCCTTAGCTTAGGTCAAGTCATACAATAATAGCTTGGATCACAAAACAATTAGAAAATTCAACATAAGCAAATATAGATGATTTCCGATATCCCTAGCTTAACAACAAGATTAGATGCACAGAAGTCCCTCACTCATTCCCTACGTTTACTAAGCTTTGGCGGAGAACAATTAGCATGTTCTTTATGGATCAAAATATAACCACAATTGAGAAGTAAACTAGGAAGATAAGAGAGTTGGAGGGAGAGTTTACCCAAAGAGAGAAGTTATACGAAGCTCCGGTGGTGGTTCGAGGGCTTGAGAGGAAGTGGACAGCAAGTGGTGGCTAGCTTCTTGGGGCTGGACAACAACAAATTCAGGCTTGAACCCTTTGGACAACAAGCAGAAAATCTGGGACAGCAATGGGGAGGTGTAAAATTCTCTGGACAGCAACTTCAACAGCTTGGACAGCAGCTTTGGCCTGCGGGAAACTCTGGACAGCAGGTTCACAAGCTCTGGAATTCTAGCCAAGACTTGATTTCCTTTGAGACAGCAACTAGGAGCGTCCGGATAGCATCTACGCCAAATCTGGACAGGTGTTTTGGCAATGGGAAATTCTGGACGGCACACAAAATCTTTCCAGAAATCTGGACAGCAACTTGGACAAGGAAAATTCAGAATTTCGGCTCTCTAGATGCAAGGAAACTAGAGGAATATTGTGGGGAATTCTGTGCCCAGCAGTGGAGGAGAATCTGGAATTAATTTTCTTGCCTAGGGAGCATGCCAATAAGTTCAAAAACTAATTTGGAAAGAAAGGGGAAGGGGCCGGCTGGTTATGAGAACATTAATGGGTTGATTGGAGGCTTTAATTGGGGGCATCAATTAGATAAGAGAGAGAGGGAGGGGGGGGCCGGCCATGTCAGTGGGGTCGATTGGGGAATTTTGGAATCCTTTCCAAACATAAGACTTTAATTAAGGAAAGGGAATTAAAAGGAATTTCCAATTAAATTTAGATTTGAAGAGATTTGGAAAGTGTCCAAATTAGATTAATTTATTTTAGGAAAGGATTAAATTCAAATAATTTTGAATTTGAAATTTGAAATCTTTCCGAATTTAAGATGATCTAAATTTGGTAAGTCTTCAATTATTTCCTTAGAGGAGATTTTGAAAGAAAGGAAGGAGTGAGGGTCAGTAGGGCCGGAGGGATCAAGATGGGGAGAGGGGCTTGGGGAAAGAAATCAAAACCTACTTGATTTGGCATTCTAAATTAGGAAGGATGAATCTAATTCCAATCCAATTTAAAATTCAAATAGGATTGATTTTGAAAACTTTTCTAAAATAGAACTTCGTATTTTAGGAAACTAATTAAAATTCAAATTGATTTAAATAGGAATTAAATGGATTGCCTAAAATATAAAGGTTAAATTCGGAAAGGCTTTGATTGCATAATTTGATTGAGGGGACTCAAGGGGGAAGGTGATATGATCGGCGGCTAGGGTTAGGATGAGGATGGTTTGGTGGTGTGGAGGTGGGGAAGGGGAGGCCGATTAATCTTTGGAATGGTGGTTGGATTTTCGGTGGGAGAGGGAGGAAGGGGAAGGGGTTTGGAGCTTGTGGTGTCCGACGACTATGAGGATTGGAAACCCTAGGCCGGTGGCTAGGAAGAGAGGGGGAAAGAGGGAAAGAAAAGATAGGAAGAAAGAACCACGAACCCGGACGTTTCCAAGGTTGATGGGTGATCCGATTCCCTCTCCTAGGATTTTTCCTCTCCAAGAACTCCTAAGCTCTCACAAGAACTCAATTTGTTGAAATTTTTCATATATTCTTTCATTAACTTGAAAAGAAACATAAGTGGCTTATAAATATCCTCAAACAATGAAAAGAAACTAAAAGACAACATTGCCCCTAGGACTTACATGTGACAAGACTCTTAAGTAAGGGTAAAACAGGAAATGCTAATAAAACATATACATAATGCAAATAAATAAATAAAACAAATACATATGATGAATCAAAAATAGATCGACACGATTGTGGCTGTAGATCGTCGGCCACATCTCTGATATGCTTTCCATGATCTGATGTCCCCATCATATGCCCATAAAAAACTTAGCAAAATTCCTAGGTCTCTAAGCCATGGATGTGGTCGACGCTCCCCTAGCCTTAGGATCCTAGGAAACACTTACATTTTTATTTCTAAACCCCAAAATAAATCCTATGTTGTTGTCCCTCTCCACAAAATGGGATTTCCACTTATTTTCTCTCATGTGAGAGCTCGAGGAGGATGCCGATATGCGCGGGGTTGTTAGATCGGTGTTCAACAACCTCCAAATGCTTGAAAACATCATTCATGTTGTGTCCAATTTGTCATCTACAGTCATGCCCTAGGGTAGATGCTATCATTTGTCCCCAAATTCAATGATGGTGCGTAGGCTTTGGACTGCCGCTAGTTGTATGCATTTCTCACTTAAATGTATTGTCATGACAAAATTGACACACCAATTTTGAATAGCTTGCATGTATTGAAAACATGATAGTCTCTAGAGTTTTGCTTAATGCCTATATTAAATTTAATTGATTTAACTCTCAAGTCATTGTGCGACATCCCATAGACCTTCAAAGGTCTATGTAGCAAGTATCACAATATAAATAATCAATTAAGTTAACATTTTTTGCATCATAAAAAAACTTGGAGTATAAGATGACAATCTTAAATTAACTAAATGATGTGTAATCTAAGCATATGAGAAAGCTCATAAACTTGCAACTCATTCAAATTGCATGTACTTTTCTTTCAAGCATAGATCATGACAAAAATGATTTTCAAGCATAGGAATGTGCATATGTTGAAGTTTATGAATTTTCTTGAAGTTTTGTAAGTGCTTGAGAATGTTTAATCAACTTGAAAAGTCACTAAATTATTGTGAGGCTTCTCATCGGCCTTTTAGGGTCTATGTTGCAAGTCTCATGAATGGAATTGTTGATTAAGTTTATGTACAACATTTTGCGAAGTAAAATACTTTATTGCACTCAATTGCCAAAATTTCAAAAAATGCAAATCACCTACACACACTTCTAGGCTCCTTAGATCATATCAGTTTATTTTAAAATGTCTTAGAAGTTGTAGGAATCAACCTCTCCTATTAAAAGGAGTCCAAAACACTAAAAAATAAAATAAGATGCTTTCTTTCAAATACCTTCCTCCCTCGCATGATATTTGGAGCCCCCTCAAGGCTTCACATATTTTATTGCATGAATCTTGGCATCCTCTAGGAGCTACCATCAACCTTAGATAAATCCTAGCATTGTTCTAAATCAAATTGAACAAAACTAAGCTTGACTTGGTTTATCATTTACTCCTTTGCTTGGTGTTCTTTGTTCTTTTAAACTCACACAGATTTCTAAATGACCTCTAAAGAGTTCAAGAGAGCATTAAGAACTTTTAGGACCAATTCTATGTTCTTTTACCTCTTTGTTGAGACAAAATCAACAAAGATCATATCACCCTTTTACATTTGCCTAAACCAAGTTAGATAGATGATCATGCATCATTAAATATCAAATTCAATGATAGCTTATTAACTTGTAGTCTCAAAATTATAAGTCTTTTATCTTTTCTACGGACCCCAAAGTTCTTAAAAAACTCTTACCTTATCTTAAAAGATATAGGTCTTCTCTTTTTCTCCTCAACCTCAAAGTTGTAGGAGATTCATATCCAACCAATTCATTTGTTGAGTCAATATCAACAAGTAACTTCATTTTAAATATAAAAATCTAAATCCTATCTCTCTTTCATTCTCCTAACCCAAGTTAGGCGAATGAGTTTCTCTCTTTGGACACTCAAAAGTTCAAAGAGCTTCTTATGATTTGTAGTCCAAAGCTATACATTATTCAATCTCTATGCTTACAAAAGTTGTAGAGATTTCTCATTCCTCCTTTAGCTCACAAGCTATAGGGATCTTCCAACTTGTTTGCCTCAAAGCTATGAATTTTATTCTTTTCTTCTTAGCTCCAAAGCTAAGGAGAACTCTCCAACCCTTAGCACAAAAGCTATAGTTTGAATATATTTTTTTCTTTTTCTTTAGCCTCAAAGCTGAAGAAAACTCTCATTCCTTTAGCCTAAAAGCTATAGGATTTATTCTACCTTTAGCTCCAAAGCTTTGGGTATTTCACTATGTTCATTTACTTGATCTCCAATCAAGTGAATGATTTTTAGTCATAGGCCCCTAAGCCTTTCCTCTTCTATTGGAGCCAAATTCAATAGGAGCTTCTTCCTCTTTGGCCTCAAAGCCAATGTCTATCTATTTGACCCAAATCAAAAGGATAATCCCTCTCCTTAGACCCAATCTTTAAGTAGCCTTTCACTTAACCAAAACAAGTGATTTTTTGCTCTTATGACATTTAAACATAACCCTTACATGTTCTTTAGTAGCATCTTTCTGTTGAAACTCACCTTATCCAATTAGTTGAATTTCACAGTCCTAAGCCAAATCCTTAAGCATGTTTACCTTATCCTATTAAGTTGATATTTTTCTCTTATCAAAATATTAAGAGAACCTTAAAAATATCTAAAAATCGCTTAGATTCCTCTTGATATAATGATGAATTATTTCACCCCAAAAAGTAGAATGCCTACATCATTAGATCTTAGGATTCCATAAGTAACAAACTTGCCTCAAAGAAAGCAGTGGCTACTCTATAGGTTATTCATAACCCTTCTAAATATGAAATAATTAAAAATTAAATAAAAATTTTAAGTCACAAATAACTAAAGTGAACCACCCCTTTGATTAAAATTAAACATATATATTCCACAATATAATAAGACACCAATTGTAGTGTGACATGCCTCACAGCCGTCACGCACTTAGGTGCATAGTCCCCAAACATACTAGGATTAAGATTTTTCTTTTATGTGCATGTGTTTGATGTATGTGGTGTGATGCCTATTGGATTATCTACATTGTGCGCACTTGCCCTTAAGTGGTTAGGATAGAGAAATATATTGTTTTTCAGCATGTGGTCATGTTTAAGAGGAGGTAATTAAATTATAAAAATGCTTGCTTATAGTTGCTGTTTAAAACCCCCCAAAGAGACATGACCAATATGGTAGAAAAAAGGACTTGACACTACTAGTGCCAGACAATTCTGGAATATTTCTTTTTTCCATATAAACTCCTTCCTAATCCTCTTCTATTTTGTAGATTTGAATCTTTTTATTTTTAAAATGTATTTGTTAGACTTAGGAAGTAATGTAAGCCAGTGGGATACAGTTACACGAGAGATGAACCAGAAGGATGAACCCTCTTAGGTGAAGCCTTGGATGCATCTAGAAGCTGAAGCTTGAAGACCTTACAGGTTTAGTTTGTAAAAATTTGATTGGGTTGTATAATTAATGACAATTAAGCTGTCAAGTATAATTGTAATAATTGGATTCTACAATTTACTTTGATTGTTTATTGAGTGCGCATTATAAATGTATGTTCTTTTCTAGGTTTCTTTACTTGCTTTGAGTAGGAGTGGCTTGGACTTTATTATGAGGTAGGCTCAAGACAAAACTAATTTTTTTGTAAACAATCTTTAATGAATCATAGGATAACCATTTTTCTAAATAAAAGAGAATTGCATGGCTCACTCTAAGGAGCCAAATTTTTTAAATTAAGATGATTATGTATGGCCAGTGCATCACATATAAAAAGCTCTCACTTAAGGACATATATAAAAAAATCTGCTTTCAGTGAGTCAGCATATTCATACCCACATTGTTAGGCATCTTGGCATAAAAGCTAAGTTGTAAGTCTTATATTCTAAACCAAAAGAATCTTCCTAATCTTCATATGGATTGAGACCAGACTTTATAATTTTAAAAGCATTTAGGTTGATTTAGCTGGTAGCCCTTTTCAGGCATGGTTGTAAATCCAGAGGTTAGACTAACTTATGTCTCATATGAGGTGTAGATTTGTGTAAGTCTCTTGTACTTTATTAGACTTAAGTTCGAGGCACTATCTTAGTAGTTCTTACCTTAGCTCTAGGATCCGAGATTGTTATTGATCCCAGTCACTTCATAAGACATCACATTTCGAACATTTTCTTCAACATGTGTTGTTGAAATATTAGCCATTATATTCTAAATCAAATTGGTTAACTTGAACAAAAATCTAATTTTAAAATGTAAAGTCTAATATAAGATAGTTTGAGTACTTTTTAGTTTTCCCAAAATCAAGTACTACATCTAATTCCTTCGGCTTCCATTTAAAATGAAAGCAAATATGATTTAAAGTTGATCACATCTCCCTTGAAATTCTCAAAAACCAAATATTTGAACGAGAATTCTCAAATTTTAAAATGAAAATATTGGCTATATTTTGATAACTCTAAAGAAATCAGTAGTTTAATCAAAAGTATTCTCAAGTTACAAATATTTGAGATAGAATTAACTATTGAGACTTGCTCCTATGGGGCATCCGTACCCCATAATAAAATAAATACCATTCAACCAAATATTGAATAGGAGAAAATCTCTATTAAAAATATAAAATTGTGAGTATTATTATTGAGTCTATAGAGAAATAAAAAATTTTCCCTTTTGGATAATATATTATTTTCTATGCCATGATCAATCACAAAATATCCCAATTCGTTGAGGATGACAAAATTTCTCCAACACCTCTATATTTTAGATTTCATTTAAAGAATTCAAAAATATTTCTTCAAGACTAATCATTTAATAAATTTTGAATCATTATGCTCTAAGGGTTTAGCCTTGATTTTCTTAACCCATTATTACTCTCAGGACATTAACATGAACATACTTTCAGAGTTGTAGATTGAGATTTCATGAGTTGACCCCAGGATATGCTGTTTTTTACATTTAATACTTGGAGAGTGCTGCTTTGATTTGTTTTTGCTTGTGGGAAGTTTGCTAGGATAAATTAGAAATGACTCTTCAATTTTGTAAGTAATGCCGAGTAGGTTGCGATTTTGTGCATGACCGATCAGGCCCGTTTCTTCATTGTCCAAGACCTGTCCTATGCTTAATTGATAAGTGGACTGATTGTTGTATGGGTATGATTTTTGAGATGAGTGGTTAGGCATTGATTTGGCCTATTTGTTGCTTATGTATAGTTGGCCTCAAAGCAACCATGCCTCACATGGGTAGTTTTTGCATGCTTCTTTTTGCACATTTTTTGGGCCATTTTTAATGATGAAGAAGCCAAATTGATAGATGTCAGTGGTGAGCACCATGCTTGTGTGAACATTTGCATTGGAATTGATCAGTTATGAAGAATTGGGTTGGCACGTTGTTGGCACCATCCCATTGTCGATTGTTGGCCATATAGGCTTGCAATTTTTGGCTAGTTGCTAAACAAATTGTTGCATGTAGGTCCTGCCAATTTGTCACAGCTATTGCTTATCAAAAATGGATGGAAGTTAGTAGAGATCCTTTGGCTATGTTGTTAACATTGATCACTCACTTCTTACACAACCAAATTAAGGGTGAGTATTCTCCAAGAAGTCTTTATCTAGGAAAGCACTCCAATGGTCAAGTTAGCAAGATGAATTCTAAGCTTAGGGAAAAAAATGATTCTAAGCTAATAATAGAATTACACATTTGAACTTCCATGGGGGAAAATGACCAAAATAATCCTTTAACTCTTTATGAAGGGCCAAAGTAGTTGGTCCTCAACTATATTAAATGATCATTTTGGTCTCTCGAGTCCTTAAAAAATAACCAAAATAATCCCATGTTGGGACTATTTTGATTCCTCTTTAAAGAGTTGAAGGACCAAAATGATCATTTGATATACTTGGGGATCATTTTTGTCTCAAGGGGACTGTTTCGATCATTTTATCTTTTCCATGAAAATTTAGAAATTTGAAATGATTTTCATAAGACTTCAAAATTACTTCACGTTCTTTTTTTTCGGAGGGGCATTTTTACAGATGTCAAGGTAAAGGGTACCTTGGTACTTTGTAACAAAGGAGGGCTTATAAAGATGGCACTTTATTTTAAAGAGATGTGATAGATAGAAATGCCATCGGCTAAGGGGTCTTTATTGGAGGGTTAAGAAGTAAGACAAATTGTGTCTGAAATCCATATCAGAATATCTTGCCATTTGGGGTGAGGAACAGATGGATGAAGCCTAACAGCTTTTCAATTCATTTTGGCGGATAATTGGAATTGGGTCATACAATAAGTATTGAGCTTGGTGTTGGGTGTGATATGATCTAGATGGCCAAATTTTGGTTGATGCCTCAAGATTTGTGGTGAGGAACAGATGGATGAAGCCTAACAGATTTTCAATTCATTTTGGCGGATAATTGGAATTGGGTCATACAATAAGTATTGAGCTTGGTGTTGGGTGTGATATGATCTAGATGGCCAAATTTTGGTTGATGCCTCAAGATTTGTGCTTGATTTTAAGAATTTTGATGGAAGGGGCTTTCTTACATCTCGGCCAATTCAATGGCCAAGAATTACCCATGATGCATGGATGTAAATTCATGGAATCATTTTTTTGGATTGCCATGACTACTTGGCTCTTTTATTTTTTATATGCTTCTATCAAACTTGATTGCTAAGGCATTAATGCAAATGCTTAGACTAGAGACAAGTGCACTTGTAAATCTGTATACTTGGGATAGATTTAGAAAGGAATGGAGTATAGGTTGCACAATGGTTTACCTTTAACAAACATTATTTTACTGATGAGATCGCTATGAGATTGTTACTTAAGTTGCATGTCACATTTTTTTAAGGAATACTTATAGGAAATGAGGGAATTTATTTTAAGACATTGCATCTTCTTAGCAGTTGACAAGACCTTTGAGTTCAAAAGAGCTTCTCCCCCTTCTTCGAAGTTTGAATATCTTGTATTATTGAGAAGGATGAATTGGTGTTGCATAATAGTCTAGGCTTTGTACTACTTATCCTATGAAAAGATGGTAGGCTTGATTATACTTTATATATTTCTTCTATGCTAGACTTTAGAAAGAGCTAAGTGGTTGGCCAACTTTTTTAGAAATTCCTAGATGCACTGAAGGAGGTGAAAGGTTTGCTTCCTAGGAGATCAATGGAGTTTTGAGTTATTAGTGAAATGAGCTCCTATATCAAATCATATTTTATATTGACACTTTGGTAAAGAGTTAAGAGATTAAAAAATAGGTAAAGGATTATTGAGTAAGAAATTATTGAAATTGGTTCCTCACATTGTAGTTCACCGGTCATGGTAGTTCCGAAAAAAAAGAAGCAGACAATCCATAGAGGATGAGCATTGATTATAAAGCATGCAATAAAGATTATTTTAGAAAAGCAATTATCCATTGACCATGATTGAGGATTTGATCCTTGATATAACAATCTGAATACTTATTCAAATTGGATAAGAAGTCGAATACAATCAAATCCTAACAGGTGTGGGATGAGGACACTTGGAAGACTGCTTTCAAAACTTGTCCAATGTCTTTAAATGGATAAATGATGTCTATACCATACAATGCTTCTGCCTCATTTATAAGGATGATGAACAAGGTACTTTGACCTTTCGTAGACTCTTTTATTAATGTATACTTTGATGACTATCTTGTCATGTAGTAACCTTTGGGAAGGGCACTTACATTACCTAGAGGAAGTCCTCTTTATACTAAAAGTCTCTTAAGATATGCTAAATATCAAAATGTGTTGGAACTTTTAACTTGCTTATATAGGGTTTGAAATTAGAGAAGACGAGTTATAGATTGACCCTAATATCGTTAAGGTCATACACGAGTAACCAAGGACAAACACTATATTTGAAGTGAGGAACTTTTTGGATACTTGCTAATATGTTAGAAAATGCATCAACGGTTTTTTAATATTTTGCTTGCCCTACTGCACATTCTCATATGGGTAGGGAGGAAATTTGCCTAGGAAGAGCATGGGGAGGCTACCTTTCATTTTGTTGACATGAATGATCATTCAACTGAAAATTATGTAGCTGGAATAGACATTGGTGTATAATAGGCGTTGTTGTTGATCATGGAAATATTTGGTACTAGCTAGAAAATGCACTTGGAGTTGCAATTCTTTAGGGGTTGTTGTGTCTTATGCAACACTTGACCATCCCACTAAAAAGTAGAGTTTTAGATGTCACTTTCAAAACCACGGTGGCCATGGGAAAGAATCTCTATAGACTTTCTTGGAGGGCTACTTGACACATAAAGGATTAAATGATCTATTTGTTATTATTAATATGTTGTTAGGCTCATCAAAATGTGTTCTTGTACCGTGTAGAAAAACAATTATTATATGTGAAAAATTGCAAAATTGTTCATCCAACATGTCTTAAAGCCCACATCCATCATCTCTATAGGACCAACCATTTTCTTAGCTTATGTTAGAGAAAATTATGGAGCATGAAGGACACCATATTGGCGAGGGTCATTGCTTTCCTCCCACAAATGGATTATCAAGTAGGGGTTGTGAACAAAGTTATTGTGAGGATGTTGCAAAATATATAATGCCATTTACCTGTGAACTTCGATGGCAACATATTTGTTACTAATAAGAGATTTGAGAAGAAAAGCTTGGTTTTATTCATTACTATCTTCCCTATTTGTAGATCTATACAAGATATCTTAATGAGGAAATAATATATTACATATAAAATTTCTAATAAAATATTTCCTAAATTTGTTCCTTCATTATGGTGTGATCCATGAGATCATCCCATGGATTGTTCTCTGTGTCCGTCTGATCCTTTGCACTGGGAATGGCTAGATTTCAACACTCCCCCTCAAGCTGGGAAAATATGGATCTGTCATTCCCAACTTGTCAATCATTCTGAGAAAGGCAGAACTGTCCAATCCTTTGGTAAGGATATCTACGACTGAATTGTGGGCTATGCTGATTTGTTGTCACAATGTAGCTTCATGGGCTCATCCCACTTAATCTTTAAGTCTTCTAGGATTATTTTGATCCATAGTAGCTCACATATTCCTAAGGTCATAGCTCGTTATTCTGCTTCTGCACTGGATCTTGCCACCACATTCTATTTCTTGCTTCTCCATGTAACTAGGTTCCCCCAAAGAAATGTGCAGTATCCAGAGGTAGATCTTCTGTCAACAGGTGATCCCGTATAGTCACCATTCGTGTATACTTCTAGGGTTATTATGCGATCTCTCTTGAAGAGAATCCATTTTCCTGGGTTTCCTTTGAGGTTGTGCAATATCCTGTCCACTGCTTGCATGTGAATTTGCTTTGGATTCTGCATAAACTGACTGACCATGCTTACATCAAATGCTATATCTGGTCTAGTTTGGGAAAGGTAGATAAATTTCCCTACAAGTCTTTGGTAAGCTCATTTATTCACATCTGAATCTTCTCTAGCTTCCCCAAGTTTAAGATTAGGTTCTACTGGTTTCGGTGCTAGTTTACAAGCTAGTTTACCTGTTTCTTTCAAAAGATCTTTGGTATATTTTTGTTGTGAAATAAATATTCCTTTGCTGGAGTGAGTTACTTCAATTTCGAGAAAGTATTTTAGTCTACCAAGTTCTTTGATATCAAATTCCTTAGTAAGACTTTTTCTTAAACTAACTTTCTCCTCTTCGTTATTTCCATTCAAGATAATATCATCAACATATACCAATAAAATTGTGACCCCCCTGAGTTTGAATGTTTAAAGAATAATGTATGATCCCCTTGACTCTGTCGGTACCCATTAAGGAGCATGAATTTAGAGAATCTTCCGAACCATGCCCTTGGTGATTGTTTGAGCCCATATAGAGCCTTTTTTAGTCTACACACTCTGTTACCTTCAGTTTCTTCCTTAAACCTCGGTGGTATTTTCCATAAAATATCTCTTCTTCCAAATCCCCATGCATGAATGCATTTTTCACATCCAATTGCTCCAGATGCCAATTGTACTTGACTGCTAGTGAGAGTAGTATTCTGACCGTATTATGAAACGTGAGATAGAGAAGAATCTTGTGGTCAAAACATCAAAATAGCCTTTAGATTGATGAAATACGGAAGAAGACAAACAAGGCACAATGGATATTCTATTGGAGAGGAATATTCGACTCTCCTAAATCTCTAGACGCTAGATCCCAAACAAGAACTAAGAATTAGAAAATTTTCAAAAAATAGAGATGAAAACCTAACCCTAGCCACCAAAACATACTTGAGCATACAATAATTAGATAAATCTTAAAACAGATCATTCTATTTGACTTTTTGCTCCTATGCCCCCCCTAATTCCCCCTAATTAAGCTTGTGGACCTCACTATCAAGGGGCAACATAGATGGGGGCAGAACTTGTACTGTTCTTAGGCCTTAACCCATTACGTGGGGTTGGCCACATGAATCTTTTTTCTCCGTTATGTCCTGTTAAGAGTCAAATTCTTTAATTTAATAAAAAATGTCATTTCTAATATTTTTAGGTCTACCTCTATCTTTCTTAACATAGGCCAAATAATACATCTATTCACCTGATCGAGTCATCGGAAGGCTGACATTTTATGTGTCCAAACCATCCAAGGAGATGAGCACCAAAAAAAAAAAAAAAAAAAAAATAAAAAAAAAAAAACTTGCTTGTTTATTTTTTTAATTTAAATTTTCTTTGAAATATGGAAAAAAGAGGAAGTGGTTGCACAAAATAATTGATTTTGAATATCTTTTAAACAAAATAATCCTTTTTATCTCTTGGCGGTCACTTAATGAGGTGTTTAGATAGGATTCTATAAATTTTTAGATTAGTTTTCTTATTTGTAGATTTGTTAACTTGAAACTAGGAATTAACTTGCTGTTTTCTATTTATTTTAATTGTTGTACGTCTACAAGACTCCATTGTAGATATTGTTATCGGTCATCAAAATTAATGAGAACTAGCTTACCCCTTTCTATAGCCAGCAACCCTTTCTCTCACTCTCTCTCTGTCTTATTTCTCTTGCTACTCAATTCCCCCTCCCTTTTCTCTCTTTACTTGAGAGCTCAAAGGGGCAGTAAGGGGTGCACCTGAAGGGGAAACAAGGGAAACCTATCTCAAGGAGGATAACAATGGAGGAGAAGGCTTCAGAGAGTTTTAGATTAGTACTCTCTAATTTTCTTTCAAATTGTCAGCAATTGCTTGTGTTTGTGAGGTTCTAAGCATGCAATATTCCCCTCTTCTTTTGGCTTTGGCTGACATCTACATATCATAGATTTTTGTACAACTCTAATTTCCATCTACTCTCTCGTTTAAAAGAGTAGATGTATTAAATCCGGAATATGTTAAGAAAGGTAGAGGCAGACTTGAAAAAAAATGAAGTGTTAGAAATAACTTTTCTTTTATTAGATTTAAATGAAAATGTCTTGTAACAGGAGACAATGGCGAAAAAGGATTCATGTAGCCGACCCCACGTAGTGGGAGAAAGGCTTGATGTCGTTGTTGTATCTGCTTCATACTGTACATTTTGCATGTTTTAACAACCATCATATATGTTGAAGTTGTATCCCAAGTCTGTTCTTATAAGTGGCTTCTAATTATATGCTTGCAGATGTTTTATGCCGAATAGCAACGAATGTTATGTTCATCATTAGTGTGCTGCATTTTAGCTAGCTGTTTTGTTTCTTTTGTGCATATTGGTATTAGTTAATTCATTTCTATTTTAGTTGGCATTTGTTGTACGGTTGTTGACAGTATATCTTAATCGTTGTTTGTTTTACATCGTGTGCTATGCTTTTTAGTATAGAAGCCATCCATTTACTAAGCGTTAAAAGTATCTTGTAGGTTTATGAACGCATTAAAGCACCTCTACTCACGCTTGTGAGCTCTGGTAGCCCTGAACAATCTTATGCTGTGTTGAGCCACTTGCATCTATTAGTGATGCGAGCTCCCATTTTGTTCTCTTCAGACTACAAGCACTTCTACTGCCAGTACAGCGAACCAGTATATGTGCAAAAGCTTAAACTCGAGATGTTGACTGCCATAGCGAATGAGAGCAATACCTACGAAATTGGTGAAGATCTATTTTTCTTAATGAAGCACCTGTTTCCCTGGCCATTCTTAATTATGCTTATTTTCTTTTGCCATATTGATTTTTTTTCCTATATTTTGTTTTCTCAGTGACCGAGCTTTGTGAATATGTTGCAAATGTCGATATTTCTATTTCAAGGGAGTCAATCAGGGCAGTTGGAAAGATAGCATTGCAACAATACGATGTTAATGCAATTGTTGATAGGCTTCTTCAGTTCTTGGAAATGGAAAAGGATTATGTGACTGCTGAAACACTTGTAAGTTCCTTTCAAGGAGGGATTTCATTTTCTGAGTGTAGTTTCTTATTTTACTTGTTTAGGAATACAATTACATAAGTTGTAGCTGCACTACAATTAATTAAATTGCTGTTATTTGGAACATTCTGCAGGTTTTGGTGAAAGATCTTTTGAGAAAATATCCTCAATGGAGTCATGATTGTATTGCAGTTGTTGGAAATATCAGTAGCAAAAATGTCCAAGAACCAAAGGGCAAAGCTGCTTTGATATGGATGCTGGGGGAATATTCCAATGATATGCTTGATGCTCCTTACATTCTAGAAAGTCTTCTGGAGAACTGGAATGAGGAACAAGCCCCCGAGGTAATTGGTTTCTTGACAGTAACTTATCTTATAATTAAATTTACTTGGGTCTGATTCTGCTCCATGGCTGATATTAATATGGATTTATTTTGATTATGTTTATTAAACAAACCAGTCTGCCTTAATTCAACTCTCCGCATCTGGCATAAGTTATTTAATATTGTTTTACAGAACTTCTGTTGAATGTTTCGCGTTGTGGTGTATCGTGCTATCATGACACTAGATCTTTTGCACTAGTTTGTGTTATTTGTGGGCTTTTCTTACTGTTCATGTTCTGGATGTTCCAAACATGACCTCTTGAAAGAATATTAACTAGCTGTTCTGGTAAGATTGTGAAGTGCTTCAAGGACTAACCTATTTTACCTCCTCAAATTCTTGTTTTTAATTTACCATTACTGCCAAGTTTCCAATCGTTTTCTTGGATCCTACGATAATCATTTGTAAAGTCAGCATCAAATGCTCTTTTGGTGATAACTGTTATTGATAATTATTCTTCTACTCATTGGGGTTCTTTAAGGTAATCAGTGAAGTCGAATTCTTTAGGTCTGCCTGTTCGATTCTATAACCAAACAATGGTTGGTGGAAGTGCCCATTATTTTTTTTCTTAGTCTGGAATCCTTGTGCTATTATGCAGTTAAATACAAAAAAGTTCATTTCAATCTGTTCTCTGTTGAATAAAGAAATACTGTCTGCTTCTGCCATTATGACTAGCGAATTCTCAAGCTTTCCCAGGGGATTTGTTTTTTAAAAAGGCAGAAGTGTGTACTTAAAGTTTTTCTATTTTTAAAAGTCCACTTGTTAGAATCTGGAATCATACAGGAAATATTTCTAGACTGCAAATGAAACCTATTGCTTACTTAATAAATTGGTGTTGCTTGATAGCAAAGTTAGACTTCTTACATGGAATTATCTTGCTAAGGTTGCTTTCTAATTTTATAATCAAGCCATCTCATTTCTTTGTTGTACTTCTTGTTTCATTTGTTTTGTGCATATGCACTATATGTCCGGATGAGATAAATTTATTTAAGTTGAATGTTTATTCTTTTCTGCATGGATATTTTGATTGTAGTTTGGGTAAATCGGTTTCTTGGTGAGGGAGGCTTAGCATATCTGATTCATTTTGTTATGTCTCTGATGTTTCTTGGCTCCTGTTGCAACTTCTAGAACTCTACCTGAAATAACTAATTTTTATACCATATTTGTTATGTTCATGTACTTGAAGGAACAAATAGCACTATGTGAGGAGACTAGGATCATACTCTAACTTCCATTATTAGGTTTGAGACAATATTGTATTTTCTTTAAATCCCCCATTTTGTACTGTTCTATGCCATTAATAAATCAAGGGACTTGTAATTTTTATTGATTGTTGTGTGGATAAATTTAATCCATGTCTGCTTGTTAAGGAGCAATTACATCTAACGTCATGGCTCAGTTGTCTCATAACTAATTGAATATATATTTGTAGTGCTTTGGTTTGGTAATGCCTATAGGTGTCCAGGGTCTTGAACCCCTATACGATTACTTTAAATTTTATATTTAACAATTCTCTTGTTATTTTGAAGGTTCGATTACATCTTTTTAACTGCGGCAATGAAATGTTTCTTTAAAAGGCCTCCTGAGGCCCAAAAGGCCTTAGGTGTTGCATTAGCAGCTGGTTTGGCTGATTCCCACCAGGTCACTTCCCTTTTTATATCATCAATGGGAAATTTAAAATATTTTTTCTTTTGTACGTTTTAGCAATTCTTTTGTTTCCTTCTTTTTATTAAATGGTTACTTGTTTGTAGGATGTTCATGATAGAGCCTTATTCTACTACAGACTTCTGCAACATGATGTATCTGTGGCTGAACGTGTGGTAAATCCACCCAAGCAAGCAGTTTCAGTTTTTACTGATGCCCAGAGCAGTGAAATTAAAGATCACGTATTTGATGAATTTAATACCCTCTCAGTTTTATATCAGAAGGTATGTATCATTCATCATCTTTGATCTAAATATAACCTTCCCATGATTTATTTTTTTGAATTTTTGGCTAAAAATAGAGTTTGAATGTGGAGAAGCACACTAATCAATTTTAGTGCTTTTTTTTGGGTAGTATTATCATTTAATTTCTCGTGCAAGAGTTTTCTGTTCCTTTTGATTGTTTCTTTCTTATCTGATTTACTTTTCTTTTAACAGTAAAGATAGTAGGACCTTTGTTAAAAATGATGTAATAATGAAAAGATGAAAAAAAAACATCTTAAGAAATTATTAAACGAGAGTTTAATTAAGGAGTTTTGGTAGAAGAGTAAAATGTTAAATATTATGAAGTGAAATTTCCTATAGATTGATACAAAAAATTGAAGTTAGCTTTGAGAAAAATGTGTTAAGATTAAGGCTTAATTTTTTATTAGATTGGCTGCTCAAGAAAAATGGCGCTTCAGCATGAATCCCGTTTTTCAGACTTAGGATTCCATTCTCATGATGGCAGATTTATTTTTTATTAACCAGATTTCCCCTGAGGATTATATCACGGTTTATTTAGATGTGAGTCCTTACTTCCTATGAGCGCAAGTCTTCATAGTTAATTATCCATTATTTTCTTCGGCATGAATCCCACTTTTCAGACTTAGGATTTCATTCTTCTTAAGGCAGATTGATTTTTTTAACCATATTTTTCCTGAGGATTGTATTAGAGTTTTTTTAGATATGGATTTTTACTTCCTATGAGCGCAACCCCTCATAGTTAATTATCACTCCTATTGTGTAAGAGAAAATTCTCGATTAAGGATGAATTATTTAAGGTAACTTTGGAATTTTTAGTTTCAATCTTATTTGTTGGGGAATGGAGGTTGACCCGATCACGATCCCATGGTTCCGTCATCCCGAGAATAATGTAGGTTTCAGTCTACTAGCACTAACAATCATTGATCGTAGTGTCCAATGAATTTGATTAGCAGACATAGGTTGTCTCTTCTCAGGAATCTTGAGTAAACTAAAATGGTTAGATGAAGTGGTTTATTGTGATTTGAGGTTTATATCTATTAGATTACCCATTGATTTATTTAGTTTAGGGCTTATATCTCCATTAGGAGTTACCCAGTAATTTTGTATGGGATAGGATTTACAACTCTGTTTAGGAGTTGCCCGCTTGTTTGATTTGGTTCGGAGCTTACGGCTCTACTTAGAATTTGCCCGTTTGTTTGATTTTAGGACGAGTCTTACGGCTTCGTTTAGAAGTTTCCCGTAGGTTTGGTGTAGGTTGGGGCTTATGGCTTCACTTAGGAGTTGCTCTTATGTTTGAATTTGGTCGGGGCTTATCGCTCCACTTAGGAGTTGCCCGAGAGTTTAATTTTAAAATGGGGCTTACGGCTCCACCTAGGAGTTGCTTGTAGATTTGCTTATGTAGGTCTTGCAACTTACCTTAGAAGTTGTATGCAATTTTGATTTGGGTTGATCTTACGGCTTCCTTTGGAAGGTTCCTTTAGATTTTCTTACGACTTCCCTTAGAAGTTGCATATTATTTTGATTTAGGGTAGGTCTTACGGTTTCCCTTGGAAGTTGCCTATAAATTTGCTTGGATATGTCTTACGACTTCCCTTAGAAGTTTCCTGTAGGTTTAGATTGGGGTAAGTTTTATGGCTTCCATTGGAAGTAGCTTGTTTGTTTTAATTGGATAGATCTTATGACTTCCCTTAGAAGTTGCATATAGGTTTTTTGTTAGAGATAGGGCTTATTGCTTCTTTTAGAAGTTGCTTATAGGTTTTTTATTTGGGGTAGTTCTTATGACTTCCATTGGAAGTAGCTTGTTTGTTTTGATTTAAATGTCTTACAACTTCCTTTAGAAGTTGCCTGTAGGTTTTTATTTGAGATAGGGCTTACTACTTCTTTTAGAAGTTGCCTATAAGTTTAATTTGGGGTAGGTCTTTCGGCTTTCATTGGAAATGGCCTGTTTGTTTTGATTTAGATAAGTCTTATGATTTCTCATATAAGTTGCCTGTGGATTTTTGTTAGAGATAGGGATTATTGTTTCTCTTAGAAGTTGTCTATATGTTTAATTTGAGGTATGTCTTACAGCTTCTATTAAAAGTAGCATGTTTGTTTTGATTTGGATGGGTCTTATGACTTTCCTTATATGAGACTTTTTTAATACTTCATTTAGAAGTTGCCTATACGTTTTTGTTAGAGGTAGGGCTTACTGCTTCTTTTAGAAGTTGCCTATAGAGATACCTATTTTAAGTCCTGGAGGATGAGATGTTGGAGTATTAATTTTCATGGAAGGCATGATCACTAAATTTCATCAAATTAAATTCTCCTTATAATTAGTGTCATTAAATTAGAGAATACATTAATGAATCATCTGTAGAAGATATCAAATAATAAAAACTCCTATTCTCATAAATATTAGTTGTGTTTATTGCATTTATCATGATTGATTGATAATCCATCGCAAAATAAAAATAATTCCAAATTGATTAAAATGGTGTCACAAAATAGTATGTTTCAATGATTCATATATAGTTTTTTCAAATTGTAAAAAAGTTTAGATATACCAAATGATCAATTCTTGTGATGTGGGATGTCTTAGGATTTTAAGCTTTTTGTGATGCAAATCTAAGTCGGGATGCACAGGAACATTCATAAAATATTAGAGAGTTTGTAGTCCACATAGGAAAAAATGTCATTGCTTTTATGATGCAACTCTGAAAACACATCAAACTCTATTCTAGTAATAATGAAAAGATAATTTAAATTGATATTTTTTAGCAGGAAATCTAAGATCTTAATGTCATGAGTATGATTTACACTCCAAGAAGAAAACTAAATTATTGCAGAGCTAAGCAAATCTCATTCACCTGTAAAACTAATCATTTAGTATGTAGATGAAAGAAACCAGAACATAAGTCAAAAAAGAAGACCCATGCCTCACACTGCTTTAAGGATAAAGTTTTCTCCCAGAAGTTATTGTTAAGACTTTTATCATACTTGAATTACAACCCTATTAATGGCCAAAATTGCTAATCTCTCAAAATCGCTAAAATGCAGCCTAAATTTTCAATCCCGATTTCAACAATCTCAAATCCTAGCTAAAATATATAGTTTATAATCCTCATTTTTGAGAATACCCTATTGTCCTGATTCTACCAATCAAGCCTGGTACTTTGTACAAAACATATAGGAAAAAAAAAAAGCAAGTATCCAATTATGTAAACAACAACAAATTAAAAAAAAAACAACCTAACGAGAAACTTATGGATCACAATAATAAAAATAAAAAACAACAAACATTAAAATAGTCGTAATCTTCAAACATTAATCAAGAACGACATCAGCTATATTGTTAGCTACGTGTGTAAAATGAGAAGAAATAGGGAAGCACATGAATACCAACTCCAAATTAATTAGCTGACAAATTAGCTATTGGATAGAAGTAGGGGGCTTCACATGTGTTAAGATAGGAGTGAACATAGTTCCCAAAACTGACTTGATTTTTAAATTGAATTAAAATTGACTTAATATATTTTAGTGGACTTTCAAGTCATGGTTCTTGACATGAAATATCGATTTTGAGTTTGTATTGTCTTTCTCGATATTTGATTTAAGTCAGCTCAAAATCATATATGTTATGCATATTTGATATAATACTAACAATAAGTAATATTTGGTCCATCTGGTTGGTGTTTTGTAGCTGTTGCAGAAGGTCCTAGTTTGAATCCCTTCCTTCAATTATATTTTTCTAGTATTGAGCCTATTCAGAATTGATTCTGAGTTGGCCCGAAATAAAGCTATGTTGATCTAAGCTGACTTGAGTTGTAATCAATTTGATTTTGAATTAATATTTGATTTAAGTTGACCTCAAAATTTAGAGTTAGAGACGAGCAAAACTCACTTAAACTCGGTATGTCACCAAACTTGTGTTGAAACAAGGATTTGGAAATAACTGAAGTCGGGAATCTGATAATAGCTGAATCAAACTTGCTTTTAGTCTAATTAGAAAACCATAACTAACCAAGGGAATCAAAGCATTAGAGAACACATCACATTATTATAGGCACATCATCATAGCATGTTATAGCAAAAGAAACAGGAAAAAAATAGAAACTATTTTACAATGATAAGTTGATAACTCAGTATCACTACGCATGATTTGCAAATTTAATGTGTATAAACTTCCATTTTTTGCAACATTTAGCCAAGTTAGAAAAATTTTGGCTTCGAAGAATCAAGTATTTCTAGAGGTGTCAAAAATTGACACGACCTGAAATCCGACCCGAAAAAATCCGGGTTCGGGTCAACCCGATTGTAAAATGGGTCGGGTTCGGGTTGACTCGGAAACCCGAAATCAACCTGAAATTGACCCGGGTCCGGGTTCGGGTCCGGAAGCCTATGCCACAAGCTCACAGTCGCACCTTAGACCTCATTGTCCTTACGCGGACGTGGTCACACGGTCACGCCCAACCATCTCCTCACGCAGGCACGGCGCCTCAGCCTGGTCGCCTTCAGGTCCATATGGAAAGCGGCACGCGGGCACGCCCACAAGAGGCAACGCGTCAGCGCCTCTTCTGTCACGACCCGGCCCGGTGAGCTTGCGCAGGCGAGGCGGGAACAAAGGTCGGACGGTAGGTTAAATTATCTAATCTCTAAATCTATTTCCATAATAATTTGAAAGAGCCTCTAAAACATCAAATTGAAAACACATAAACATAAACCTCAATAAATTCATAATTACCTTTCTTCTGGAGTTCCTCCCCTATAATAAACATTGCCGCCTCTTCTACTCATTTGATTAATTTTAGCTTACCTGAAAATGTTAACAACTAACATTAAGCTAAAGTTCAGTAAGTAATACACAATTCTAAACTTCAGTAAACAAGGCAACTGTATAATATGCTGGATGTCAATTTCATATGAACATAACATAAAATGATTTCATACTAACATGGCATTAAACATATCATATCATAAATCATATCTTTCATTTTCCTTTCCATATTCATATCAATATATTTAACTTTCACTTTTCGTATATAATACAACCGTCACAGGAGTCACCGTCTGTACCATAAAGGTACTCCTTTACCATTTTCCTTTTCCATATCCTTTATAATTTTATCGTGCACGAGTACAGCGTCCCCAGCTAGTACCATAAGGGGGTGAACTCCATCCTTTCAACATGCACATACAAGCATTCAAATAGCATTCATATCATCTCATTCCATATAACATAAACTTTATCATATAAGACCATAAAATGTACATGTAATTTGTATGATCATTCACTTGACAACAATAAAGAATTTGACAACAGTAAAGAATAATGATTGCATATAACTTGAGGGTAACAAAAGTATTACTGAAATCAAGAACCGTGCATACTTACAGAAGTTTGGAATCTGATTTCTCTTGCTAGTCCTTCCTTCGATGCCACCACGATTTATCACCTATAAGTATAAATTTCTCATTCTTAAAATCTACAAAATAATTTAAAACAAAATCTTTTCTTTCTGAACTATTCTAGATTCTCTCTCTTTCCCTCACTCTCTCTCTCTCTCCCAATTAAAGCTCAACACATACATATATTCTAAAAAAAATTCAACAGTTTGCGTAATTATATATATTAATGAAAATAACACTTTACCCAAAACCTAAATTAATTTAAAATAAGTTGTATTTTCGGATTTAACCTAAAACCCAAATTTTGGAAAACCTATATTCATTAAAATGCTTAATTTTGCATGCTAAAACTTCTCATTCATCAAAATAATAATTATGGAAAACTAATTTTCGGATTAACTAATTTTAAAAATTAGGAAAATATCATTTTGTGAGAAAAACTCGATTTATACCCTTAGAAACCCTCTTAGGACCCTTAGGAACCAAGTTTATAAAAGCATTATTAAAAACTCCAATTTTAGAGAAAACCCTAATTTCTAAAATTTCATATTTTTCAAGAAAATACTTCACATTAGGGTTTTAAAACTTCACCTAACCCTTCCCTAAACTTTTCTCAAAGGAACCCTAAAGAAAACTCAAGTTTCCCTAAAACCCTAATTTCATTCTTTTAGAGAAAACTCAAGGAAGAGGAAAGGAAACACTAGCAAACTACTTACCTTAGCCTTCCTTACAAGTTCCCTTCAATTTCCCTCGAGAATCGTCGCCGGAAACCACCCCTAGGAAAGCCGGCGTCGCCTCCTACCCACGGCCTCCCCTTCTCCTCTCGTGTTCGGTCCGCAAGCATGAATGGGGGACCGAAATATTTCGGTCCCCTATATAGAGTGGAGGTCTCATACTAAAATGCCCAAAGTCCCAATTACCCTCACTTAAACATCCTCTCTACTCAAAAGGCATGAGGGGTAAAGTTGTCATTAAAAACTTTATGAAAATTTTAACTCCTAAAATACTTAAAATCTGATATGAGTTCTATACATCAAAACGATCAGAATTTTACGCTCTATTTTATAAAATTATTCCCGTCGAAATCCGTCAACATTGAATTTTTTTACTTAAAACTCATCGCGGCGCTTTGAAAAGCGTGCGAGGTCTAAAACGGCATTTTTCGGGTTTTCACATCTTCTTCTCGGCCGGGCCGCCGCGACTTGCTAGCACCTGGCCGTCGTCTACCTCGGCCTCGCGACCCTCGCCTTCACACGTCGTCATCCATCTCGTCGCACATTCCCACAGCCTCAGCTGTTTTCGGGTCAAGTCGTGTCAACCCGGCAACCCGACAGGTCGTGTCCGGGTTGCAGTTTTTGACCCGTTTGCAAAAATGGGTCGGGTTCGGGTTGTGTCAAATAGGTTGGTCAATTCCGAGTTCGACCCAAACCCGATCCGTTGACCCGAATTGACACCCCTAGTATTTTCATACAATTTTGTTCATATTTGTTGTTCCTCTTGTAAAAAGTAATTTATAAATCATCACATGTTTTTTGTCATGTTACTATATAAATTATATTGGTATTCTCATCTATTAGAGTAGTTTTAAGAAATTTAGGAGAACTATTTAGTTTAGTGTTGTATTTGAATTCATTAGGAGGAGATGGAAAAAAAAGAAAAATCATTTTAGACACATTGAAGATTGGACAATAAAAAAATTTTCCATCATTTCAAATTTGTAAGCATTCATCCCATTGTGTTGCATGATTTTATATATTTTTTTCTTTTTTAGCATTTAATTTCTTAAAGGTCCATATAAAAAAAAAACTTTGAAGATTCAGATGTACCATTACATTATGTTATGGTTTGAGTTTTATGTATCTTCTATTTACATCTTCAAAAACTTATAATTTCCATGATTAATAGTCGCTTATATGACCATATTCAAACATATCAGCCAAAACATTTAATTCATGTAAATGATTAATATGAAATACTATAATAACTCCTAAGGGAGAGTAATAAAGACTCATAATTAATTCTTAAAGTACGAGATGTTAAAGAAAATAAAAAATTGACAAACTAAATTAATATTTAATATCTATATAATTAGACAACCTCTTTAAAAAAGATGTTAGCCCAAATGATTTAAAGATCAATTATAATAAATTGTGCCCTTTTGGGTTTGAGCTAAAAGAGATGTGGCAATTGATGTGAAACGTTCAAGAATTGCACATGAAATTCATTAAGAATCACAAAGTTTACCACTGTAAGATTAAACTTCTCGTAAGATAAGATTCAAGCAATTTTCCATTAACGAAATGTTATGATAAGCGGTTACAACTAGTGATTAGGCACAATTAATGACAGATCCCAAAAGTTATACAATAAAGCAAATGCGGAAAAATAATAGAATCCCACGACTAATGTTTAGAAAGTTCACACGAGTACCTTGCTCACTCACACTCAAGTCGGGTTTAGCGGGAGAAGGCCTTTAGCAAACTCAACGATGCCACGAAGATGGTGGCCACACCAATGGCCTTTAGCCACTGAGAAGTTGACGGTGACGAGGATGGCGTGGATGCTTGACTGTCGAGACTCCAATTGTACTTTGAAAATCGTCGGTCGAAAATGCTTGCTAGGATCGGGACGACTCTCTCCAAATATTCTTCCACGGTGGTTTCGTCTTCAAATCCTACGTCGAAGCACGGAGATCGTAGGATGTTGATTTTTCCGTCGGCGTTGAACACAAGACCCCACTCAAGTTCGGGATCGGCAATGCGTCATTGAAATGGAGATGGAAGACTTCGCCTTCGTTCCCTCTTGGACTCTTGATTCAAGAGACGAGAGAGAGGTGGCCGACAGGATTTTCAAGGAGTGGGAGAAGTTTCGGCCAAGTGGGAGAGAGGGGCGGGTGGGAAAAAAAATTAGAGGAGCTAGGTTAGATGAGGTGGCAAGTGGTTTATTAAAATCTGGAATTAATTTTCAGACTTTAGTATAATGGAGGGAATAATTTGAAAGGGGATTTCAAATTCCCAAAAGTAATTAAGGGGGACTTAATGGGTAATCAAGAGGGGCCCATATATGTGGCCGGCGGTTTAATGAGGGAGAGGGAGGGATTTTAAAATTAAAACTTGAACTTTAATTTCAGTTTTAAGTGGGCTGGGAGGGTAATTTTGAAATCCAAATATGATTCCAAAAACGGTCAAGGCATTAATAGCATTTAATGGGGGAATTTCCTTGGGTGGCCGGCGGCATGCTGAGAGGAGCAGAGGGAATTTCATGATGCGGCTTCCAATTTGAACTTAGTGATGTGGCACAAGCAAATGAAAACTCCAATTTTAAATTGAATTAAAATTGGGAACCGTCATGAACACTTTCCAAATTTGGAATGCCAAATTAGGAAAGAATTTGAAATTCGAAATTCAAATTTCAAATTCGGACATGGGGTAGAGATGGGGTGGGCGAGAGAGGGGAAGTTGCCGGCAAGATGGTCGGCCGGGGATGTGGATGTGGCCGGCGGTGATCTTCCCAGGTTCGGCGGCAATTGGAGGAGTTGGGAGGGAAATTCTTATGATGCGGTGGAGGAGAAAATGAAGGGAAATCACAAATGAGATGATAGAATACCTAACCACGAGCCGCAGACTCTTCCAACGACTGGTGGGCCTTGCGATTTGCTCCTCTTGAGCTCTCTTCCCTCTCAAGCACTCATGCTAGAAAAGTAGAAACAAAACATAACTTTTTCATTCAATGATTCATTAACCTCAATACAACTAGAAATGACCTATATATAGGTCCCGACACAAAAGAAAATACAATGACTATATTGCCCTTGGGGCTGACTCAACTCATACTAAGGGTACAATAGGAAACTCCAAGAAATAAAAGAACAATGCATAAAGAAAAAGACATAAATAACTAGAAATATAAACTCTGAATCGTGGCCGTCGATCTGCGCTGTCTCCGGCGATACACATGCTTGAATCTCTGATCGATGTCCGCATCATTCTCCCCGGGTGGGAGAAAGCTCGACCCCGTCGAGTAGAAATCTCTGGAGCTCTCGTACATCTCTAGGAGATCTGGATCTAAACTCTGCAGCTCCTCTCGATCTATCCACGTGTCCTCTGTCGCCGGCTTCCCTCTCCAGTGCACCAAGTATCTTTGGCGACCACCTTCCTTCGTGGAAATGATTTCATCGTCAAGTATAGCTTTGACCTTCTTCGCAGTGGGTAAATGGGGCAATTTGGGGAGTGGAGGTAGGCTGGGGATCTCACTGGATGGGTTCTCACAAGGCTTATCATGAAGTGGATTATCAGGGTTAAACTCGGGTCCCTCAAAAGCTACTAAATCTTCAACATTAAACGTAGGATTCATATTAAAGCCTTCAGGAAGGTCTAACACATAAGCATTACTGTTTACTTTTGAGATTATCTTAAAAGGGCCCGCACTTCTAGCATGTAACTTTTTAACGGCTCCTTGGGGGCCGCTCCGGACGAATCTGTACCATAACAAAATCTCCAACTTAAAATTCTTTAAATCTCTTCTTACGACCAGCTTCAATCTTATAATGAGTATTACTTTGTTGAATTCTTTTATTTATTTCTTTGTGCAATTCTTGAAGATGAGATGCGAATGCAGATGCAGACTCTGAAACTCTAACCTTAGGACTCATGGGAATCAAATCAATGGGCTGTCTAGGTAGTTAACCGTATACGACTTCTGCTAGACTTAAACCCGTAGATCGGTTTACAGAGTTGTTGTAGGCAAATTCAGCTATAGGTAGTTTAGAGTCCCAGTCCCCATATATTCTCTCCTACCAAAGTTCTTAAAAGGTTTCCTAAACTCCTGTTCACTACTTCGGTTTGACCATCCGTTTGAGGGTGAAAAGCAGTAGAGAATTGTAATTTGGTCCCCATCTTGTGCCATAACGTTTTCCAGAAGTAACTAGTAAATTTCACATCTCTGTCTGACACAATGGTCTTGGGTAGGCCGTAAAGTCTTACAATTTCATCAAAATACAGCTTAGCTATCCTAGAGGCATCAAAAGTTTTGGAGCACGGGAGAAAATGGGCCATCTTAGAAAATCTATCTACGACTACGCATATTGAGTCATGCTTCCTAATGGTTTTGGGCAATCCTAAGACAAAGTCCATGCTAACGTCTTGCCAAGGTTGGTTAGGCACGGGGAGGGGTGTGTAAAGGCCAGTGTTTTGCTTACGCTATTTGGCTAATTGACAGGTGTGACATCGTCTTACTAATCTGCTGACGTCCCTCTTCAGACTTGGCCAGTAAAAACGATTTTCAACCGCGGCAATGGTCTTGGCTTGTCCAAAGTGACCTGCTAAACCTCCAGCATGTAATTCCCACACAAGAAATTCTCGAAGTGACGTATTGGGAATACAAAGTTGTTGGGACTTAAACAAGTATCCATCCTCCAATAGAAAATCTCCTATAATCCGTTCATCTACAATGGTAAGCGCAGAGTAGGTTTCCTTAAAATCAGGGCAGTCTGGGTAGTCTTTCTTGAGCCGCTCAAAACCTATTACATCAGTAGTCATCTTCCTAGTAATTATCATCCGACGGCTTAAGACATCAGCAACCTTATTTTTAGATCCTGCCTTATGTCTGATGGTATACGTGTACTCTTGCAGGAATTCAACCCAACGGCCTTGCCGAGCATTTAGTTTCTTTTGAGAATTAATGTACCGCAAAGCCTCATGATCCGAAAAGATAACAAATTCTTGCGGTAGAAGGTAGTGACGCCAATACCTAAGGGATTGAATGATGTCGTAAAATTCCTTGTCGTAGGTGGAGTACCGTTGCCTAGTGTCATTCAATTTTTCGCTAAAGTAAGCGACCGGGTGTCCCTCTTGCGATAGGACTCCACTTATACCAATTCCAGACGCGTCACAAGTCACCTCAAAAACTTTAGAAAAATCAGGTAATCTCATCACAGGGGCTTCCATCATCCGCTTCTTAATCTCCTCAAAAGCTCTAGTCGCAGTCGTGGTCCAAAGAAACTCTCCTTTCTTAAGGCAGTCTGTTATTGACGCTATTATGGTGCTAAAATTTCGAATAAATCTCCAATAAAACGTGGCCAATCCGTGAAAACTCCTAACATCTCTAATATTTTTGGGTTCTGTCCACTCATTTATAGCTCGCACCTTTTCGGGGTCAGCAGATATGCCTTGGGAAGATATGATAAATCCGAGGGAGGTTACTTGATTTGTGAGGAAAGCGCACTTCTTAGGATTGGCATACATCTGCTCCCTTTTCAAAATCTCACAAACTTGTCTTAAATGATTCAAATGTTGTTCCACCGAATGACTGTAGATTAAGATATCATCAAAGTATACTACAACAAATTTTCCAAGGAAAGGCCTAAGGATCTGCGTCATCACTCTCATAAAAGTACTTGGGGCGTTGCTTAATCCGAAAGGCATTACAGTCCACTCGTATAGCCCATCTTTGGTTTTAAATGCCGTCTTCCATTCGTCCCCGGGGCGGATTCTTATTTAGTGGTAACCACTCTTAAGATCGATCTTAGAAAAGAGCGTGGCTCCTGTCATCATGTCCAACATATCATCTAATCGAGGAATTGGGAAACGGTACTTGACAGTGATTTTGTTGATAGCACGGCTATCAACGCACATTCTCCATGACCCATCCTTCTTAGGGGTAAGAAGGGCAGGAACCGCACACGGGCTCAGACTTTCCTTAATGAACCCTCATTGCAACAACTCATCCACTTGTCTCTTGAGCTCCTCATGTTCAGTAGTGTTCATTCGATAATGGGGTAGGTTTGGTAAAGAAGCTCCAGGCACTAGGTCTATGGCATGTTGGATGTCCCTTAGAGGAGGCATTTGGTTGGGAAAATCTTCAGGGAAGACATCAGAAAAAGTTTCCAACAGTGGTTTTACTTCCTCAGGGATTGTCTCTTCGTGATCTATACTTATTTCTCGGGCTACTAACGCGTATAGAGGGGCTCCTGGCTCTAGTTCCATACCTAAGTCTTTAGCAGTTAATAAATTCAGGCTCGTGTTGGGCTTCAGGGAGTTGGGTTTAACTTCTTCTTTGGTCGACTTAGGTTGAGTGGGTAGGAGTTTAATTTTCTTTCCCTCGTGTTCAAACGCACAGGTGTTTGATCGGCCATAAATGTGTACATCGTTGTCGAATAACCAAGGGTGGCCAAGGATGATTTGACCCACATCCATAGTCAAAACATCGCACCAGATTTTCTCTTTGTATCCAACGAACTCGATAGGAACGAGACTCCTATCTTTCACCTCCAAGGTGGTGGAGTTGATCCAGGCGACTTTGTAGGGGTTCGAGTGGGGTGTGGTCCGTAACTAAAGCTTCGAGATCATAGCAGAAGACACAGCGTTAATACAACTTCCACTGTCAATTATGACCTTACAATTCTTATCTCCTATTTTAGTCAAAGTGTAGAAGATCGAGGTCCTTCGCCAGTCGTCGCTAGGTTTAGGTTGTGAAAAGGCGCACCTAACAACTTGCAGATCCAAACGGGTCATCTTTTGGAGGCAGTGGACCACAGCAGTATCCTCCTCGTCGAAAATTTCCTCATCGTCGTCTATATGGTGGACTAAGTCAGTTTCAAGTTCATCCTCTTCCTCCGTCACTTCTTCAATTATTGTGACCTTAAACGGGCTGGAGCACTGAGAAGCAATGTGTCCGTACCCATGACATCTAAAACACTTAGTGCCGGCAGTGGTTTTGGGTGTCTCTCGTTCTGGTGTTTTCCCTTTATAGTCCGATCGAGGTTGGGCTTGATTCGGGGAAGGCCGACTACCAGAGGGTCCAGTGGGTTTGTTGTAAGGTTGGCTAGAGGAAGACTTGAACGGGTTGGGTCTAGAGTCTTGAGTCCTAGTGGTGTGGCTCCTAGACTCTTCCAAGTCTAGTACAAGACTACAGGCAGCTTCATACGTATTTACTACTCTAGCAAAGAGTTCATTTCTAAGATCTTCTCTCAATCCTGCTCTGAACATGGACAGAAGTTGTGTAGGAGTGGTGGTCTCTTCCCCGTTACAGCGAATCAAGAAATCATCGAAGGTTGATATGTATTCCTTAACAGTCTTACTTCCTTGAGTTAGCCTATTCCAACGATCTAGTAGTCTTGGGTAGTATGAGGGAGGGAGATATTTTCTTTTCAGTTCTTGCTTCATTGTTCCCCAGTCAGCTATGCGGTATTCTTCTCGAGTCTCTCTCATGTGTTCAACGTTAGTCCAGTATTGGTTGGCTCTCCGAGTCAACTTCATCTCAGCAAATCTAACTTTCTTTCTCTTCCAAAATGTTATACTATTTGAAGTAACTGTCCATTCCTTTATTCCAGTCAAGGAAAACTTGGGGTTCTAGCGTACCGTCAAACGTCGGGGCGTCTATCTTAATACTCTTAAAGAGTTGGGTATCGTTGTCCCTCCAAGGTGCGTCACGTCCTACTGGTTCTGGGTGGGGGGTCGGTGGTTGGGTCGGTAGTAATCCCTAGGAGGTCCGTACTCAGTTCGGGCATCTTCGCCATAGGGTGATTGAGGTCTAGATGGCGTGTAGATAGCCGGGTGTCCCATTCTTTCGATATTGTCTAGTCTTTCTCCATTATGACGTTTAAGTTCAGCTACACTCGTTTTGGTATCCTTCATTTGTTGTGTAAGTGTCCCTAATTGGCCCATAATCATATCTAAAGTCGCTTGCATATGGGAGGGATCCTTGGTGGAGTGTTTGAGGCCACTAGGAAGGATTTCTAAGAGAGGGGCAGCAACAAAACACACTAAAATACTCACTCAAACGGTACCTACAGCAGCTGGAAATGATCCGGGCATCGAGCACACTAGGAGACGCAGATAACTAGGCAACTTAGGCGGGTTCTAAAGGGAAGACAACAAGCTAACTTCCTAAAACTTCACCCAAAAGGCTCTACTAAGTGCAGAAATTCGTGGGCAGCAAGTTTAATCAAGGCTGAAATTTTCTTAGTGTTTAGGGAAAGTCCTTGAGTGAGACCAGCAATTAAACAAGGACTTTAGGCTCACTAGAAGGTGTTGAACAATGGCTGGAAAAGTGAAGACAGCAGCCTAACATCAAGGTATGAATGATCTAAACACTCAGAAATGTAGTGGACCAAATGGGAGCACTAAGACACTGGTTAGTATGACCTAACTCAACTAGATGCGTGCAGGAAAAATAAGGACAGCAGTGAAAAATAGTGAATAAAAATAGATATGCGATGATATGCATGCAAAATTTAAATTATAACACAAGATTAGACCCTAGGATGTTTTTCTAACATGTCATGCATGCCTACCATGCTCTGATACCAAATATGATGTGAAACGTTTAAGAATTGCACATGAAATTCATTAAGAATCACAAAGTTTACCACTGTGAGATTAGACTTCTCGTAAGATAAGATTCAAGCAATTTTCCGTTAACGAAATGTTATGATAAGCGGTTACAACTAGTGATTAGGCACAATTAATGACGGATCCCAAAAGTTATACAATAAAGCAAATGCGGAAAAATAATAGAATCCCACGACTAATGTTTAGAAAGTTCACAACGAGTACCTTGCTCACTCACACTCAAGTCAGGTTTAGCGGGAGAAGGCCTTTAGCAAACTCAACGATGCCACGAAGATGGTGGCCACACCAATGGCCTTTAGCCACTGAGAAGTTGACGGTGACGAGGATGGCGTGGATGTTTGACTGTCGAGACTCCAATTGTACTTTGAAAATCGTCGGTCGAAAATGCTTGCAAGTATCGGGACGACTCTCTCCAAATATTCTTCCACGATGGTTTCGTCTTCAAATCCTACGTCGAAGCACGGAGATCGTAGGATGTTGATGTTTCCGTCAGCGTTGAACACAAGACCCCACTCAAGTTCGGGATCGGCCATGCGTCATTGAAATGGAGATGGAAGACTTCGCCTTCGTTCCCTCTTGGACTCTTGATTCAAGAGACGAGAGAGAGGTGGCCGGCGGGATTTTCAAGGAGTGGGAGAAGTTTCGGCCAAGTGGGAGAGAGGGGCGGGTGGGAAAAAAAATTAGAGGAGCTAGGTTAGATGAGGTGGCAAGTAGTTTATTAAAATCAGAAAGGTAAAGGTAGACCTAAAAAGAATTGGTTAGAAAATATTAGAAATGATCTTTCTTTATTAGATTTAAATGAGAATTTGATTTTTAACAGGACATAGTGGCAAAAATTGATTCATGTAGCCAACCCCACGTAGTGGAACAAAGGCTTGATGTTGTTGTTGTGGAATGGGAGGATATGGATGTCACGACCTGGCCTGGCTAACCCGAATTAATGGGGCGGGAACATAAAGCCGTACGGTAACACATAAAGTTTCATTCATAATCAAACATATACAAATGTTCATCCAAACTTCAATTATAAAAAGAGCCACTAAACATCAAACTTGAAAGTTGCAATAATATTAGAAAAAACAATACCTAAGAAAGTACCCAATACATAAACTTTCACATAGACTAACACTAGCAAATAAACAACCGTAAAAACCTATCATCTTGGAACCTCTAATACATTAGGTAATCGGTCTTTATGCTATTACTCTCTAGCAGTCTCTCATGAAAAACATTCCCACCAACAGGGGTGAGCCAATGCTCAGCAGACAACATGTATTTAACATAAATTCATGAAAAAAAAAAACATTAAGCACGAAATCTTTCATTCATAAAAATTATAGAAATTAAAAGAAATCATACATGACATTTGATATGCATATACAGTATGAAGTTTCTCTTTTATTTTTCTTAAACTTTTTCCATTCTTTATATACTTTTCCTTTAGTCACAACCTTTCTTTTATTTTTTAAATGCATAAATGCATAAAATGCTTAATTATATAATTATACACCCGTCCCAGAAGTACCAGTATTTTGTACTGATCAGGTACACAGTCTTTTTTTTCCAACCATTTCCTTTACTCTGAAGAGTCCTTTACCAATTTGCCCTAAAGAGCCCTTTATCTTTTTTGCCCCGAAGAGCCCTTTTTCGGTTGGTACATCCAGATCATCATGCACATTCAATTATAATATTTATCATAGGGATTAATTCATTTAAAAATTCATATATATTTCAAATGTTTCTTTTGTTTACCTAGATTTCAGTTAAAAGGACATGCCATAAAAATATGAAATTACTCCTACAATCATATGCCTCTATGTTTACAAGTTTAACTTTCCCTTAATAATAAACACAATAACATGAACATAAATATAGCATGTGAAAATGAAATAAATAGAAAAATTCATGAACATGAACATATGAAATTAATTCATAACCATAACATTTAATAGTGTAGGAACACGAACTTAATTTAAATGCAAGTACCTACCTCACAAGTATAGTAAATCTCAATGACGTCGCTTATGCTCGAGGCGTCTTCTTATAATCGATACCTATGTATTAAAGTAAATACAAACATATTAAGCATTAATCATAATATATTTTCAATAATCACTTAATTAAATTTATATTTTCGGATTTATTAAAAATCCTAATTTTAGGAAACCTAAAATTCACTAATTCCAATCCAATTGCATTCCAAAACTCCCCCTTATTACTTTAATAATTAGGGTTTAATATTTTTGGATTATTTTAATATAAAAATTAGAAAAATTAAAATTTGTGCAAAATCTTAAATTTTATCATTTACAAATCTTCTTAGGATCATTAGAAATTACTTTTTTTTAAGAAATTTTTAAATAGGAAAAACCCTAATTTTTTGAACCCTAATATTTTTTTGTAGAAAAAAACATTTTTCATGTTTAAAATCATCTCCTAAACCTTCCCTATCAATCACCTAAAGAAAATTGAAGTTTCAACTAAACCCTAAAAATTTCTTCATCAAAGAACTCTAAGGAAAACAATGAAAATTTATCTTAGGAACTCACCTTATTCCTTCCCTTAGTTCTCCCTTTGATCCCCTCCACGAACCGCCGTCGGTAAGACGCCGCCGATGCCTTCCGTGAAGCCTCCCGTCACCCCCTCTCCCGTTCACGCCTCTTCTTGCTTCTTCGGCCGATCATCAAAAGAATGAAGGGACCGAAACTATTCGGTCCCTTAAGATATTTGGTGGTTTTTAAGATTGCCAAAGGACCACTTTATGCTTTTATGCATTAACTTCTCTTTAAGATTCTTTAGTGTTATTAGGACAATTAGAAAAAATTTGGAAACTTATTTAATTTTTAATTTCAAATCTATGCGAAATTCAATATAGGTCCTTTATGCCGATTTGCTCGAAATTTTATTTACTACTTTTTTATTAAATTATTTTCTTCGAAATCAAACGACCTTGAAAATTCACTTTAAATATCATCGCGGTGCATCGAAATGTGTGCAACGCTTAAGGTCAACATTTTTTGGGTTTTACAATGGAGTATTTAGGGCAATGGGGTTGACCTGAAGGTGAGGAAGCTGAAGATGCCCATCTTTGAGGGCGAGGATGGTCATGGTTGGATCTACAAAGTGAAACGATATTTTTCTTTCAACGGATTGATGGAGGAAGAGAAGCTGACAACAACAAGACTATGTTTGGAGGGGAAGGCATTGGCGTGGTACCAATGGCGTGGCATGAGGCAACCCATCAGAAGCTGGAGGGAGTTCAAAGATTGCTTACTTGAACGTTTTCGAACCGGTAGGGGAGGAGACTACTATGAGCAATTCTTTACCTTAACACAGGAGGGAACCGTGCCAGATTATCGTGACAGGTTTGAGTACTTGGCCAGCAGATTATATCGGTTCTCTAAGACAGTGCTGGAGGGGAAATTTATAAAAGGGCTTAAACTGAAGATACGGGCAGCGGTTAGAGTAATGAGGCCAAGGGACCTGGGTGAGGCCATTGATCTAGCTCAGCTGGTGGAGGATCAAAAGCAGCTGGAGAGAGGGGTTAGGGGGAGCAACTCGGGGGGATCATATAGGATGACCACCACCTTCTTAGGCCCCAAGGGGCCAACATCAAGGATTCTGAAGGAAGTGCCCAATGAGAGATGGAGGAGGGCGAAATGGGGGAAGTTTTAAAAGGCTGACGGAGATACAAGAGAAAAGGGAGAAGAGGTTGTGTTTTAGATTTGATGAGAAGTACATGCCGGGGCATAGATGTAAGGACCAAACTCTTTAAGTTCTCACCATCTGTGATGACGAGGAAGTTGAAGAGGGAGGTGGAAGCGGATCAGAGATGGAGGAAGTGTTCTCACCATCTGGATGTGGCAGAAGTCTCCCTAAACTCAGTAGTGAGATTTACCCTGAATCACACTATGAAGGTGAAGGCAGAGAGAGCGGATAGGGAGGTGGTAGTGTTTATAGATAGTGGGACGACCCATAATTTCATCTTCACCTGATCTACTGGGGTGAAATTAATATGTCGCTACGGGGTGATGAGGGGCACAGTTAAGGTAGAAATAGGTAGAGGAGTTTGTAGGGGAGTGGTGTTGACCATTCAGGGGATATAGGTGAGGAAGTATTTTCTTCCCTTGGAGGTTGGTAGTACGAATGTCATCCTGGGGATGAAATGACTACAAACCTTGGGGGACACCAAGGTAAATTGGGGAGCACTAAGGATGGAACTGGTGGTGGGGGGAACGAGAATAGCTATCTAGGGCGATACAGGGCTGTCTAGGGCTGGAGTATCTCTCAAGTTCATAATCATAACCAGATAGGAGATGGGAGGTGGATATTTGGTGGAATTGCAATGCTTGGAGAGGGTCAGTGTGGAAGAAGAAGGAGATATTCCTCTTGCATAGGGGTTTAATATTTGACATGACCCGAACCCCGACCTGACCCAAAAAATTATGGGTTAGGGTCAACCCATTTATTAAATGGGTCGGGTTCGGGTTAAAAAATATGACCCGTTTTTAAAATCGGGTCAGGTTCGGATTAACCGGCAACCCGAAATTGACCCGGGTTCAGGTCCTCCCGCCGTCTCACTCGGCCTAGCAACTAGCATGCGGGGAGTCCGTCTCGGGCCTCTCGACCAAACGACTAAGCCCAAATGTCCAATCCGGCACTAGCAATCCACGAGTGACTCGAGTCGGTCTCACCCACGCACCCGCCTCGACATTTCCTCCTTCTATCTTCAGCATGCAAGCCACGCACTCAGCCGGTGTCCACCAGTCCACCTCGCAGTAGCCCAGTCTAGCCTTAGCCAGTTGCCCACCTCGGCCAGGCCACTCGCTGCCCGCCTTGACCTAGTCCCGCTGCCCTGCCTGCCCAGCCTAGCTCTAGCCCGCTGCCCGCCTTGACATGGCCGCCTGTTGCCTGGAATTCAAAAATTAGCGAGCCCGCGGGTCGTGTCGGTTCAACCCAGTAACCCGCTCGGGTCGGATTCTGGTTGAAATTTCTGACCCGTTTGTAAAATCGGATCGAGTTAGGGTCAACTCGGATCAATCCATGTGTGACCCGAACCTGATCCGAGGACCCATTTTGACACCCCTACTCTTACAATGCTTTTAATCATACAGGAGTTCAATGAGGTGTTCCAGCCACCTCAAGGGTTATCAACACTCAAAGAGTAGGAGCATGCAATCCTTTTAAAGGAGGGGATCTCACCGATTAGTGTACGACCCTACCGTCACCCCCAAATTTAAAAGGATTAAATTGAGAAGCTGATTAGGGAGATGTTAGAGCCTGGGATCATCATACCAAGTGTGAATCATTTCTCTAGTCCAGTCTTATTGGCCAAAAAGAAGGATGGAACTGGAGGATTTGATGAGCTCTTGGATGAACTGTATAAAGCAGTGATATTCTCCAAACTGGATTTGAAGCCTGGATACCATCAGATCCGAATGAGTGAGCTAGATATCTCAAAGACAGCTTTCAAAACACACGAAGGGCATTATGAGTTTTTGCTTATGTCGTTTGGGCTTACCAACACCCCTGTTATTTTCCAGTCGCTGATGAACATAGTTTTCAAACAGTACCTCCGCAAGTTTGTTCTGATGTTTTTTAATGACATCTTGGTGTACAACAAAACTAAGGAGGAGCATCTGAAGCACTTGATGTTGGTTTTGGGAATTCTACAGGAACATCAGCTTAGGGCCAACCTGAAGAAGTGTTGTTTTGCCTAGACTAGTGTGGATTACTTGGGTCATATCGTGTCCAAGGGGTGGCAGCCAATCGGTCAAAGGTTGAGGCTATGTTGAGATGACCCTTACCTAAGAATCTGAAGGAGTTGAGAGGATTTTTAGGACTGACGGGGTACTACAGAAGATTTATAAAAGGGTACAACACTATCGCATGGCCATTGAGAGAGCAGCTAAAGAAAGATGGATTCTTATGGAGAGAGAGCCACAATACCATTTGAGAGGCTAAAGAATGCTATAACTACTGTATCAGTCTTAGCTTTACTAGACTTCACCCAGGTCTGCATAGTGGAGAGATACTTCAGGATATATGGATTGTGGGTAGTACTCATATAGAATTGTCGACCAATTGCCTACTTTAGCCAGGTGTTGACAGCCCGAGCCAGACTGAAATCAGCCTATGAGAGGGAGTGTTTAGCCATCATCTTAGCCATCCAGAAGTGGACCCTACCTGTTAGGTAGGAATTTCATTGTTAAAACCGACCAAAGGAGCCTAATGTACTTATTGGAGTAGCGGATTGTGACTAAAGAGCATCAGAGGAGGTTGTCCCAATTGTTGGGATATGATTTCGAAATTCAATGCCGACCAGGAGGGAAGAACAAGGCAGCAGATGCCTTGTTCAGATGTATGGGAGAGCTACAGATAGTGGCAGTATCTGTTCCTTTGATGTTGGATTGGGAGGTCATTAAGGAGGAGAGCGCTAGGGATGAGGAGTTGGGAAATATTATGACAGATTTACTGAGGGAAGGGGGTAGCCACGCAGGGTACTTATTGGAGAGGGACAGACTGTTATATCAGGGGAGGTTCGTGATGCCCAGACCTCAATCCACATTCCAAACTTACTCCAGGAGTTTCATGGAAGCGTTGTTGGGGGTCATTCAAGGGTACAGAAGACATACAGGAGGTTTGCTTCAGAGCTTTACTGGAAGGGAATGCATAGAGATGTAGAAGAGATGGTGGCCAGGTGTGAGATATATTAGAGGAACAAATACCCGGCTATGTTGCCAGGAGGACTACTACAATCATTAGTTTTACCGAGACGAGCATGGGAGGAGATATACATGGACTTCATAGATGGGATGCCCGGTTCAAAGGGTTTCACAATGATTCTGGTGGTGGCGGACAGGTTAAGCAAGTATGCCCATTTCATTCTCCTTCAACATCCATACACCGCTGTGACAGTGGCTCAGCTTTTATTAGAGAGGTGGTCAGATTGCATGGCATGCCATAAATGATAGTATCAGATAGAGATAAGGTGTTTCTCAGCCATTGTTGGAGGGAGTTGTTCAGATTATAGGGGACAGTTCTGAAGAGGAGCACTGCCTACCACCTACAGACGGATGGTCAAACGGATGTGGTCAACAGAAGCTTGGAGACCTACCTGAGATGCTTTGTGTCTGAGACACCCATGATATGGGCCAAGTGGCTATCATGGGCCGAGTACTGGTACAACACTTCTTTTAATTTTGCTTCTCAAATGACCCCATTCAAAGTATTGTACGGAAGGGATCCTCCTCACTTAGTATACTTTGGGAGTAGTAGTAATCCAGTTTCTTCAGTTGAGGAGTACTTGGAGAAGAGGGACAAAGTATTAGAGGAGTTGAAGATATATCTACTGAGAGCTCTCAACAGATTATGAAAAAACAAGCTGATTGGCACAAGAAGGACATCCAGTTCGAAGTAGGGGAGAGGATGTTCTTGAAGCTCCGACCATGTCGTTAGAAGACAATTGCCAACAGGAGGAATGAGAAGCTTGCTCCAAGATACTTTGGGCCTTATGAAGTATTGGAGAAGATTGGAGTAATAGCATATCGGCTGAAATTACCACCAACGGCAATTATACATACGGTTTTCCATATATCTCAGTTGGGAAAGGCCATTGGAGATTATATAACCAGCTCAGAGTTACTGGTGACACTTACTGATGATTTAGAGGTGATTCTGGAACCTTTAGAATTGATGGGGGTTCGTCAAAAAGAAGATGAAGCTAAGGAAGTGATGATCAAGTGGAAGAATCTTCCTGACTACGATGCCACGTGGGAGCCATACGAGAGGGTGAAACATCAGTTCCCTTATTTTCACCTTCAAGATAAGGTGATTCTTTAGGAGAGCGGTATTGATAGGCTGGTTCCTCCTGAATCTCCTGAACCGGCTCAACCGGCCCCGTATGCTTGCTGCCCACAATAGTGGGTCTCACTATTCCAATTGAGTTCAAATTAGAAAAGGAGGGGGCAGCTAGGGCTTTGGAGGGAAAATTGATTGGAAAGTTTATGTATCAAATAGCATGAGGTGTTTTAGGGTTAGGGTTATGCTTGATTTGATTTCCCTTGAAGTTCATTGGCATCTTGGGCTCTAGACTACCTTGTCTAGAGATTTGAGAGAGACGATCCTCCTCTCAAATTGAGGATCACTTGTATCTTGTTTTTGTATTTGTTTGGCTTTGATTCTCTTATTACAATCCATCGGTTTGGGGCTGATTTCACCTAGATTTTCACATTATTCTCGTTGTTTTCACCAATTAGTGATAGGTTTGCTTGCGAACTCAAGTATTTCCCTTAGGGTTACTTGCGAACTCAAGTATTTCCTATCAGACAGCTTGAATTTGCCTAATGCAAAATGCACCTAGAGAGATGCAGCTAGGGCTCGAGACATGAAAATATGAAATTGAAAAGAAATAAGTGGAAACAGTTGGCTGTGAATTTATCCAAGAAAATATTTGATTTTTGATGGATTTTATTCGTTGATATTAAGTTTTAGACGAATTTTCTACTGGAAGCTAACATTTATTGGCTGATTTATACCATAGGGATTTTGACAACATTGAACACCACCAAATATATGCTAAAGTTACAAGATGAATTTTTCATTTGTAATTCCATTGATAAATGCTTCTATCTTATAATGCAGAAATTTTGGTAAAGAATTTAATTGAAGAAATGTAAAAAAGTGAGTTAGAATCTTTTATTGCATTTAACTGAAATAAATAGACAATGAGGATTCATAAAAGTTGATTAAAAATAGTTGGCATTTGAGTAATAATACTGGCTTCCCTTTGTTGATAAGAGATGTTTTTCTTTCTTTCTTTTTTAATTGTAATTTTGATGCTATCAAATATTCTGTATTTTTATTTTATGTTAAACATTAGTATGTTAATGTAGTTTTTATGTTTTTTTTTTCTTTTTTAGCTATCCAATGATGGAAGGCATCCAATGATCATGGTAGGTTGTGCTAGGGGCTTGGTAGACCTTTGGTTTGCTAGCTTGATTGGTCCTTGGCTGCTGCTGGTTCACGGTTTTGGGCTTATGGTGATGATTGGAAGGAGGTGGTTCATTGGTGTTGAGCTCTAATTACTAAGTTGCTAGCTCATTAAGGTAAGCTCATAAGTTGGATTCATTATGGAGTGGTCTTGTCTCTTCTCCTCCCCTTTTCTTCTTAAAATTTTGAGCTTGTCCCTTGGGTTCCTATGCTGGCTGGCTGTTTCCGTGCCTTTGTCCCGTGGGTTTCCGTGGCTGACTATTAGTTTCTGCGCTGTGTGGTTTTCCCGTGCCTGGTTCTTGCGACTGCCTCTTTGGGTTCCGCCTGGGTTGTTTTCTCGTGGTTGTGAGGGGCTTTTCCGTGGCTTTGGTGCTTTGTTTCCTGTGTAGAATTGGGGAATATTATAAGGTGGCTGTTGGATTTTCATTTCCCTCATTAAATTAAGAATATGAAGGGTTTTTTGGGCTGTTTGGTTTCTCCTCTCTTGCCTATAAATATGAGATGATTTGAGAGGGAATGAGAGTTGAATATTGAGAGCAAATTTGCTATAAACCTGCGGGTTCTTCTTGGAAAAGCTTGAGAGCTTGTTCCATTCTCCTTCTTGTGGGCTCCAAAAATTCGGCCCCGGCCTACCCGCTCGCGCGTTTCTTTTTTTTTTTATTTGGCGAGGGAGTTTTAACGGATAAGTTCCGAGGTAAATTTTGGAAGGCAGATGGGTTTGTAGATAAAACACTACCTAGAGATTTCGCCCTCATTTTGCGAGAACTTTATGATCTGAGTTCTGTTTCTTATAGGCACAAGCCCTTATAGTTAATTACCCCTCCCAATGATGAGAGATAACTTTCGATTAAGGCTAGTAGTCAATCAGATATGTATAGAATACGTGTTATCTGGCATATAGTAGCAGCATAAATTTGGATTTGAAAATTGGGTTTGAATTTGGAAATTGAGTTTAGATTTGGGTATTTGAAAAGGTTTGAAAAGTTTGATATTTAAAATAGGAAATTTCACCATCTAGTACATAAAGAGAATGGTGGGGAAATGGATGATAGACCCGATCAAGATCCCATGGTTCCGTCATCCCGGGCCATCGTGGTCCCTGGTCTACTTAATCAGAGGATGTAGTCGACCCAACCTGACAGAAGGATCCTTGTCGGTAGTCATGGGTTGCTTCGTCCAAGGGGACCTTGTAGACCGAGGTTGAATGTTTGTTTAAGGGGACAAATTTGAATCCACCTTAGCTAACAGAGGGCTTTGTGCCCTATTGATCATATCCTATTGATTCATATCTCAAGGATTTAACGCCATTAAGGAGCGTATTGGTTCTGGCCATAACCGCTATCTGTGGTGCCATTTGGCGGCAAAACCACTCGGTTCAGAGGGCCCCGGGTCGTAACCGTTTACCTGCAGTGTCATTTGGCGACGAAACTGCCGGTTAGAGAACACGTAGCACGTCCTTACTGGCAAGAGATTGTTTGAGAATGGATCCTAGTGATATTTTCGACTAGGCATTTAGCTCTTTTGTGAGCTGAAGTAAATTTTAATTTGTCCACCTCGGCAAACTGTTGCGGATGGTGGATGGATTTTGCTTTAAGTGTTGATGGATAGATTTTAGATTTTAAATATTTTTGGGATCTTGATGATTTTCTGGATTTTTGGATTTTCATGGGTATTATGGTGGAGCTATGGACTTTGGATATTTAGGAGACATTTGAAAATATTTGGATAGGACCCCTCCGGTTGAGATTTTCATTCAACACGGCCATCATCGGGGTATTTGGAGTCATTTGAAAATATTTTGAATTTTGTAGATGAACCTTGTCGACTCTATCGAGCTGTTGACAGAGGATCGGGTTTCGTATGCTTCGTGCTTTTATTAGTGAATTCATATTATTGTAGGCTTTGAAGGCCTAATGTGAATCTTTTAAAGCAAATATACTGGTCGCCACAACTTTATATTTGCTTAATGGTTCGAACCCTGTCGACTTCTATTGACCCGTATAGAAGGATCGGTTTCGAAGCTGAATTCACTTGTCAACCCGCGCAGCATCCCTAGACATCACGTGTGTACCAATAACACGCTCGCCGGGGCCCATGCGGGTTGAGATTGTATTTTCCCCTTTTAGTGTACCTATGTGTATACAAATTATAGTGCACGTGCGGGGGTATTTTTGGAATATTTGATGAGTTTTCTACGACAGCTCGTAGAAGCTCACATTCGTTGTAGTGTTTTTTTCGTAGAAGGAAGTATGTCGGATGTACGATCACTGTTCATCAAGGAACTTACAAGCCCCAATAATTTTATCTAACTCAATGCCCAAAATCTGGTTTAATTGAGATTCATTCACTTTATGTTGATTTGATCTGGCTTTCTTTTCCCAGAACTTACATTGAACTTGATAGGCATTTACTAGGTTAGACCAGCATCATCATTTTTCTGTTGGCTTAAATAAAGAGTCAATCATTCCAATCTTAGATAATTGTACCCTTGTTGAAATCAACGGTTATTGCCTCGAGCGGAGATCGTAGTGATCGGATGAACCTCATGTTGCATAGAAGGAATATACAAAATTCGTTCCCAAATAATTGTTGCAACTCTTGATGTCATTGTAATAGTAGGTATATTCTCTATTTGTAATCATAAGTTTAGGCCACTCAGTTTTGTATTAATATTTAATAGTACATTTGTCAAATATTGATCATCAACTTTAGTGGGTGTGATGCAGCGTGTTCACGGTCGCTTGAGTGTCCCTAAGCATATCACACTATCATTTTCGCTTCATATTGTTTGTCGCTCTGCCCTTAATTGACACAGGAGTTCTAAGATGTCCATCGTATGTCGTACATTTATATTGGTAGGAGAATGATGTACTCATGACTTTGGTTGCTTTGAGATAACATTCATTTCAAGCTATTCGAGTACACCTTTGATATAGGTATGTTAATGTTGGATGTTCAGTCTTGCTACATTGACCTCAAGCATAAATACATGTATGCATAAGGAATCTTCCTTCATTGCATTCTTTATGATTTTCTAACCTTGCTTATTGATGAATTGTATTTGTTGTAATCCTTTCAACTGCTGTCATTAATTTGGCGGGTCAATCATTTGTAGACGAAGTGGTGCACCTTTTTACATATCTCCTTCCTGCTTAATAAGTGATAAGTGAGTATGTGGCTTATCATTACTTATTCTCACTCAGTTGTGGGATGACTTGGTCATGTCTATTACATATGCACTATCATCCATTCATAGATACTAACATGATGATTATAGGTCTTCTTCATCACTTACAAATATTTGTACTCACCATGATTTGTCACCTTGGATTATAGATGAAAAATTACATGCCTTATCAACTCAACATATTCGTTATATATGGACCATTTTCTTACTTGTTGTATTTTATTGCTATTGAACTGCCATGGATGGTAAGGATACTTTAGCACTTGTTTCATGAGTGATATAAGTGCTACACATTAATAAAGTTGGCTTGTAAAGTGTGGCTTTGCATGCTTCCTTCTGTGCATGTTGTCGTCTGACCAACTTATAAATTTATTTCAAATTATTCTCCATATCACTCAATTGGGTCCAAATTCGAGTTAGATTCCATGCCATTTGATTTAAGCTCAAATTTTCAAGTTAGTTGCTTCAATTCAAGTTCAATATGCAAACTCATTTGAGTCTAGATCAAGTCCTTAGATTTTCGATCCAAATTTCGGCAGCCTCCCGGCGTCTCCCCCGTTTAGGAAAAAAACTAGGAGGCAACCTTTCCCATCGACACTACGTGAGCGCTTCAGGTAGGTGTCAAAAATGGCACCGCGGTCGCAAATGTATTTTTTTATCCCCGCCCGCTACATGAGCGTTTAAGGGTGTTTTTGTTTATTATAAGAAGAAAACTCGTTAGAAATAAGCAGGATTTCCCCCCTCTACACCACGTGGGCGTTCAGGGGTACTTATATAAAAATAAAGAAAAATAAGAATAAAAATACATTTTTTTATCCCCTTCTTCGCATGCGCCGCATCGGTTTCCCGCCCTACAACGCTACTGAGCGCCTCGGGGGTTTGTCGGCTCGTTGGTGGCATTGAAGAGGGATCCTTAAATCGTCGCAAGCATCGCACCGGTTTCCCACCCTCAACGCTACGTGAGTGCCTTGGGGGTTTGCCGGCCCGTTGCAAGCATCGATAAAAGAACCATTTTTTTATATATTTATTTTTGAAATATATTTTTTTATCTCATTTTTTTTATATTATATATATATTTATATATATTAATATATAACATATATAATTATATATATAAGATAGAGAGAGGGACCGGCTGAGAGGTTGGATCGGGTAGGGGGATCGGAGGAGAGCAAATGGGCGACGGCTTATAGAGGGAGGTCGGCTCAGGGAGGCGTCGAGCAAGAGGGATCGGGCAGGTAAGAGGTGCTCCTCTCTCTCTCTCTCTCTCTCTCTCTCTGGATCGGAAGCAGCAAGGGGGTCGAGTGAGGAGAAGAGGCCGACGGGCTCAGGGAAGGTGGACGTTTGGCTTCGGCTTGGTGAGGTTCGGGAGAGGCAGAGAGGTGGAGCTTCTTGAGTGGCTGCTTGGGCTCGGGATTGAGGGGAGATCGGGAGGAGTTAAGAGGGGCTCGAACGGCTTGGAAACGGGATTGGGAGTGAGGGAGTGGAGTGAGGCAGCGAGACGAATGATCTCTTTGAGTCGGTATTTAACGACGCGAGGAGCGAAATCGAGGCCATCGTCGCAGGTTTCGCGGAGAAGCGACGCGAGCGGCGCCGAAGAAACAGTGCTTTAGGCGAGATTTAGGCCAGATTTGCGGCAGTATTCGTGGATCCGTCGAGCATAAGGTTTGTATGCCGGATTTCAACTTTGCTTTCATCTCCTCTTGTTTCTTTTGTGTTTTACACAGAGGTCAGCAAATGCCCCCCAACAAATGTGGTACGCATCTAGAGCGAACCACTTTTGTTGTAAGCTGATTGACCATGTGGATCTCTAGACATTTATTCTAGATGTCACACAAGGGTTTTCTTTTAGTGGATCTCCAAGAATTTGCTTGGATATCACACTACGATTTTCATTCTTCATGGATCTCTTGGATGTATCAATAGATGATTGAGATACTGATTTCTTCTGCCCTGTGCTTTGTGCTGCGGGCATTGATGGAGGATTTCCTGATTTATCAATAATGATTTGTCAGGTGATTTTTGTACCTTCGGCCATATGCTTCTAGCTTTGGCGGGCTTGATGAAGGAGTAGATGCCGATGACCTAAACTCTTAGGTTTGTATCAGGTCGATGGAGAAAAGTCATCGGTCCAGAGCTTTGTGCATAACAGACTTGTTGATGACAGAATCCACTTAGTTCATCCTTGGGCTTTGTGTGAACTTTGGGATAGTTTTCTTCGGTCCTTTGCTTTGTGCTTTGGTGGACTTGTTGAAGAAAAATTCATTCGATCCTCGCTTTGTGCTTTACAGATTTGTTGAAGGATTTGTAGGTTCTGGATTCAGTTGATAGTACCGAACGTAGGTAGTATCTTGATCCTTAACCCCTTGAGAAGACTTTAATCTAAATCACTTGAGTTCATCAGATCGGAAGAGCTAGAATTTGATAGCTCTTTGTCCTCTGGTTGCTGAGATGGGGGTTCCTCTACTACGGTCTTTCTTATGGCTTGTTGAGTAGATGGAGCTGCCAGCGATCTGGTCATATTTGGGTTTGTTGGATCTGACCTCTTACACCCATTCAGACTTCAAACTTGAGTTATGGGAATTACGCTCCCAATACTGATTTTGCTGAAGTTGACAGATTTCGAGTCATCTTTCGTGGTTTTGGATTTTGGAGCCTATGAACATCTGGTAGTTTCTCGAGACTCATCTTTCCATTGGAACTTTGATTCTCCAGTCGTTTAGGAGAATTTTGTAGACTACAATCACTTGAACTTGTCGAGTCAAATTTGCCTTCGTGCTTCCTACAGTCCCTACTGACGGGTTGACGAAGTGGGGGTTCCGCTACTACGGCCATTCTTATGGCTTGTTGAGTAGACAGAGCTGCCAGCGATCCGGCCATATTTGGGCGTGTTGGATCCGACGTTTTACACTCATTCGAACCTTAAGCTTCAGGCTGTCGAAAGACTTCAAGCTTCTTTGGTTCAATTTTGTAAGAGTGTGTAGCCACAAAAGTCTCGTTCTTGACTTTTGAGTCTTTGTTCATTGGAGAAGGCGTTGTTTCGATCTTTTGAGAAATCATCTGTATAGACTTTGAAAAAGAAATCTCTGTATTCTTTAGCACAAAAGAGCATTTGAATTTATAACTTTAAATATTTATTCGGGGATCTCCGCATGTAGCACGATGTCGACCCAAATGAATATTTAAAATGCTCATTGTCTCGCAAGGACATTTTGGATAGGCTTTGTATCTTTGAGATTTTAAATATTTATTCGGGGATTTCGGCATACAGCATGATGTTGACCCAAATAAATATTTAAAATGCCCCCAGTCTGATGAGGGATTTTGAAATGCATTCTTGATATACAAGAGAATTTCAAAAATATAAATATTTGCATGCTTTGATAACTATGTACATAAAACTTTGTTCATCACAAAATACATTAGTTATGGACTTTTTCATGCATGATATTTCTTTAAATGTCGGCCGTTGATAGGTGGCATGGGCCTCTGACCGTTCAGATCGATCAACTGATATGCTCCTCCTTGGTACACCTTCTCGATGACGAAGGGGCCTTCCCAATTGGATATGAATTTGCCACCAATTTTTTGATGCGGAATGATTGGTCTTCTCAGCACCATGACCAATTCCCCTTCTTGAAATGATCGAGGACGCACCATTCGATCAAAGGATTTTGCCATTCTTCCTCGGTAGATTTTCAAGTTTTGTTGGGCTATAACCTGCGTTTATCAAGTGCGTCGAGCTCCTCCATTCTGAGGTGTGCATTTTGCTCTTGAGTGAGATCATTTTGAACTGCTACCCGAAGTGACGGTAGTTCAATCTCTAGTGGTAATACGGCTTCCACACTGAACACTAGAGAATACGGAGTGGCTTTGTTTGAAGTTTTGTAGGTTGTACGATAGGCCCATAGTGCTTCTGTCATCTTCGTATGCCACTCTTTTATTCTTGTTGAGAATCTTCTGCCATCTTCGTATGCCACAATGTCGTCTACAGCGTCTTGTTGAAGGCTTATGCCAATCCATTTACTCTTGGATTGTATATAGATGAATATCGCCAATCGATTTTGTGCCGATCAACGAACTTGTAAATTTTTGTACTTTTGAATGCAGTACCGTTGTCTGAAATTATTCGGCGTGGCACACCAAATTTGTAGACGACATTGTGGTTAAAAAAATTGATCACATGCTCCGATGTGACCTCTCTACTAGAATAAAACGGTGTCCCACTGAAGACGGTGGATCTATTGGCCCAATTATGTCAGTTCCCCAACATTCAAATGGCCAGGATGCTATTGTTGGGTGCAGCGAATTTGGAGGCTGATGTATAACATCACCGTGGATTTGACACTCGTGGCACTTCTTAGCGTGGTCAATACAATCTCTGACCATAGTTGGCCAATAGTAACACATCCTCTTGATTTTAGCGGCCATTTTGGGACCTGACTGATGTGCTCCGCAAAGCCCTTCATGGGCTTCTGTTACTATTTTATCAGCTTCCTTGGTCCCTAGGCACCTTAGCCACATTTGATCAAAAGCTCGTCTGTACAACGTATCATTGACAAATGCGTATCGCAACGCCCTTTTTCGAATTTGTACGGCTATAGATTTTCTATCGGGAGTTTGTTTTCCTTGAAGTAGTCAATGAATGACTGCCTCCAATCATTTTCGACTTCAATATCTAAACAATGCCACATCGATTCTGAAGCTTGACTAGCTTTACGTCTCTTGGCCACATGATACTCTTCTGGAAAATTCTTCATGGCAATATGATGGAGAGGTTGAGGGTCAACTAGAGTTTCATCCTGCTGACTTGAATTTAGAATTCCTTTTACCATCGGGAATTATAATAGAGCGGGCTCCAAGACCCTACGAGTGTAAACCCCGATGAATACAGGACTCTCTTCATTAATGTTTGTCATTTCTTTGACTAATTTGGCTAGACAATCTGTTTTAGTATTCTGTCCTCGAGGAATTCGAGCCATTTTGACATTTGGTATTTGCTTCAAAAGCTCAAGGGCTCGTCGGTGATAGTGGGCCAATTCGGCTTTGCCAACTTTATAAATACCGATGATCTGATTTATCACGAGTTGAGAATCACCGTAGATTTGGAGATGTTGGATTCTGACATCGATCGCAAAATCCAACCCTGCTAATAGAGCTTCGTATTCGGCTTCGTTGTTGGTCCGAGGTTCAGTCAAATTGAATGAAAACCTCATTATGCCTCCATCGGGTGCTATGAAAATGAGACCGATGCCGGCTCGGGCTCTTGCAATATTTGGAGGTCAGACAGGTCTAATCGACGATGCCCGTCGAAGTACATTTCCCAAAATGGTAGCCTTTCATTCACCTCGATCTGCATTATCTGCTCATCGGGCAAATCATCATTTAGTGGACAATCAGCCGGGATTGGGTGTGCAGCAAGGAAATCTGTCAAGGCCTGTCCTTTCACCGCCTTCTGTGGCATGTATATGATCTCAAACTGCAATAACAATACTGCCCACCTATCAACGCTGGTCTTGTCATCAAGAACTTCAGCGGATTGATCTTTGATATTAGTGTGATTTTATGTGATAGCATATAGTGGCGGAGTTCTGAACTGAAAAAATTAGCGCCAGACAATGCTTTTCAATTGGGGAATAACGGCTTTCTGCTCCAATCAACCTTCGACTGATGTAGTAGAGCGCATTTTCTTTGCCTACTTCATTATTCTGGGCCAATAGTGCTCCGAGGGACTCTTCTAGCGCAGCTGTATACAGTATAAGAGGCTTCCCCGGAATTGGCGCTGTGAAAATGGGTGGATTCAACAAGTATCTCTTGATGCTGTCAAACGCCTCCTGACATTCTGCATCCTATTTGAAACAGACATCTTTCTTCATTAGCTTTGAAAATGGCTGGCATCTACCCGATAGATTTGATATGAATCTCCGAATGAGAGCTAGTTGTCCTTGCAGCGAGCGAAGCTGTCTAAGGTTCCTTGGTGGTGGCATCTCCGTGATTGCCTTAATTTTGTTGGGGTCGATCTCTATGCCTCGATAACGGACAACGTACCCCAAAAATTTGCCAGAGGAGACTCCAAAAGCACATTTGAGAGGATTCATTTTTAAATCATACTTCCTGATCCTTTCAAATACAATCCTCAAGTCATTTAGGTGATTTCTTCGATCCATGCTCTTGATAACAAGGTCGTCCACATAGCACTCGACCTTTTGATGTATCAGATCATTAAATATATGAGTCATCGCCCGCTGGTAGGTGGCACCAGCGTTCTTCAGGCCAAAGGGCATGACTGTGTAGCAGAAAATCCCGATGGGCATCCTGAACGATGTATGTTTTTCATCTTCGGGCGCCATCTTGATTTGATTGTATCCTGACGATCCATCCATAAAGGAGAACATGTCGTAGTTGGACGTATTGTCCACCAGGAGTTCGGATACAGGGAGTGGAAAATTGTCTTTTGGGCACGCTTTGTTGAGGTCCCTAAAGTCAATGCAGACACGAATCTGTCCATTCTTCTTCTTCACTAGGATGATATTTGCGATCCAATCAGCATACTTTTCTTCTTTGATGAAGCCTATCTCTATGAGTTTCTTCGTTTCAGCAATCACTTGTTCTTCAATCTCCAATCTCATTCTCCTTGGAGTTTGCTTGACGGGTGTTATATCCGGTTTGATTGTTAATCTGTGAACTGCTACGTCAGGGGATAAGCCAGGCATCTCAGCATATGTCCAGGCAGAGCAGTCCCTGAATTCACAGAGTTCTTTTATTTCTTCTATTTGTTCTTCGGGTAAGAGAGAGCTGATAAAAGTCGGGTGAGGGTCATCTTCAGTTCCCAAGTTGACCTCTTTTAGCTCATTCATAGTGGCCGCCTGTCCACCATCTTCAAGCTCTTCTGGCGCAGGCTCGGCTTTCACGGGATGCTCATCATAATCATCAGCTTCATATGTCTCTTCAGCGCCACCATCATCGGATTCAATTTCCATGCATGTGATTGCCAGGTAAGTCTCTTTCCGGAGGAATTTTCTCTTGATGAATCCGATACCTTTATATGCATCTGTATCCTTCTGTCGTAATGAACGTGGATTCCTTTCATACCAGAGGCCCAAGCTTGTACTAAGTTGTCGTTTGGTAGTAGGAATATTGATTTGTTCTCGTAGCATTTTTTGAATATTCTTGGTATTGAATCTAGACAGCCTTGTAGGAAATAATTCCTAGGAGTCGAGGAGCATGCAATCCCAGTCATGATATCCAAAATGTTGAAATCAACGGTTATTGCCTCGAGCGGAGATCGTAGTGATCGGATGAACCTCATGTTGCATAGAAGGAATATACAAAATTCGTTCCCAAATAATTGTTGCAACTCTTGATGTCATTGTAATAGTAGGTATATTCTCTATTTGTAATCATAAGTTTAGGCCACTCAGTTTTGTATTAATATTTAATAGTACATTTGTCAAATATTGATCATCAACTTTAGTGGGTGTGATGCAGCGTGTTCACGATCACTTGAGTGTCCCTAAGCATATCACACTATCATTTTCGCTTCATATTGTTTGTCGCTCTGCCATTAATTGACACAGGAGTTCTAAGATGTCCATCGTATGTCCTACATTTATATTGGTAGGAGAATGATGTACTCATGACTTTGGTTGCTTTGAGATAACATTCATTTCAAGCTATTCGAGTACCTTTGATGTAGGTATGTTAATGTTGGATGTTCAGTCTTGCTACATTGACCTCAAGCATAAATACATGTATGCATAAGGAATCTTCCTTCATTGCATTCTTTATGATTTTCTAACCTTGCTTATTGATGAATTGTATTTGTTGTAATCCTTTCAACTGCTGTCATTAATTTGGCGGGTCAATCATTTGTAGACGAAGTGGTGCACCTTTTTACATATCTCCTTCCTGCTTAATAAGTGATAAGTGAGTATGTAGTCTTATCATGACTTATTCTCACTCAGTTGTGGGATGACTTGGTCATGTCTATTACATATGCACTGTCATCCATTCATAGATACTAACATGATGATTATAGGTCTTCTTCATGACTTACAAATGTTTGTACTCACCATGATTTGTCACCTTGGATTATAGATGAAAAATTACATGCCTTATCAACTCAACATATTCGTTATATATGGACCATTTTCTTACTTGTATTTATTGCTATTGCTATTGAACTGCCATGGATGGTAAGGATACTTTAGCACTTGTTTCATGAGTGATATAAGTGCTACACATCAATAAAGTTGGCTTGTAAAGTGTGGCTTTGCATGCTTCCTTCTGTGCATGTTGTCCTCTGACCAACTTATAAATTTATTTCAAATTATGCTCCATATCACTCAATTGGGTCCAAATTCAAGTTAGATTCCATGCCATTTGATTTAAGCTCAAATTTTCAAGTTAGTTGCTTCAATTCAAGTTCAATATGCAAACTCATTTGAGTCTAGATCAAGTCCTCTGTATTGTTCAAATTCAAGTCCGCAAGCTCAATGTACAAATTCAAGTTCCATTCAGATCGTTGCTTGAGTTCAAATAGTAAGCTCAAGTCGTATGTCTCCGGTAGCCCTTTGCAAATTCAAGTTCAAATTTTCATTTCATTTAGGTTTGAATTCAATTGAGTTTAAGTTTAGTGTCCAAACATTGTTCAAAGTCCTTAGATTTTCGATCCAAATTTCGGCAGCCTCCCGGCATCTCCCCCATTTAGGGGAAAAACTAAGAGGCAACCTTTCCCATCGACACTACGTGAGCGCTTCAGGTAGGTGTCAAAAATGGCACCGCGGTCGCAAATGTATTTTTTTATCCCCGCCCGCTACGTGAGCGTTTAAGGGTGTTTTTGTTTATTATAAGAAGAAAACTCATTAGAAATAAGCAGGATTTCCCCCCTCTACACCACGTGGGCGTTCGGGGGTACTTATATAAAAATAAAGAAAAATAAGAATAAAAAGATTTTTTTTATCCCCTTCGCCGCAAGCGCCGCACCGGTTTCCCGCCCTACAACGCTACTTGAGCGCCTCGGGGGTTTGCCGGCTCGTTGCTGGCATTGAAGAGGGATTCTTAAATCGTCGCAAGCATCGCACCAGTTTCCCATCCTCAACGCTACGTGAGCGCCTTGGGGGTTTGCCGGCCCGTTACAAGCATCGATAAAAGAACCATTTTTTTATATATTTATTTTTGAAATATATTTTTTTATCTCATTTTTTTTTATATTACATATATATATATATATATATATATATATATATATATATATATATATATATATATATATATTAGTGTATATATACATTAATATATAACTGATATATTAATATATATATATAACTTATATATTAATATATATTAATATATAACATATATAATTATATATATAAGATAGAGAGAGGGACCGCTGAGAGGTTGGATCGGGTAGTGGGATCGGAGGAGAGCAAAGGGGCGACGGCTTACAGAGGGAGGTCGGCTCAGGGAGGCGTCGGGCAAGAGGGATCGGCCAGGTAAGAGGTGCTCTCCTCTCTCTCTCTCTCTCTCTGGATCGGAAGCAGCAAGGGGGTCGAGTGAGGAGAAGAGGCCGACGGGCTCAGGGAAGGTGGACGTTTGGCTTCGGCTTGGTGAGGTTCGGGAGAGGCAGAGAGGTGGAGCTTCTTGAGTGGCTGCTTGGGCTCGGGATTGAGGGGAGATCGGGAGGAGTTAAGAGGGGCTTGGACGGCTTGGAAACGGGATCGGGAGTGAGGGAGTGGAGCGAGGCAGCGAGACGAATGATCTCTTTGAGTCGGTATTTAACGACGCGAGAAGGAGCGAAATCGAGGCCATCGTCGCAGGTTTCGCGGAGAAGCGACGCGAGCGGCGCCGAAGGAACAGTGCTTTCGGCGAGATTTAGGCCAGATTTGCGGCAGGATTCGTGGATCCGTCGAGCATAAGGTTTGTATGCCGGATTTCAACTTTGCTTTCATCTCCTCTTGTTTCTTTTGCGTTTTACACAAGGGTCAACACTTCTCCTCTAGGAAAGCTTGCGAGCTTCTCCTCTTTCGTCTTGGCTTCTTACCTTTTTCGTGTCTCCGCAAGTTCCACTCCATTTGTATCTTTCTTCTTGAGCTTTGGTGGTGTTTGTTGGCTGATTTGGGAGCATTTGCTGGAGGAGTTTAAAATTGGACGGTTGGACGATCTTGCTGTGGTGGACCATCGGTTTGCTAGCCCTAAGCACTTATCTTACCTTAACCTACATTTCGATGCATGTGAGGAACCCGCTCTGACGGTTGTCTGAGGATAGCGTTTTTTTATTTTCTTTGTTTCTTTTGATTTGTCTTCTAGTTTTTTTTGTTGGATTTTGGATGTTATAGATGATTGCTACTATTTGAATCGAGTCTGGTTAAGTTCTGCCCATTGTTCTCCTTGTTTTGGCTTTTCTAATTAGTGTGCTTATATCAAATTTTGAAATTTCTGCAATAAAATGGATATTCTCTTTGATTTCAAATATACCATCAAGACTATCCATTCTATTTGAGATTGTTAAAATTAGTGGCATATATGATTTCAAAAATTTGTTGAATTTTTTAATCATCAATAAAAAAAACAAAATTTTCTTGATGGATGATTTTGAATGCTGTGTGGAAAAGAAAATGAAGTTAGAGAGGCTTTAAAGAAAATGAAGTGTGGAAAAGCTGTTGAACCTGATGATATTCCAATAGAGATGTGGAAATGCTTAGGAGATGAAGGAATTTCTTGCCTTACTAAACTTTTTAATATTATTTTGAAGACTAAAAAGAAGTTAGATCAGTGGAGAATGAGTGTTTTTATTCCTATTTTCAAGAATAAAGGTGATGCACAGGAGTGTGCTAATTATAGATGAATTAAGTTAATGTGTCATACTTTAAAACTATAGGAGATAGTTATGGAGCGTAGGTTGCGGCGTGATACTAATGTTTCTCAAAATCAATTTGGATTCATGCCGGGTAGGCCTACTATGGAAGCCATACATTTATTGAGAGGTTTGATGGAGAAATATAGAGAGAATAAGGAGGATCTACATATGATATTTATTGATTTAGAGAAAGCATATGATAAAGTTCCAAGAGAAGTGCTATGGAGAGTTCTAGAAAAGAAAGGAGTTAATAATGCTTATATTCAAATTATTAAAGATATGTATACATGAGCTATTGTGTGTTCAAACACAAGCTGGTGAGACCTGCAATGCTTTATGGTGCCGAATGTTGGCCATTAAAAGATAAGCATAATACTAAGTTAAGTGTTGCAGAGATGAGGATGCTTAGGTGGATGAATGGCTTGACCCTTAGAGATAGGATACGAAATGAGCATATACGAGAAAAAGGTTGGAGTAGCTCCAATGGAAGATAAGATTAGAGAGAGTCGCCTTAGATGGTTTGGTCAGATTAAACGGAGGCCTTCCGATGACCCAGTTAGGAAAGTTGAGGTATTAGATTTGACTTACGTTAAGAAAAGTAGAGGTAGACCTAAAAAGACTTGGTTAGAAAATATTAGAAATGACCTTTCTTTATTAGAGTTAAATGAAAATTTTCACTTTTAACTGAACACAATGGCGAAAAAGGATTCATGTAGCCGACCCCACGTAGTGGGACAAAGGCTTGTTGTTGTTGTTGTTGTTGATTTTGAATGCATGAAAAGATTATTGTGATTATTGATGTGAAGAAATTGTCAAATAAATATTGAGTATTTAATGATACTTGAAATATATTTGATGATTTTGCTTGGTGAAATGCAAAAGTTTATCTGAAAATTTAACTTGGGATCTATGTTATTTAATTAATTAACATGTATGTTTTACAAATGATTGATTTATTTTGCAAATTATTGAAACTCCATTACCAAGCATTTTTTCTTATTATGATTAATGTCAGCGGTGTGATCTTGATTTTGTATACCATATGAAATTTTAGAATGGAAAATATGAAATGAGGTATATTATCTCTCTCCTCCAACGAGGTTAATTGTTCATTATCTATATATAGATATATAATTTTGTGCTGTTTATTTTTTCTTGCTCTCAGTTCATAGTGAAACTAGGAATGGCTATTTATTTTGAATGAGTAGGGTCTTTGGTTGAGCATGTGGTCGAGTACTGATCAATTTGCTTTTTGTTTTGTGTGTGGGTAAGGTATGGTTTTGAGGATGATTTTGGATTTTGATGAGATACTTTAGATTAGGGTTGCACATCTAGGAAAGATTTGAGAGTATACATTTAAGGGGTTTTGAATTGTAAAGATTATGGTGATGTATTTATTTAACAGGAGGTTTTTAGGATTTCTTGGTTTGTTTATCAAAATTGATGGGATGGGGAAAGAACTGTGGATGCTGGAAATTTTGTGAGGATAATGAATTACAACTTTTGTGGTGATTACAATCTTTTTGGCTTTGATACCAATTGATGAAATTGATACAACAAGAATCTTCATCAGGTTTCTTGCTGTCATTGGATTAATATAAGGATTGATGAAAATTACTTATTGCTGGAGGTTAAGGGAGGAAAGAGAAAGAGAGAGAGAGAGAGAGAGAGAGAGAGAGAGAGAGAGAGAGAGAAGGTTCAGAAGCTTGCATTTTTGCATGTTGGAATCCCAAGGAAATCAAATAAATAAGATTAATACTACTAAGTTCATATGAAATGACTCATGCACATAACATGAAATAGAGCTAAAATTAATTAAGCAAGGCAATGTTCATGGATGATATTAATGTTAGTAATAACCATGTTAAAGACAATGGTCATGTTGGCGATGATCATTTATCTGTCTTTATTTTCTTTATTATTCAGTTAGTTTGGTGGAGAATTTAGAGAAAACTGTTATTCTTCTTTGTACTTCTTTGTCAAAATTAGCATACGTTCTATAATACTACATGATAAATTTATTTTGTAGCCTCAAACGTACCATTTATTTTACTCCCTTGGACAGTTCCAGCAGAGGCTTGAAATTCCCCCCCTCTTCCCATTGAAGTTCTCTCTCCGACATCTCTCTCTATTTGCATCCATCTCTTTATTACACTGAAGAAAAGTGCTTTGTTATAGGCATTGGGCTTGTAGGAAATGGAAGTGGATAACGGATGTGGGATTATTGAAATATGGGCATTGCAAGGGGTCATTATTTTATAAAACTATGGGCATTTCAAATAATCTTTTTTTGTTCTTTTGTTTTTTTCGTTGTATCTATACAATCAACTATAAGTAGTTGTATGAGCGATCATTAGATAAATGGATTGAAGGCAGTGGGTGGATAAATGGTTAGCCAGTTGGTTGGTCTATGGTTGGTTTTGAGTGTAACATACATGCATCATTTAAAAGACCATAGTGGTGCATGTGCATGCATTATCATGGATGAGAGAATACATCACAAAGTTCACAGCGTTGATGTTCGCCAACAATTAACTCCCATTGTCCCATCTCAATTAAATTCTATATATTCTGAGATATTGACAATTATTGAATAAAACCAGAAATTTATTCTTGCAATAATCAGGTTGCTTCTATTCTCTTCATTGATCTCAATGCCTCCATTTGAAACAAGGCATGATGAGTAACAAAAGGTTTATCATTCATGCATGGTGCATTCTTTTGTGTTGTTTCAAGTCTATAATAGTAAATTCGATGATTTATTACTTTTGTTTACTGTGGAGTATCATACATTTGGATGTTAATCACTATTTTTTTATTCTTTATGCACTCCATTCTTTTTCTTTTGTAAATAGTTGTTCCTTCTTAAATATTTTACCAGCATGGCTAGTATTTTAAACTATATTTCTTTTTGCTTAACAACTGATTTTCATGTTTAAAAATAAAAATTGCAGCCTGCTTACATGTTTACTGACAAGGAGCATCGAGGACCATTTGAGTTGGCTGAAGAACTTGGAAGTTTGTCCCTTGGTACTGGCTCTGTAGAACATGTAATACCTGCGCAGAGTTATGAAGCCAGTGACAACGACTTACTCCTTGGCACTTCGGAAAAGGAAGAAAGTAGAGGCTTGGGCAATAATGATTCTGCATACAGTGCTCCTGGTTATGATACATCTTTAATATCTTTGGAGGATAAGCAAGTGCAACCTGAATCCAACTTTTTAAGCCTTGCAGTGCCAACAATGCCATCACATACTTCATCAGTCCTTGACGATCTTCTTGGTTTGGGTACTCCTATTATACCGCCACCTCCAACTTTGAAGCTTAATCCGAAAGCAGTTTTAGATCCTAGTAATTTCCAAAGAAAGTGGGGTCAATTAGCAACTTCTCTGACAGAGGTATTGTATGTTCTAATTATCCTATTAAACTAATGGATTTTAGTTGATATTCTACCAAGTAACTTTACTATTGGTTTTTGTTGCTATGTAGCATCTTAAATTGTAGAGCCATTATGCTTAATTTTCTAGATTCATTGATGAAATCTCACACGGTATAAGGTAACACAAAGTATACAATCTACTAGTAATTATCATGGTTGTTGGATTAAAAAATCACTTATTTAAGTGCAATTTTTTATGTGAAACATGAAACTTAGGGCTCTAATAAAAAGTTGACCTAGAGTCTAATTTGGCTCAATTTGTTTGGATCATGCTTGAAGTGGCTTGCGTAACCCCAAAACATGGGAGAATGTTTGAATTAATTAAACTAGGACCCCAAAAAGGGCCTATTTTAGCTCAGAACCATCCTAAATTGGCTATACTAGATTGGATTGGCCCGATATGGACTGATTGTTTCCCTCTTATGGGCTTGTTTCCACATGGGAGAGTGTGGGGATGGCATATTGTCGTATTCGCATGGAGGGGGACCGATGAATCAAGTTTTCCCATAATGCTTACTGTTGACCTGCTACACAAAAAAAAAAGAGAAAAAAAATGCTTACCTACTCTCTGCCGCCAGACACGTCCGCGACATTTCTCCCACGAAGCACGACCTCACGTCGTTAAAGAGCCAAGGAAAAGAGGCCTTCGGCCTCTTCCTCTCATTCCCTTGCTCCATCTCATGATCACTCTCGCTCTCTCCCTCTCTCGCTCGGCCTTGCTCGTTCGACGACGTACCCTTCCTGTTCGATCGGAAGTTAAGACGTTTTGATCGGAAGTTAGAACGGGAACTCGCTCGCTGTAGAGGTAGCTTTCTCCTCGTCGAGCTCTTCTTCGGCTTTCCCGTGGCTGGTCGAGCCCGCACCTTCGACGACTTTTCCTTCTGTCGGATCGGAAGCAAGATCGGGAGCTCTCCTGTGAAGGTAACTCTCTCCCATCGAGCGCTTCTCCGGCTCCTTCGCTGTCCGGCTTTGCTCCTTCGTCGGCTTCCCTTCCTATCTGATCGCAAGCAACGACGAGAGCTCGTGTTGTGAAGATAACTTTCTACCCTTCACGCGCTCTTCTCCGGCCAAATCTCATGAATCTGCCGAACTGAGAGAAAGAGAGAGAGGGAGGGTTATTTTATTATTATTATTATTTTTATTTTTATAATATATATTTAATTATAATTATATTACTTAAATATAATTAATTAAAATTGTTATTTTTAATTAATTATAATTAATTATATTTATTTATAATTAATTTAATTAATTATAATTAAAGTTAATTTTAATTAATTATAATAAGATTAATTAGTTATAATTAATTACGAATTAATTATAACTAATAATTTTAATTAAATTTAATAAACTTTAATTAATTATTTTTATTAATTATGATTAATTAAAGTAATTAATTAAAATAATTTATTAATTAATTTATAATTAATTAATATTAATTATAATTAATTCAAAAAAAAAGAAGAAGAAAAAATGATCCCTTCTGACGCCGCCGATAGTCGCCGACGACTTCCCCAAGGTATAAATTTGTGACTCAAACCCCGCCCTTGACACGCTTGACGCGCCGGTGGACCTCCTATACGCGCTCTTGTAGCACGATAGGGGGAAATCCGGTGCGACAGATGCGACGAGGCGGGTAAGCCCTATACACGCTCTTATCGCGTGGTGGGGACGGTCCTCGACCTCGACATCGGCGCCAACAACTGCTACGCAAAGGTATGATGTTCCAAATCCCATTCTCGACATTTACGGCGGACCGAAGATCCACCTATACGCGCTCTTGTAGCACGAAAGGAGGGAGCCCGGTGCGACGCATATGGCGAGGTGCTGCCGAAATTTTCACTGAAGTACACAAGACTTGAGCAATATAAAGACATCATTTGAGCAGCAATACAAAGGACAACAGAGGACTCGTACTTGAACTGAAAGTATAGAACTTGGACTCAAACGAACAGAGGACTTGTGGACCTTAATCAGAATAAAATTTAAATGATTTCTAAAGATCAAATCCAAATAAAATAAAATCAAACCGAAATAAAAAATCAAAATCAATTTAAACATGCAATTGGATTCAAAGGACTGCAGGGGACTTGGACAAGAATAGAACATCAAACAAAAACTTTGATTTAGACTTGATCTAAGCTTGAACAAGCATTTGCACTTAAACAAGATAAAGCAACAAACAGACTCGTAGAAGTCCTAAACTTGAATCAAATAACAAAAATCTTGCTATCAAAGCTAGTCAACTTGCAAGTGAACTTGTATATTCATTCTTTCATTTGATCCAGACAAAGAACTTGAACTCGTACTATACAACATTACGTGGGAGTTGTAGACTCGATGAACTAGAGTCTAAATGAAGCTTAACTTGGACTCAAACACATGCAAAGATCAAAATTTGGATCACACACGGGAAGCTCAAACTACAAGACCTCAATGCATGCAAATAAAGAATGTAGTGGACTCTTACAATAGTCTCTACGAGATCGGGTGCATCGTACCTGCAAGAATGAAATGCACGGGCGTCCCCCCTACATGCACTATTGAAACCTCCAACACTAGCAACAGGACCTGTTGATTGGAGAAGGCAATACTACCACTTGATAATGGAGGATATGCCCATACAAACAAGTGCAATCATCAAACTACTTGAGATTGGTGAAATGTGGGTAGGATGCAAGAACAATGACTCTCCTACGAGTACTTCCAGGAGGTCGTAACGGATATAATGAGTCACTTCAAATGAACACAACCTACTTATGGATAACAACAGTTTGTATATCGTAGGTACAACGAACCACTCTGGGCACAAGTTCAGACATCCCCCACCTGAGATTGATGAAAAGTGGGTGTTATACAAGAACAATGGGTCTTTTACAAATACCTTCAGGAGGTCGTAGGGGATACGATGGTCCCCTGCAAATGGATACTTGTGGATAACAACAATGTATTGTAAGTACAATGAATCACTGTGGACATAAGTTCGGATATTACCTACAACGACGGTGACCAAGATCTACAAGTGCGTTGAGTACAAGGGAGACTATGTACAAAAAGGACACCCTCTGACAGAAGAGAGGAAATGTTTGAACAAATTAGAACTAAACTTCCTGGTGTTCTAAAGTCTCTTTTTAGTTTATAATTATGAAGAAAACAGCTCTGGTACCCACAAACACCGGAAATAACAAGTCTACTACACTGAAGATCCTAAAAGAAGTTCTCCCCAAATCAGCAGTTATTGACTCCAAAGTTTAGAAAGACCCTCCCTGCTGAATGAGAAAGGGGGAGTCAACACCAAGACGCACGCCACTAGATCTGCAACACTTATACAAGCAGACATAAGACATCTACAATTTACAACGCACTGCCACCAGATTTGCAACACTTATGAAAGCAGACAGAAGGCGTCTACAAGTACTTTCAAAATACACCTACACGTGCACCGTAGTTTGTATACACATAGCTACACAAAGGGAAAAGTACAATCTCGACCCGTATGAGTCCCGGCGAGCGTCTCATTGGTACACACGTGACGCCTAGGGATGTTGTGCGGGTTGAAAAGTGAATTCAAGTTCGAACCCGATCCTTCTATACGGATCAATAGGAGTTGACAGGGTTCGAACCTTCAAACAAATACACGGTTGTGGCGACCAGTGTATTTGTTTTAATACATTCATATTAGGCCTACAATCAAAAGAATTCACTAAACAAAAGGCACGAAGCCTACGAAACCCGATCCTCCTAAGCATGTAAATAGGAGTAGACAATGTTCAAACAATCGGATAAATATGCGGTCACGAAGTCGACTGGATATTTATCTTATACATACATATTAGGCCTTCAACAAAGAAAATTCATGAACAAAGGCACAAAGCCTACGGAAAACCCGATTCTCGACCAATAGCTTGGTCGAGTTTACAGGATTCGATCAACAAATGGAAATGACCCCAAGTACACCCCGATGATGGCCGCGTTGATTGAAGATCTCAACTGGAGGGATTCACAAATAATTTCAAATGCCTCCTAAAAGTCCATTTCAAATATCCAAAAAAATCTCAAAAATCCCAAAATCTAAATAATATTTAAAATTGAAATAAACCCATCAAACGCTTAAAGTAAAAATCCGTCCACCCTCCGCAACAGTTTGCCAAGGTGGACAAATTAAAATTTACCTTAGCTCACAAAGAGTCAAATGTCTAGTCGAAAATATCACTATGATCCATTCTCAAACAATCTCCTGCCAGTAAGGACGTGGTACGTGTCCTCTAACCGGCGATTTTGACGCGAAATGGCACCGCAGGATAAACGGTTATGACCTGGGGCCCTCTAAACCGTGTGGTTTTTTCGGCAAATGGCACCACAAATACCGGTTATGGCCAGAGCCAATACGCTCCTTAATGGCATCAAATCCTTGAGATATGAATCAATAGGATATGATCGATAGGGCTCTGTTAGCTAAGGTGGATTCAAATTTGTCCCCTTAGACAAACATTCAATTTAGCTCTACAAGGTCCCCTTGGACGAAGCAACCCATGGCTGCCGACAAGGATCCTTCTATCAGGTTGGGTCGACTACCTCCTCTGACTAAGTAGACCAGCGACCACGATGGCCCGGGACGACGGAACAATGGGATCTTGATCGGGTTTATCATCCATTCCCCCACCATCCGCTTTAAGTGCAAAGATGGTGAAATTTCTATTTTAAATATCAAATCCTCCAAAATCTTCAAATTTTCGAATCCAAACCCATACTGCTACTATATGCCAGATAACGCGTATATCTACGTATCTGATTGATGACTAGCCTTAATCGAAAGTTCTCTCTCGTGATCGAGAGGGGTAATTAACTAAAGGGGCTTGCGCCTATAGGAATCCAGAACTCATATCATAAAGTACTCGCAAAATGAGGGCGAAATCTCTAGATAGTGTCTTATCTACAAATCCATCTGCCTTCCAAAATTTACCCCAGAACTTAGTCCGTTAAACTTCCTCGCCATAAGAAAAAGCAAATCAGTGCGGCGGGGAGGCCGGGGTCGAATTTTCGGAGCCCACAGATTTCTCCAAGTGATTGCAGAAACAAAGAAGCTCATAGATGCAGGCTTTATTCGTGAAGAAAAATATGCTGACTGGATTGCCAATATCGTCCCTGTAAAGAAGAAGAATGGTCAGATTCGTATCTGCATCGATTTCGAGGATCTCAATAAGGCGTGCCCAAAAGTTGATTTTTCGCTCCCAATATCAGAACTTTTAGTGGATAACACGTCCAATTACGATATGTTTTCCCTTATGGACGGATCGTTAGGCTACAATCAAATCAAAATGACGCCTGAAGATGAAAGACATACATCATTCAGAACACCCATAGGCATATTCTGCTACACAGTTATGCCATTCGGCCTGAAGAATGCTGGTGACACTTACCAATGGGCTATGACTCGTATATTTGATGATTTGATCCATCAAAAAGTCGAATGCTATGTAGATGACTTGGTCATTAAAAGCACGGACCAAAAATATCACATTAATGACTTGAGAATAGTGTTTGAAAGAATCAGAAAATATGATTTGAAGATGAACCTTCTCAAGTGTGCATTTGGGGTATCCTCAGGAAAATTCCTGGGGTACGTTGTTCGACATCAAGGCATCGAGATCGACCCCAACAAGATCAAGGCGATCATGGAGATGCCACCTCCAAAGAACCTTCGGCAACTCCGCTCCTTACAAGGGCAATTGGCTTTCATTCGACGGTTTATATCGAATCTGTCTGGTAGGTGCCAGCCATTTTCAAAGCTAATGAATAAAGATATCCGTTTCAAATGGGACGAAGAGTGTCAAGAAGCGTTTGACAGTATTAAAATATATCTGTTGAATCCTCCTATTCTCGCGGCGCCAAACCCGGGGAAGCCTCTTATACTATACACGGCAGCACTAGAAGAGTCCCTCGGAGCACTATTGGCTCTTCATAATGAAGAAGAAAAAAAATGTGCTCTACTATATCAGCCGGAGGTTGATAGGAGCAGAAATTCGATACTCTCCAATTGAGAAGCATTGTTTGGCTCTGCTTTTTGCAGTTCAGAAACTCCGCCACTATATGTTATCTCATAAAATCACCTTGATATCAAAGATCAATCCGCTGAAGTTCTTGATGACAAGACCAGTGTTGACAGGTCGTTTTGCAAGGTGGGCAGTTATACTGTTGCAATTTGACGTTGCCTATGTTCCGCAAAAGGCAGTGAAAGGGCAGGTGTTGGCAGATTTTCTTGTTGCACACCCTATTCCCGCAGATTCACCGCTCAACGATGATCTACCTGACGAGCAGATCATGAATATTGAAGAAGAGGAGATGCTACGAGTATGGGAAATGTACTTTGATGGAGCATCATCAATTAAGCGTGCTCGGCCTCCAAAACTAGAAAATGCTCAAGCCGGAATCGGTCTCATCTTCGTAGCGCCCGAGGAAGGCATAATGAGATTTTCATTCAGCTTGACTGAACCTCGGACCAATAACGAGGCTGAATATAAAGCCCTAATAGCAGGATTGGAAATTGCAGTCGATGTTTAGATTCGAAACCTCTAAATTTTTGGTGATTCTCAACTTGTTGTAAATCAAATACTTGGAGTCTACAAAATCACCAAGTTCGAGTTGGCCTGTTATCATCGACGAGTTCTTGAGCTTATGAGGCAAATTCCAGTTGTCAAACTAATTCAAGTTCCCCGAGGTCAAAACAGCAAAGCTGATTCCCTAGCCAAACTGGCTAAAGAAATGGCAAATATGAATGACGAATGGCCTATCATAATCATGGTACACAATCGGCAAATTCTAGAGCCAGCTCTACTACAATTCCCGCATGCAGAGGGAATATCAGATTCAAGCCAGCAGGATGCAACTCCGGTTGATCCTCAACCTCTCCAACCAGTTAATCTTGAAGACCAACTTGAAGAGCAGTAAGTTCCTAAGAAAAGACGCAAAGCTAGTCAAACTTCAGAATCGTGGTGGCATTGCCTAGATGTCGAAGAAGATGATGATTGGAGGCAGCTTTTCATTGACTATTTCAAAGAAAGTAAATTGCCAACAGACAAATCATTAGCTGCTCAAATCTGGAAGAGAGCACTACGATATGCATTTGTCAACAACACATTGTATCGACGTGCTTTCGATCAAATGTGGCTAAGGTGCCTAGGGACTAGAAAAGCTGATAAAGTGGTGGCAGAAGTTTACAAAGGACTTTGTAGAGCGCACCAATCAGGTCCCAATATGGCGGTCAAAATTAAAAGAATGGGTTACTATTGACCGAACATGGTCAAAGATTGTATCAATCATGCTAAGAGAAGCCACAAGTGTCAGATTCACGGTGATGTTATTCATCAACCACCAAATCCACTGCACCCTACAATAGCATCTTGGCCATTCGAATGCTGGGGTACTGATGTTATTGGGCCAATAGTTCCACCGTTATCAGCAGGACACCGCTTCACCTTAGAAGCGGTTCCATTCAGAGAGGTCACATCCGAGCATGTGATAAATTTCTTTACCCACAACGTTGTTTATAGATTCGATGTACCACGCCGTATAATCTCATACAACAGTACCACATTCAAAAGTATAAAAATATACAAGTTCGTTGATCGACACAAGATCGATTGGCGATATTCTTCTATATACTATCCAAGAGCAAATGGCCTGGCCGAAGCCTTCAACAAGACGCTAATAAAATTACTAAAGAAGATTCTTACCAAGAACAAAAGAGAGTGGCATACGAAAATGGCAAAGGCATTGTGGGCGTATCGTACAACCTACAAAACGCCAACCAAAGTCACTCCTTACTCTCTGGTATTCGGAGTTGAAGCTGTACTGCCACTAGAAGTTGAACTTCCATCCCTTCAAGTTATTATCTAGAATGAGCTGACTCAAGAACAAAATGCTCGGCTAAGGATGGAAGAGCTCGATGCACTCGATGAACTCAGGTTGCAAGCTCAGCAAAACCTAGAGATTTACCGAGCAAGGATGACAAAATTTTTTGATCGAATGGTGCGTCCTCGATCATTTCAAGAAGGGGAATTGGTCATGGTGCAGAGAAGATCAATCATCCCACACAGAAAAATCGGTGCCAAATTTATATCCAACTGGGAAGAATCTTTTGTCATCGAGAAGGCATACCAGGCAGGAGCTTATCAACTCATCGATCTAAATGGTCAGAGGCCCATGCCGCCGATCAATGGCCGCAACTTTAAGAAATACTATGCATAAAGTTGCCAAAAAAAAGTGTTATGTTTAATACGCAATGTTTTCGTACCTATTTCTTAGCGTATGCATTTCATATTTTGAAATTCTCCTGTATTATGAGAATGTATTTCAAAATCTCCCATCAAACTGGGGGCATTTTAAATATTTGTTCGGGTCGATATCGTGCTGCGTGCCGAGATCCCGAAACAAATATTTAAAATCTCAAGATTCAAATTTATTCTGCTCTAAGATGTCTCTGCAAGACGGGGCATTTTAAATATTTATTCTGATCGACATCGTGCTGCATGCCGAGATCCCCCAGTAAATATTTAAAATTATCAATACAAATGTTCTTTTGTGCTAAAGAATACAAATACTTGTTTTCTAAAGTACATGCAGGTGATCTCTCAAAGATCGAGACAACACCTCCAACAAACCAAAGTTCAAAGTCAAGAAAGAGACTTTTGTGGCTGCACATTCCTACGAAATTGAGCCAGAAAAGCTTGAAGTCTTTCGACAGCCTGAAGCTTAAGGTTCGAATGAGTGTAAGAGGTCGGATCCAACAAATCTAAATATGGCCGGATCGCTGGCAGCTCCATCTACTAAACAAGCCATAAAAAAAGCCGTAGTAGCGGAACCCCCACTTCGTCAACCCGTTAGTAGGGACTGTAGGAAGAACGAAGGCAAATTTGACTCGACAAGTTCAAGTGATCGTAGTCTACCAAGTTATCCTAAATGACTGGAGAATCAAAATTTCAGTGGAAGGGTGAGTCTCGAGCAACTACCAAATGTTCGTAGGCTTCAAAATCTGCAACCACAAAGGATGACTCCATATCTGCCAACTTCAGTAAAATTAGCATTGGGAAGCGCAATTCCTATAGCTCAAGTCTGAAGCCTGAATGGGTGTAAGAGGTCGGATTCAACAAGCCCAAATATGGTTGGATCGCTGGCAGCTCCATCTACTCAACAAGACATAAGAAAGGCCGTAATAAAGGAACCCCCATCTCTGCAACCAGAGGACGAAGAGCTGTCAAATCTTAGCTCTCCTGATCTGATGAACTCAAGTGACTCAGATTAAAGTCTCCTCAAGTGATTAAGGATCGAGATACTACTTACATTTGGTACTATCAAGCAAATCCAGAACCTGTAAATCTTTCAACAAATCCGTAAAGCACAAAGCGAGGCTCGAATGAACTTTTCTTCAACAAGTCCGCCAAAGCACAAAGCAAAGGACCGAAGAAAATTATCCCAAAGTTCATGCCAAGGCTGAACTATGTGGATTCCATCATCAACAAGTCCGCTATGCACAAAGCTCTAGACTGATGACTTTTTGCCACCGACCTAGTACAAACCTAAAGGGTTTAGGTCACCGACATCTACCTTTTCAACAAGCCCGCCAAAGCTAGAAGCAGAGGGCAGAAGAAATGCAAATCTCCTGACAAGTCAATAAAGACAAATCAAGCAATTCTTCATAATGTTCACAGCACAAAGCATAGGACAGAAGGATCAAAATCTCAGGTCTCAAGCCAAAGCTGTGGAATGAGCACCCTGGATGACATCTACAAATGTCCCTAAAGATTGGGGGCATTTTAAATATTTATTTGGGTTGACATCGCGCTGCATGCCGAAATCACCAAATAAATATTTAAAATTCTATCAAGATACAACCAGATGATAAAAAAATCTTGAACATATGCTATCCACTAGCATCAATTTACAAAGACAATACATCCGTCATTTGTTGATACATCTAAAAGATCTATGGAGAAAGAAGACTAGTGTGACATCCAAGCAAAATTTTGGAGATCTACTAAATGAAAGCCCCTAATGTGACATCTAGAACAAGATATCTAGAGATCCACAGGGTCAATTAGCATGCAACAAACGTGGCCCGCTCCAGACGCCTACCACATTTGTTGGGGCGCATTTGTTGACCTGCTACACAAAAAAAGAGAAAAAAAAAATGCTTACCTACTCTCTGCCGCCGCACGTCTCAGACACGTCCGCGACATTTCTCCCATGACGCACGACCTCGCGTCGTTAGAGAGCCAAGGAAAAGAGGCCTTCGGCCTCTTCCTCTCATTCCCTCACTCCCCCTCTCGCTCAGCCTTGCTCGTTCGACGACGTACCCTTCCTGTTCGATCGGAAGTAAAGACATTTTGATCGGAAGTTAGAACGGGAACTCGCTCGCTGTAGAGGTAGCTTTCTCCCTGTCGAGCGCTTCTTCGACTTTCCCGTGGCTAGTCAAGCCCGCACCTTCGACGACTTTTCCTTCTGTCGGATCGGAAGCAAGATCGGGAGCTCGCCTGTGAAGGTAACTCTCTCCCCGTCGAGCGCTTCTCCAGCTCCTTCGCTGTTCGACTTTGTTCCTTCGTCGGCTTCCCTTCCTATCTGATCGCAAGCAACGACAGGAGCTCGTGTTGTGAAGATAACTTTCTACCCTTCACGCGCTCTTCTCCTGCCAAATCTCGTGAATCCACCGAACTGAGAGAAAGAGAGAGGGAGGGTTATTTTATTATTATTATTATTATTATAATATATATTTAATTATAATTATATTAATTAAATATAATTAATTAAAATTATTATTTTTAATTAATTATAATTATTATAATTAATTATATTTAATTCTAATTAAATTATTATAATTAATTTAATTAATTTTAATTAGAGTTAATTTTAATTAATTATAATAAGATTTATTATTAATTAATTAATTATAATTTATTAAAATTAATTAGTTATAATTAATTATAACTAATAATTTTAATTAAATTTAATAAACTTTAATTAATTTGTTTAATTAATTATGATTAATTAAAGTAATTAATTAAAAATGATTTATTAATTAATTTATAATTAATTCAAAAAAAAAAGAGAAAAAGATCCCTTCTCCCTGGTGCGGGTACTGATGAAGGCCCCATACACGCTCTTGTAGCGTTGTGGGATGAAAATTTGTATGGCCGCGGTGTCTAAGGACACCTACCATAGACGCTCGAGTAGCGTGGTAGGATATGCCGGGGTGCTACCGAAATTTTCACTGAAGTACTCAAGACTTGAACAATATAAAGACATCATTTGAGCAGCAATACAAAGGACAACAGAGGACTCGTGCTTGAACTGAAAGCATAAAACTTGGACTCAAATGAATAGAGGACTTATGGACCTTAATGAGAACAAAATTTAAATGATTTCTAAAGATCAAATTCAAATAAAATAAAATCAAACCGAAATAAAAAATCAAAATCAATTTGAACATGCAATTGGATTCAAAGGACTGCAGGGGACTTGGACAAGAATAGAACATCAAACAAAAACTTTGATTTGGACTGGATCTGAGCTTGAACAAGCATTTGCACTTAAACAAGATAAAGCAACAAACAGACTCGTAGAAGTCCTAAACTTGAATCAAACAATGAAAATCTTGCTATTAAAGCTAGTCAACTTGCAAGTGAACTTGTATATTCAGTCAATCATTTGATCCAGACAAAGAACTTGAACTCGTACTATACAACATTATGTGGGAGTTGTAGACTCGATGAACTCGAGTCTAAATGAAGCTTAAGTTGGACTCAAACACATGCAAAGATCAAAATTTGGATCACACACGGGAAACTCAAACTACAAGACCTCAATACATGCAAATAAAGAATGTGGTGGACTCTTACAACAGTCTTTACGAGATCGGGTGCATCGTACCTGCATGAATGAAATGCACGGGTGCCCCCCCCCTACATGCACTATTGAAACCTCCAACACTAGCAACAGAGCCTGTTGATTGGAGAAGGCAATACTACCACTTGAGAATGGAGGATCTGCCCTTATAAACAAGTGCAATCATTAAACCACTTGAGATTGGTGAATGGTGGATAGGATGCAAGAACAATGACTCTCCTACGAATACTTCCAGGAGGTCATAGCGGATATAATGAGTCTCTGCAAATGAACACAACCTACTTGTGGATAACAACAGTGTGTATATCGTTGGTACAACGAACCACTGTGGGCACAAGTACAGACATCCCCCACCTGAGATTGGTGAAAAGTGGGTGTGATACAAGAATAATGGGTCTTCTACAAATACCTTCAGGAGGTCGTAGGGGGTACGACGATCCCCTGCAAATGGATACTTGTGGATAACAACAGTGTATTGTAAGTACAATGAATCACTGTGGACACAAGTACGGATATTACCTACAACGATAGTGACCAAGATCTACAAGTGCGTTGAGTACAAGGGAGACTCTATGTACGAAAAGGATACCCTCTGACAGAAGGGAGGAAATGTTTGAACAAATTAGAATTAAACATCCTGGTATTCTAAAGTCTCTTCTTAATTCTATACTTAAGAAGAAAACAACTCTGGTACCCACAAACACCGGAAATAACAAGTCTACTACACTTAAGATCCTAAAAGGAGTTCTCCCCAAAACAGCAGTCATTGACTCCAAAGTTCAGAAAGACCCTTCCTGGTGAATGAGAAAGAGGAGTCAACACCAAGACGCACGCCACCGGATCTGCAACACTTATACAAGCAGACATAAGGCATCTACAATTTACAACGCACCGCCACCGGATCTGCAACACTTATGAAAGCAGACAGAAGGCGTCTACAAGTACTTTCAAAATACCCCTACACGTGCACCGTAGTTTATACACACATAGGTACACAAATGAGAAAGTACAATCTCGACCCGCATGGGCCCCGACGAGCGTGTCATTGGTACACACGTGACGCCTAGAGATGCTGCGCGGGTTGATAAGTGAATTCAAGTTCGAACCTGATTCTTCTATACAGATCAATAGGAGTTAACAGGGTTCAAACCTTCAAACAAATACACAATTGTGGCGACCAGTATATTTGTTTTAATACATTCATATTAGGCTTTCAAGACCTACAATCAAAAGAATTCACTAAACAAAAGGCACGAAGCCTACGAAACCCGATCCTCCTAAGCATGTAAATAGGAATAGACAAGGTTCAAACCATCGGATAAATATGCGGTCACGAATTCGACCGGAATATTTATCTTATACATTCATATTAGGTCTTCAAGGCCTTCAACAAAGAAAATTCATGAACAAAGGCACAATGCCTACGAAAAACCCGATCCTCGACCAATAGCTTGGTCGAGTTGACAGGGTTCGATCAACAAATGGAAATGACCCCAAGTACACCCCGATGATGGCCGCGTTGATTGAAGATCTCAACCGGAGGGGTTCATAAATTCTTTCAAATGCCTCCCAAAAGTCCATTTCAAACATCCAAAAAAATCTCAAAATCCCAAAAATATTTAAAATTGAAATAAACCCATCAAACGCTTAAAGTAAAAATTCGTCCACCCTCTACAACAGTTTGCCATGATGGACAAATTAAAATTTACCTTAGCTCACAAAGAGTCAAATGCCTAGTCGAAAATATCACTATGATTCATTCTCAAATAATCTCCTGCCAGTAAGAACGTGGTACGTGTCCTCTAACCGGCGGTTTTGCCGCCAAATGGCACTGCAGGATAAACGGTTATGACCCGGGGCCCTCTGAACAGGGTGGGTTTGCTGCCAAATGGCACCACAAATACCAGTTATGGTCAGAGCCAATACGCTCCTTAATGGCATCAAATCCTTGAGATATGAATCAATAGGATATGATCGATAGGGCACAGAGCCCTCTGTTATCTAAGGTGGATTCAAATTTGTCTCCTTAGACAAATATTCAACCCAGGTCTACAAGGTCCCCTTGGACTACCCATGGCTGCCGATAAGGATCCTTCTGTCAGGTTGGGTCGACTACCTCCTCTGACTAAGTAGACCAGGGACCACGATGGCCCGGGACGACGGAACCATGGGATCTTGATCGGGTCTTTCATCAATTCCCCCACCATCCGCTTTAAGTGCAAAGATGGTGAAATTTCTATTTTTAATTTCAAATCCTCCAAAATCTTCAAATTTTCGAATCCTAACCCATGCTGTTACTATATGCCAGATAACGCGTATATCTACGTATCTGATTGATGACTAGCCTTAATCGAAAGTTCTCTCTCGTGATCGGGAGGGGTAATTAACTATAGGGGCTTGCGCCTATAGGAAACCAGAACTCAGATCATAAAGTCCTCGCAAAATGAGGGCGAAATCTCTGGGTAGTGTCTTATCTACAAATCCATCTGCCTTCCAAAATTTACCCTGGAATTTAGTCCGTTAAAACTCCCTCGCCAGAAGAAAAAGCAAATCAGTGCGGCGGGGAGGCCGGGTTCGAATTTTCGGAGCCCACACTTACCAGCGAGGAACATGCAATATCTTTAATTGTTGTTGTTATTTTCTCATTTTTCATAATAAATTCGAGAATTATGAACCTTTTTGAAATTATTTCAACTAACATGCTCCACTTCTATGTGTGTTATTTTATGTTGCACCGATACACCTATTTATGAAGGCGTGTTGTATCCGTTACATCGATACACGGATACACCTCCGATACTCCACCGATACGTGTCGGATACGCCAAAGACGTATCCAATTAAAATACTATTTAATTTCAAAAGGACACGCGTATCTGATACACGTGTCCGTTGAAAAACAAAAAGAAATAAAAAAAAAAAAAGATGCGTCGTATTTACTTCCGCGCTACGAGCAAAGTTCTCTCATTTCCGAGATGCATTTGAGTCTCTTGATGATATGAGAATATTAGAAATTACTAATCTTTCACTTGATGAGCTTGAATTAAAAGCTATGATATTTATTGAAGATGATATAGAAGTTCAAAGACAAACCACTGAATAAGCTAATCATATCATTCCTTCTATTGAATAGTTGAAACTTTATGTGCTAGACAATTTATGTTTATGCTTTTGTTGTTGTACTAGATATTTAATGCTTACTTATATTTTGATATTATAACCAACAATTCTACAAATGATGTTGTTGTCATTTTTTTTTATAATTTCAAATATTATGCTTTGATTGATTTCTTAATTTTTATGTATGATTTATAAATTATGATGCGGTGTCCGCGTCGTAATCCTGTATTTTAAAGAATTGATGTGTCTCGTATCCGTATCGTGTCGTATCCGTGTCTCCGTATCCGTATCGGTGCAACATAGGTGTTATTTGATTAAATACATCTCTCTAGGTCTATGATTAGTCGCTTGCATTCTTAACAAAAAAATTGTGCCCACTTTTTCAGCTTTGAACAAGTTGAAGAGCCTATCCAATTCTTTTTCATTGTTTTGTAATACAAGTCTTTAAATGAAACTTAATCGATGTCGTCATGAATGCACACATGATCACTGATCATAGGTAGTGATGCTGACCTAAAATCACTTTGGTTGCCTTGTCATCTATGTCAACCTAGATCAAGGCGGGATGGTTGTGTATGCCTAGGAATGAGGCTATCTGATCAAATTATACACTAATATTAATGCTTCTTAAGTTGACCCTGGCCAATTTTAAAATAATTATTCTTGCCAATTCATTTGGGTAGTCGGATAATTTCATGATGGGAGCTTTGTTGAGTAGGGAGACATTCTTAATCAAAAGTTTCATCTCTTCGTTGAGTTTTTCTAATTGTTATCATAACTTGTAAGAGCATTTGAATGTTGAAATTTTATTAAAATTCTAAGAGCTTTGGAAATTCAAAGTGTTATTTTTGCAAGAACTCTCTTCATCAGTCTCTCGATTCAACCTAAAACTTTATCCAAATATTGTTAGATGGACACTTGCTAGGCCATTGACCCTTGATCACTTTGCCTCCGTACCCACCCGCCCAAACTTCTAGCATTAATCATTTGATAAGCCTCCACATCACCTTGGTAACTATCTTGTTTGACAACTAGGTGATTGTTGTCGTTAGCATCATTTGAATCAACTTAGTTAGTAAAAGCTTGTATTTTTGTGGCCTAATTTATCTGTCTTAGTTTCTCTTATTGACCCCCTCTGATTGTTTGGAAGATTATGAAAATTAATAGTAAATTTTACTTCTAACGAAAGTAACATTTAGGCTAGGTCCTATTAGCGTGGTAAACAAGTCGAGTCGAGCTTAAGTCAGATCTAACTCGAGCTCAACTCGTGAGCCAAATCTTGAGCTTGAACTTGAGTCGAGCTCAAACAATGAGCTCGAGATCGGCTCGTCCCACCTTAAACGAGCTTGCGAGCCTTCTACAGTCCAATCTGCTTCGTAGTTCGCTCGAGTCTTCCACGGTCCATTGTCACGACCCGGCCCGGTGAGCTCGCGCATGCGAGGCGGGAACAGAGGTCGGATGGTAGGTTAAATTATCTAATGTCCATAATAATTTGAAAGAGCCTCTAAACATCATATTTTGAAAACATATAAACATAGAACTCAATAAATTCATAATTACCTTTCTCCCGGAGCTCCACTCCTACGATAAACATTGCCGCCCCTACTACTCATTTGATTAAATTAAGCTTACCTGAAAATGTCAACAACTAACATTAAGCTAAAGCTCAGTAAGTAATACACAATTCTAAACTACAGTAAACAAGATAATCTGAACAATATGCTAAAAGCCAATTTCATATGAACATAACATAAAATTTATTTCATACAAACATAACATTAAACATATCATATCATAAATCATATCTTTCATTTGCCTTTTCCATATTCATATCAATATACATAGCTTTCTCGTTTCATAAATATTACAACCGTCACAGGAGTCACCGTCTAGTACCATAAAGGTACTCCTTTACCATTTCCTTTTTCATATCTTTTACCATATTAACGTGCACGAGTACAGCGTCCCCAGCTAGTACCATAAGGGGGTGAACTCCATCCTTTCAACATACACATACAAGCATTCAATATAGCATTCATTTCATATCATATCTATTCCTTTCATATAACATAAATTTTATCATATAAGACTATAAAATGTACAAGTAATTTGTATGATCATTCATTTGATATGAGTAAAGAATTAAGATTGGAGCTATCAAATCATATAACATGTGAGAAAGCAAGAGATATTACTGAAATAAAGAACGGTGCATACTTACAGAAGTTTGGAAATTGATTTATCTTGCTAGTCCTTTTTTCTTCGATGTCACCACGATTAATCACCTATAAGCATCAATTTCTCATTTTTAAAATCTACAAAATAAATCAAAATAGAATTCTCCTTCTCATTCTAAATTACCCTAAGTTCTCTCTCCCTCACTCTCTCGTTTAAAACTTAAAGCACACCTACATTCTAAAAATTCATTATTTCGTATAATTACTTATTTTTACCAAAATAACCCTCTACCCTAAACCTAAATTAATTTAAATAATTTCTATTTTCGGAATTACCTTAAAACCATAAATTTGGAAAACATCTTTTCATTAATATTGTTATTTATGCATGCCTAAACTTCCCATAAATCAAATTAATAATTTTTGGAAACAAATTTTCGGAATTAAAATAATTAGAAAATAGGAAAATACATTTTGTAAGAAAAAACTCAATTTCTTTTCTTAAAAACCCCTTTAGGACCTTTCGGAACAACTTTTGCAAAGGCTTTTCCAAAAACTCCAACTTTAGAGAAAACCCTAATTTTCAAAATTCATACTTTCACAAAAATACTCCACATTAGGGTTTAGAAACATCACACTATCCTTCCATAAACTTTTCTCAAAGGAACCCTAAAGAAAAACTCAAATTTCCCTAAAACCCTAATTTCATTCTTTAGAGAAAACTCATGAAAATGGAAGGGAAACACTTGCAAAACACTTACCTTAGCCTTCTCTTAATCTTCCCTACAATTTTCCCCAAGATTTGTCGCCGAAAACCGCCGCCCGAAGCTCCAGTCGTCGCTCTACCCGCGCCCTCTCCCTCTTTCTCCGCTTGGTTTGGGCGAAAAGACCGAATGGGGGGAGTGGGGGTCTCGGTTTGCCTATTAGGGAGAAATGGGATGCCAAAAGGCCTCTATGCCCTCACTTAAACAACCCATGCTTGCATAAACATTAGGGGGTATTATTGGAATTATGAGACTTCTCTTAATTTTAATTTCTAAATTAAGCAAAATTTAATACAAGTTTTATACATCAAATTTCTTAGAATTTTGCGTAGAATTTTATAAAATTAATCCTGTCGAAATCCGACAACCTCGAATTTTTCACTTAAAACTCGTCGCGGCGCTTTGAAAAGCGTGCGAGATCTAAAACGGTATTTTCGGGTTTTCACAGTCCAGTCCGAATTTCGCTCGAATCCCGATCTTCTTCTTCCCAAATCCCGTCTTCTACTGCACTAATCCTATTTTTTATTATTTTTTTAGGGTTTATTTGAAAAAAAGTTGTAACATTTATTAGAAAGCAGGTTTCTTTTGTCTTTTCCAATTGAAGTTGTTGGTTTGTTGGGAATATAGAAGTAATGAATATTCAAATTTAATAAATATTATTTTGTTTAATTATAATTTTTTTTAATATTAATAATTAGCCGAGTCAACTCGCAAGTCAGCTCAAGCTTGACTCGTTAACGAGCTCGGAACCGAGCTTATCGAGCCAAGAACTCGAGCTCCTTTCCATAAGCTGAAGTGATTTTCAAATTTGTCCATCTCGGCAAACTATTGCGGAGGGTGGATGGGTTTTGCTTTAAGTATTTGATGATTTATTTCATTTTAAATATCTTGATTTTGGGGTGATTTTTTTTTTTAATTTGAAAGGCATTTTTTAAATATTTGAGCTCTCCTCCGTTTGAGATTTTCTGTCAACACGGTCATCATCGGGATTTTTAAGGAAAGTTTAATTTTATCGGTTGAAACTTCTCGACTCTGTCTATTTGCCAACAGAGAATAGGGTTCGTCATCGGCTTTATGCCTTCATTTGTAAATTTTCTTTATTATAGACATTGAAGGCCTAATATGAATGTATAAAAAAAATATCTCGGTCGAGACCGCAATCGTATATCAATTTGATGGTTTGAGCCGTGTTGACTCATATCTATTCACATGGAAAGATCGGGCTTGAACTGAAATTTTTTTCCTAACTCATGCAACATTCTCAGATGTTACATGTGGTCATACAACATGCACGTTGGGGCCCATGCGGATAATCATATTTAATGCATTAGGGGGGACCATTTAAATATTTAAATATAATTATTTGCACTAAGTGATTGTCGTTAAAGTTTGCACAAAATTTAATTTGAAGCTTGAGAAACGTCTTCTGTCTTCTCGTACGAGTGTTGTGAATCCGGTGGCGTAGTTTTAACAGCATGTTAGGCCTCATTTGTCTTGCATCGACTATGCAGTTTGGCTTATTTCATCCTGTATATTGTCATTTTTTCAGTATTCATCCTGCAGGGGTGTATTTCTTCCTATAAACATGCTATATGACGCATTAAGAGCCTTATGTTTGTTGCTCTTATCTGGTGTAATATTGGGGTTGGGAATTTTTGCCTCAATTTACGATAAGCCGTAGTTTTGAATCATTTATTATTTCTAATTGTCGTATGCTGGTTAATTGCGTTCAGTGTGGCATCCTCCAGCACTGCTTTGTAGGTGCTAGCATTTATCACAGCTCTTTTGTATTTATGCATGGAGAGTTTCTTATAGTAGCTCGTAAGCGCTTGCATTTACTGCATATCGATTTTTCTTCATTTGCAATGAAATTAGGCATTTGCTAGATACTTGATTGATGTTAACTATTAGGGTGTCTTTGTAATCATTGCATGTTGATTGTTGTCATTTGCAGGAGATTAGTGTATTCCCCTGCATATTGATGTTGAATACCATATGAGTTGCAGTCGTCGTCACTCGTAGGTGGACTACTATATGCATGATGAGTCTCCTATATTCGCTTGAGAATGCTCACTTTGATTGTATGCTGCACTATATGCATTTGCAAGAAGTTTCATTGTCCACAGATGAGTTGGTGTATTCATTTGTACACACTAATGCTTACTACCATGTGAGCTGCATTCATCGCATATTCTCCATTCTTTTCTTATAAACTTATCACATTCATAATGGACTTCTTACATGCTTATAAACTTAACTGCATACGTTAAAACAACTATTGTAAGCTAATACTAAGGCAAAGTTGGCAAAACAGGATGTTGACGCTAGTGTCAAAGTCGTGAAGTGTGTAAAATCAAATCCCCGTTAACCCGACAACTTTCAATGAAAGTCGTAAGTCCGACTTTAGGGGAAATCTTTAGGTAAAAATTATATAACCACTAATCTCCTATTAACACCCCGGCAACTTCTAACAGAAACCGTAAGTCCAACTTATGAGGAAAATGTATAGGTAATAACATAACCCTAGACCCTCACATGAGCATCATAGTCTATAGGGCTAGGTTGTTATACCCACTATACGGGCCACTTCGCTTACAGGGCTAGGTCGTAAGACCCGTCGTCAGGCAACTTCTAAGGAATCTTAAGATCTATCCAACCAAAACTCTCGGGCATCTTAGTCTATAGGGCTATGTTATAAGACATGTTATTTGGGCCACCTCTAATAAAGGCCGCAAGACTCACTATTAGGATTACTTTCAAATGAAAGTTGTAAGTCCCTAACTAATCCAATCACATGGGCAACTCGTTATCAAAGCCATAAGCCTCAACGTAAACCAAACAAAGTTAAAAATCTACATTTCTCCACTTCAGTTTACTCGAAATCTCGGAGAGGATGCAACCCATGATTGTTAGTCAGATTCTCTGGATACTATAATAAATGATTGTTAGTGTTGGTAGATTGCAATCCACAGTATATCTAGACGACAGAACCATGGGATCTTGATCTGGTGTACCTTGATTCTCATAACTAAGATTAAAACACAATTGCACATTTCTACACTACTTCCACAAACTACATATATTTCATTCTTAATCGAGAGTGCTCTTCTAATACTTTAGGAGTGGTAATAGGTAGTATAACTCAGATTTAAATAAACTGACACTACTCTGGGGAAATCTGGTTAATTTTAATTTCCAATCTACCTCTGGGAAAATTGGAACCTTACGCTTGCGAGAGCGAGGTTCGCGCCTAATATTCTTTTCTAAGCAAACAATTTCATTAATAAAAAAATATGATTAAAAATCAAATAGAAGAAATATAACTTAAATAAATTCCAAAATTCAAAGTAGGGGTGTAAAGGTCTATTGAATAGTTTTTGTACAATTCCGAATTAATGCTCGACTAAATAATCTTGTTCCATCATTATTGGAATCTTATCTAACTTGACTTTGTTCAAAACTGAGTCAGATTTAATTTGATTAGATTTTTGGGTCCAAATTTAGATTAGATGCTTATTTTTTTTTTTAAAGGATTAGATGATTAATTGCTTAGATAAAATATATAATTAAAAGTGATATGGAATTATGGACTAGGACACCTGGTTATTAACTACCAACATCTAGACATTATTACATAAAATATGCATTCAATAATTGAGTAGATATGGTCATGCAAGACGTCCAATCATTCATTTTAAAACTGAGGTTCATTAGAGTCACACACACACACACACACATATATATATATATAACATCTGAAATTTATTAAAAATTAGTTAGGCCATCTACATTTCCCCAAAAAAAGGAAAAAAAAAACGTAATCTACAACCATTTCACCTTTTTAAATTTTAAAATTTTAAATTGTGTTCAATTTAATTTTAGATTACATTTTTATTAGAATTAAAAATTGACCTTTATACCAATTGTGAGCATTTTAAGAATTGAACTGACCCGGACTATAGCTGAACCAAATTGATCAGATCGGTTCAATTTGTTTTGCTCCTTTGATATTTTTGCACATCACTAATCCAAATGCTGTAATCATTTGATTCATATTCAAACACTAAAATATAATCGACACAATCATATAAAATCAAAGAAAATGAGACATCAAAATGAAATAAATTTAGAGGTTAGCCATCCTTAATATTTTTTCTTTTAAAATATTGTGCAGCCGACATTTGCGTTGAGGATTTTTAACATGCTTCATTTCTCTTGGCCTTGTGTGCATGTTCCTTCCCTCTTTTCTCTTCCCCTCATCCCCTTGCTTACCTCTCTCTCTCTCTCTCTCTCTCTCTCTCTCTCATGCCTGTTGCTTTCTCTATTTTGCATATGTTTAAGAGATCAGGTCCTCACAATTTAGTACTTCATATCTTGCATTTCTGTTTTCTCATTTCCTCTCATTTGAATAAACATTATTATTTTTTCTTCAAGCGTATATTCCTTCAGATGACCCGCTTTGTAAGTTAGAGAGATTAAATTTGACTTATGTTAAGAAAGGTAGAGATAGACCTAAAAAGACTTGATTAGAAAATATTAGAAATAATCTTTCTTTATAGATTACGAGAATTTGACTTTTAACAGGATACATTGACGAAAAAGGATTCATGTAGCCGACCCCGCGTGGTGGGACAAAGGCTTGATTTTGTTGTTGTTGTTGTAGAAAATATGCAAAATAGACCTTTTGATGTTGTTGTTGTTGTTCTCGTTTAACGGCCTTTTGATGGCCCGGTTAGGAAAGCAGATGTATTAGATTTGACTTATGTTAAAAAAGGTAGAGGTAAACCTAAAAAGACTTGGTTAGAAAATATTAGAAATAATCTTTTTTTATTAGACTTTTAACATGACATAATGGAGAAAAATGATTTATGTAGCCGACCCCACGTAGTGGGACAAAGGCTTGATGTTGTTGTTGTTGCTGCTGCGTATATTCCTTCAGGACTGGAAATTGCATTTTTTACTCTATTCTCCATTCAATGTCGCCAAGATTTTTATTAGTAGTCTCATTTTCTTCCAGGAATTCTCAATAAACCCACAAGGAGCGGTCGCCTTGAAAGTACCTCAGGCGCTTCATAGGCACATGCAGGGCCACTCCATTCAATGCATCGCCTCCGGCGGCCAGCCGCCAAGTCTCAAGTTCTTTTTCTTCGCCCAAAAGGAAGGCGAAACTTCTCCATTTTTCCTGGTTGAGTGTCTCATTAATACATCATCAGCAAAAGCACAGATAAATATTAAGGCCGAGGATCCTACCCTTTCTGAACCATTTTCAACTTTGTTTCGGTCGGCATTATTAGCTTTGAGCCCATCTTAATTACTTGTTTTTCGCTATAATTTTTTACAATTATTCAATGTATTTCAGATCCATATATGCATTTTCTATTTCTCATTTCGAAAAGTTTATTGATTATGTTTCATTTCTTGAACATGATATTTGATGGTGAGCAGTTATTCTGTACTGTGTTATTCATTGAGAATCAATCTAGCCCATTTTAGCACCAGCTTTTGCATGTTTTACCCATCTTTTTCATTTATTTTACGAGTACCGAGTTTGCTGCAAATGCCAGAATTATATGATGTACCATATGTTGGGGAATTAAGCATTCTGGTGCACAATTTTTTAAGTTAAAAATTTTTGTATCAGAAAATTGTTTTAGAAAACAGTAACAAAATTGTCTCAAATGAAGCTTTAGGCTTTGTTTGGGATGGCTTTCGTACTGTTTTAAAAGCAATTTTTTAGTACAAAATATAATTTTGATATTAAAAATTTACTTTAAGAAGCAGTAAGCAAGTCATCCCAAATGAAACCTTATTCTTTTATTTTTATAGGCAATCTCCTTGTTATTGCAAATTGAGCAAGACTTTTGCCTTCGCTGGTGCAGAATCATGATGAATGGCCTTGTTTCTATGTTTCATTGGCAAATTAATTCCTGCGGTATTGATATATCACTCGAAAAATTCATCTCATCAAATATAAATCTTGATGCAAATTTTTTGGATTGAAAATATTTGAAATTAAAATCAGGATCAATAGAACTTTAATGTTAGCAAAATTATATTTGAATTAAAAGGTTCAATGATGAATTCAATGGGTCTAAAACTGATTTGATTATACTACAAATGAAGCCGAATTAAGTATTTGAACTATGGTTGAAATTTTTATGGCATTAATTAAATGACCAAAATCATATCTGAATGTGCTTACATTCAAAATGAAGAATGCAATGAGTTTAAGATTATTTAATTTTGAGGTCATTAAGATAATTATATGTTCATGAAATGGTTTATGAAAAAAAATAATACATTGTTTAACGAAATATTTTGATTTTTTTATTAACGCTATTAAAATGAACCTTGATAAGTTATTAAACCCTCGTTCTTTGCATGCAGGGGATGGAGGCTTGTGAGCGTAGAACTAAACTTGGAGTTGCAGAGCTTTGCTCATCAATTGATGATGATGATCGTTGTATAAAATCTTCATTGTCAATGATCTCCTGATATAGTCTATTAGCTACAATCTCCCATCGACTTTATAGCCAAAAACATCATTGCATGGCATCACCTATAAGGCTAAGGCATGCTAATGATCCAAACACTAAATTTGTTATCGATCGTTGCCAATAGTGTCTAAAGTCCACTCATGACATTGCCTATAACACTGATGCACATCATCAAAACTTATATTGATGCCCATCGGGCCCATTGCCTACCACTATCAATAAGTTTTATAAACGCCATTGTTATTAAGGTTGATGCAAATCATCAATACCAACTCCATTATAATGTCACACAAAGATTTATAATAAGGTTGGGTGGGTCAGCAAATACTGCAAAGGGTTAGCTCAAGAAATAAGGTTGATATTGTGTAAAGCATATAATTTCTAAGATGTTGCATGGCGAAAATTAAAGCCAAACATTATTTTTTTCATAGTCGAATATCTTAGCTATGTGGGAATTAAATATCTGCTAAGATAATATAAGATACTTTTCTTTTCTTCCTCATTCTCTAGAACTAAAAGTGTACCAGGTGACTCATCCAACACTATAGTGTAAAGGATCAATGTTTGACTTGGGATTCATCAAGTAGCTCTTTATGCTCTCAAAGGCCTCTTGATAGTGCTTATTCCAATGAAAAAGAGCATCCTTCTTTGCCAAAGTAGTGAAAGCATGACACCTACCAGCAAAGTTAGAGATAAATCTCTGCAAAAAAGTAAGTTTACCTTAAAAAGATCTTAGCTGGGTAAGACTTTTTAGGGGTTTCAAGTCTATGATGATCTTGATCATGGTGGGATCAATCTCTATGCCACGATATTGGACAATGAAACCATGGAATATCCTCGCAGTAATGTCAAATGCGCACTTCATGAGGTTCATCTTGAGATTATGCTTGCGCAATTGCTCAAAAATGATTTACAAATCTCAAAGGTGATCTTTGCGGATCTTGCTTTTGACCACGAGGTCATCCACATAGCATTCAACATGCTCATAAATTAGCTCGTCAAAAATAACAATCATTGCACGTTTATAAGTGGATCCAATGTTCTTGAGGCCAAAGGGCATAACTTTATAAAAATACACACCGATAGAGGTGCGAAAGGCGATGAACTTCTTTTCTTCATGGGTCGTCTTTATCTTATTGTACCTAGATGAACCATCCATAAAGAAAAATATACTATGGGATGAAGCAATATCGATTATAAGCTCAGCAATGAGAAGAGAAAAATCATCATTGGGGCATGCCTTATTCAAATTACGAAAGTTGATACGAACACGAATCTAATCGCTCTTCTTCTAGATTGGAACAATATTAGCAAGCCAAGTAGGATACTCCTCTTCATGAATAAAGTCAGCTTCTATAAGCTTCTTTATCTCAGCAATCACCTGTTATTCAATCTCCAACCTCATTCGACGAGGTGATTGTATAATAGGGACTACATCTGACCGAATAGCTAATATATGAATTGTTATTTCTAGATCTAAATTGGGTATCTCAGTGTAGTACATGCAAAATAATCTTTAAGCTCATATATGAGTTCAATATACTCTTGAGTTTCTTACTCGTATAATAAAAGACTATGAAAAATAGGTCGAGGATATATATGACTCGATGCCCAGATTAACTTGACATAATTCATCCAAGGCATATCGATTGACATCTTCAAATTTATATAGAGCATCAAGGACCCTGTCAACAACATCATCCTGGTCTTCATCATTGGATATGGAAACAACCATATTGGAATGAGAGATAAAACAAATGTTGGTGAAAGAATATTGATCTTTCTCAAAATAACCTAAGCCTTATTAAGTTTGAGGTAGATCAATCCGCCAAATGTGGATATGCTATAGAGCCTGTCCATCAAACCAAGTCAAAGGAATAACACATCGCTCAATATAACTATCTACAAAAGAAGAGAAGTAGAGTGGAATATATGTGATCTCATTATCTATGGTGGATTTCATAGGATGCAGCATATCAGTACCTTGTGGGACACCTATACTGTGAAATAAAGAATACGCCTACCAGACTATAATGGCATATAAAAAGTGTACAACTCTTGTACAGAGTGATTGTCAGAGTGTAGTGGACCATAAGCACTAGTGAAAGGAGTGAGAGGAGTCTGTAGGGTAGATCCTTCAACTCTCATTTCATACATATGATGAGAAAGGGATTATCAGCTAGTAATATGACATCTGACATCTACATTATCGTATAAGCCACATTATCAGCTAGTATGCGGGTTTTCGGGTCGGGTCCAACATTATCGAACGCGGACACTGCGGCTGATAATGTAGACCTGTCAATATTGGACCCGACCCGAAAACCCGACCCGAACCCGACCCGGAATTTTCGGGTTTGGGTTGACCCGAACCCGAAGCGGGTCGGGTTCGGGTCCGGTAAACCGACCCGTTTGCAAAAACGGGTCGGGTTCGGGTTGACCCGACGGGTTGCCGGGTCAACCCGAAAACCCGTTTAATTTAAAATTTTTTGATTCCCGCCCTTGCCCCTTGCCCGCTGCCCTAGGCCACCAGCCCGACTGTCCGAGCTGCCCGCTGCCACGCGTGCGACCCACGTCACGTCGCGGTCACGCGGTGCGACCCGCGTCACGTCGCGGTCACGCGGTGCGACCCGCGTCTCGGCGTCACGTCGCGGTCACGCGGCCAGTCGCCAGCGTCCGCGTTCAGTGTCCGGTTCCGCCCTCCGGCCAGCGTCCGGTTCCGCCCTCCGGCCAGCCGCCAGCGTCCGCGTTCCGGTTCCGCCCTCCGGCCAGCCGCCAGCGTCCGCGGCCAGTGTCCGCGGCCAGCGTCCGCGTCAGGCGTCAGCCGCAGTTGGCCCTCCGGCCAGCGTCCGCACTCCGCAGGCGAGGTCCGCGAGGAGCGGACTAGCGGAGGAGACCTTGCCGGGACGGGAGGAGGCTTCTGCGGGTCGGGTCGGGTTGACCCGAACCCGAAGCGGGTCGGGTTCGGGTCCGGAAAATCGACCCGTTTATAAAAACGGGTCGGGTTGACCCGAACCCGAATATTTCCGGGTCAATTCCGGGTTGACCCGAACCCGACCCGTAACCCGAAATTGACAGGTCTACCTGATCATTAAAACCTTTTAACATAATCTTATATGAAGTAAGCTTCGTATGACCAAGTGAGAGACTTTCTAAAGTGGCATAATTGAGGATATTGGTTGAAGCTCCTTGATCAATAAGGACCCCATTTAACTCATGACTATTGACTTCAGCAGTGACATATAAGAAACTATTATACTCAAAGGTCCCTAAGTGAATATCCTGATATGAAAAAGATAATGCATGGTATTTCTCTCAAATACTAAGCATCCTTAATAGACTTTATGGAAAAAAAAGCTTAATAGGACTCTAGCTTTAACAAGGCTTTCACTAGCTAGAGTCCCTCTCAAGTTAAAAGATATCACGAGTGCATCATAGACACTGGGAAGGGAAGAGATCTTTCTCAAATGAGCCAATACATTATAATTAACATCCAACTGAGGGTCGTTCTCCCTATCCTTCGCATGTGCTTGAGGAGATAGATGATCATCCTATTAGGCAAAAATATTTTTATCTTTTCCTTTATTATTCTTATCTAATTTAGGGAGAAGAACCTTCCTTGAATGCAACTAGATCTCTTGCACTGAGTCACACTCAACAGAAAACCCATTTGGTTCAGGTGCCAAGGCTTGTGTTGGATCTATAAATAATGATTAGGGTGTGTTCTCAGACTCATCTCTAAAGTCCATGTAATAACCTCCCTTATGAATGACAAACATAGATTCTTCCTCACACTAAAACTCTTTTTCATGTGAGAGATTATCATCATTATCAAAAATATATAAAATATAAAAAGCAGGAATGCTAGAAAGAGTATAACTAGAAAGGACGAGAGACCAAAAGTAATCAGAATCATCTTCTTCCATTAATTCATCATCAATAGGTGGGAGAATGAATTCTTTCAGTGTAAGTGTTGGAAGAGATCACATATTTCCCTCTGAAGTTATAATAAATTTCTCTCTCATACATATTTATAGAACATGAGAAAAAAGAAATGTGATCAGTAGACACTACAATAGAAGAAAGAGAGGAAACATGTAAAGTAATTGAACAAATAACTGCTGACTTGGCATGTGCAGGCGTCCTCTCAACTTCCTTTGAACTTTGTACTGCCTATCTGATCATACCCTTTATATTGTGAGAGAGTGCAAGTTGTCACTCTCCCCTAGAACTAAGAGGTTCTTTGACTATCATGTTGATTGTCACACTGACTATAGCCTAGAATTATCTAAACAATCTGAGCCAATTTGCCTCAAGGCTACACTAGATCATTTTCCTATATGTGAATCTCCCCGCTAGCCATGAGGCTCTTCACCTTGTCCTTGAATAAATAGCCATCCTTAAGGACATGCTCAATATGTTGATGGTATGGACAATACGACGGATGCTCTATCTGGCCTTCCTCTTCTACTCTCATGTTAGTTGGAAATGTCAAAATATTCTTCTTAATAAAGAATTTAAAGATCTTTCATACACTTCCCTCTTAAAATGATATTCCTTGCTAAGCCTCTCCTATAAATATTGTCAACTCTTTAGTCCTATGGGGTTTCTAGGCTATTATTGAACCAATGGTTGTGGCTGAAACTATATCGGCATTTGTACATGTGTTTGTGGCTGCACCTATAGTTGTGGTTATACTTATGGTTGTTAGCTGTTATGACACTAAATTAACCATGAGCCTCTTGCCTCTTGCCTCTATCCTGAAACTAGAAGGTATTGTGCACTTCCACCTTCCTAGGTGGTGGTGCCCCTAAAAACTCTTGCGTTTGAGGTATACGTAGAGGTTGACTATCAACCTTAGGAGGGACTACGGCGAGCACGCTATCCTGTAAACTAATGACCTTAGTCAATAGCTTCTAAAAGGTTTGAATACTAAAACCCTTGAGGTATGGAATAATATGACCATCAATATGCTTCAACAATATCTCAAATGTATATTGTTCTTGCAACTGAGGCTCATACTGAAGACTAAGGTTTCTCCACCTAAAAATTTAGTTAGGCAATGACTCGTGGAGATGTTGTCTAGTCATTAACAACTATAAAGTAATTTAGTGAATCAAAGAAATTTGGAGAGAATATTAACTCAAATTTGTTCTCGCAATTCTCTTTTCCAAAGTTTTCATATGATTCTAGGCTAATATGTATAATACTATGATATAAGCTTAGCTATGACAATGCCTCCCAAATTTCCTTAGGCAATTCATTAAATGTAATTAGGAGTAATCATTATATGAATATATGATAATTGCTCAACATTCATCTATACTCTTTGTTTGATGCAAATCCATCTAAAAACATAGGAATGCTAATTACAAATGTTGGGAATTTGAGGCTTTGCCAAAATATTTATAGCCTTTAGCTTCTAGTTGCTCTCATTAGCATAAAAAAAAAATTAAAATTAGGTCAAACACATCACTCTGCCATGTCTAAGTAAGCCTTTGCATTATCTTTAGTTTTCTATGACGTCTAATATCAATATATTTTGTTAATTATTTTAACAAAGGCATTCTTTTGAATCTACATTATATTTAAATTATATTGGACTAGGTTAGCTTCCCAATATGATAAGGCTCAAAATAGGATCTGCTTAACTAACTTATGCATATCATGAAATCTTGACATCTTAAGTAACTTATAAACTATCTCACAAATTTATTACCTTCTAACAAATAACAAAGTGCATGGTCCATTTCTTTAACACCTTTCTTAGAACTATATTTTAAATCCTTGAATTATTAATAATGTGGTAGGAATTGGTGATGGAAATCAATAATATCTCTTAGAGCATCTTATAGGCTATCTAGTCATTTTACTCCTAACTGTTCTGTAGTTGTCTAAACTAACTAATCATGCTCTGTCCGGAAAGCTCAAGCTATAAAAGCTCGTATGTTGACTCTGCCAATTTTTTTTGTCAATATAAGTTCAATCACAAGCCGTCATTGCCATAGCATTCTTAATGTAGTATTTTACTTGTACGAATTTTTTGGTAATTTTTGGGCACCCGTGAAAACCTTTAAAAAATTGGCACCTATCGGTACAAGTGAGAATTTTGAGACCGTCAAGTGTTTAGCTTGTAATTTGATTTCATTAATATTTTATAAATAAAACATATTATTTTATAGAAATTTTTTTATAATTTTGAAGCCCTAAAATAGTTTATGTAAATTTTATATTAAAAAATTGATTAAATTAATTTTATAATATTAAATTATTATTTTAACTAAAATATCATAAGTCACTAAAACTTTTTTTTAAGCTTTTCCTATTCATTTTTGGCATAAGAGAAGAGTTTGAGAAATTTAGAAGAAAATTTGTGAGAAAAAAAAAGGTAAGATTTAGAGGTCATGGAGCGATTTTTATCAATCGACCTAATTGGAAAATTTACTCATCTCGCTGTAAGAAACTTTTACCCTATTTTTTTATTTCAAAGATTTTATATTTTTGATATTTTTTTTATCAAATTTATATTTCCATCACTAAAAAATAATGGTAATTTTGTATTGATAAAACTTTCACCATGTAACTTTTTATGTGTTATAGAGATTGAGATTATGAACAATTTGAATATTTATATGAGATTTTTTACCTTGTGATTTTGAAAATGCAATTATATTTATCTACAAAAGTTTATTTTAACATCTAAAAATAGTGATTTAGTTCAATTAAAGCTTCATAATGTTATTTTATGGAATATTTGATAAATATTTGAAAATGTGAATTTTTGCTTAGTAAAATTTTTGTTGTCTACTATTAAAACATTTTGACACTTTTTGCATTAAGCTCAATTATATTTTATTTGTTGTAATATATTAAAATTAATATGGATATGTGATTGAGCTTATTGTCATAGTATTGTGATAACATTATGTATAAAGGATAAATAAAAATTATTGACCCATTGGCTGGAGATTGATTGACCTATACAGGATGGTGGGTCAACGAGCTTTCCTTTAAATATTATAGTTTGATGTTATACTCTACTGATTTATGTGATAATGATTGGGAGTTATAAGGAAATGATTATTGTGCCGACGAGCAAAGAATAACGACTCTATTTATTGAGCCAACGATTTACTTGTACTTATATAATACTGAAAAATACCATGATATCTAGGACTTCTTACTTATTTAGTGTGACTATTAAATTACATGTTCTTGAGGCATTGTTCTTATTATTATACATATTTATTATTAATGCATGGATTTACTATTATTGTATTATTTTACTGCTCATGTCATTGGATTGTTATTGTTATCGATTTAGATACTGATAATATTTGATACTACTGATTCATTGTACTAATATTAAATATATGATATAATGAGCACGTGATATAGAATATCTAGATAGTATGGGTACACTCTTATATAATTTTACTACATTAATATGATTTTGATAATTTTTATTGATATTTGATTTGATGTTTTATATAATTTCTATATTAATTAGCATTATGGATACAATGATTACTTTATAAATTTGACACTCACATTGATTTATTATTTTATTTTCTTCCATGACATAGAGTTTTACTAACAATAGATTTTATTACCACTACATATTAATTTTACTATTTCTATATGAATTCAATGATCATATGAATGATACTGCTTGGTTTGATCTATGGCATGCATATTGCTTCTTTATCATACTTTAAATTTAGTTGTAATTTTTTGACCTACTGGGTTTTTTAAACTTATTATATGTGGTTAAATGATTTCATGTCAGTATAGAGAAATAAGAATATGAGGCTGGTCAGGATTTCTTCATATTGAGGTTCTTTTTATTTTAACTATTATTTTGTACTCATGACAGGATAGATATGTGATGATTGATAGATTCTGAATAGTGTATATAATTTTAAAAAATGAATACATATGTATACATTGATATTTTAAATTATAAAATATGTTTTATTATTTATTACTGATAGATGATATTGGATAGCTCTGATTATTTTTTATTTAAAGATTAAATGAATAATTCTTCTAAAATAGATTCAGGGGAATCACACAAGTGGATGTGAACACTTGGATATTGAATAAGCTTAGAAGATTGAGAGAGCAAATTAGCAAAAATCAACTTGCGCCTGCTACATCTCTAAAGCATGAGAGTAAGGATACAACGAGCGGTTAGATATTATCTGTGTAGGGGTTTTGTTGCATTTTATTTCTGTTGATGTATAATTAGAACTATTGCAACTTGGATTGTTATTACTATTTGGATTGTTGTTACTTTTAACAACTGTTTTGTTATTTCTGTTTGGATTGATGTTAATGTTTGTTATTATTGGATTGTTGTTACTATTGGAAAGTTGGGATTGTTATTATTGTTTGAAAGCTCAATAAATAATTGTATGATTTTTTTTTTCATATAGGTTTTTGATGGATTTGCTGTGAGACTTCTCCGCAAATGTCGATACAACGATCGAGTATCAAAATTTGTGATGGATATTCCATCACAAACTGTGGCAGATTACCTGCTGCAAATCCATCACAAAAAATTTGTGACAGATTCACTCCATCGTAAATAAGTTTTTGACGCTCGTTTTATTATAAGATACTAATCCGTCACAAATTCGCCGCATATTTGTGATCATAGATGAATTTTGAAGTGAATTAATTCCAGGGTTATCTAAATTATCTAGAAATTATGTCTACTTGGGCAGTTAATATCCCCACTTTTCTAAGATTAATTCTTTTATAGGAGCTTTGAAAATTATTGGTAGACATCTCCTCAATCAAAATATAAGCCTCATCAAAGGGCTTTGACATTAGGAAACCAACAACAATGGCATTAATAATTGATCTAAAGGAATTTATTTGGCCATTATAAAAAATTTGGATTATTAACACGTTAGGAAGGACATTATAAGAACATTTCCAAAGAAGTTTCTTAAATCTTTACAATGATTCATAAATAGATTCCCCATCTAATTGGTAAAATAAGTGATGTTATTTCTAAATTTGACAGTTTTTAATAGTGGAAAATATTTAGCTAAGAACTTATGTGCTAGCTCATTCCAAGTTATTATTGAGCATTGGGGAAATGAATTTAGCCACATGTTAGTTTTATCCTTAAGTAAAAATGAAAAAAAAAAAAAAAAAAAACTAAGTCTAATAGCATCATCACTAACACCGTTATATTTAAATGTTACATAAATTTCTAGAAGATTAGCTATGCGTAAATTAAGGGATTCTAATGGTGCTCCCAAATTGAGAGTTTTGCACCATTTGGATAATAATAAGTTTTAATTCAAAATTACTTGTATGTTTGGTCAGTTTATACTTTAATGAATAGCCTACACCATAGGGTTGGAGTACTCCTTGAGTGGTATATGTTGCTTGTTTTCATGATTTTTTTTAAAATTTTCTAATCTTTCTAATTTTTTTTTATGTTCTTTCAATTTTAATGTCAAATAATAATTCTACTAATTATTTAATACTACACATGTAACATTAAGCAACATAACAAAAAATGTATAGCACTGAGCAGTAATAGTTAATTAGATATCAAAGTAATGCTAAGCAAGTAAAAATTCAAATAGATAAAAACTAAAAAGAAAACTATATTAAACTAACAATTATTTCAGCAATTTAAAATGTAAAGCATGATAATAATTTTATTAGTTTTGCTCCCAACAACAGCGCTAAAAATTTGATGTAAATGTTATGTCTCTATAGACACACACAATGATTTACTTATATTTATAGTCACTAATCAAATGTCAAAGGAAAGTTTCAATTTTTATAAAGTATAAATCTTGTTTAGAATGCAAGTGCACATTATTGTATCAGTAATAAAATGATAAATAGAGTATTGATCTCATGAGAAATAGCTAGAAATATCCTATTTTCACTTTAATATTGCTTATTGGATTGTTATGTTTATTTAGTGAGCTAATTGAAAGGTGCTGGTACTTCTAAAAGTATAAAAAAATCAAATGTAGGAATAAGAGTTTTCTAATTTATATAAAATTTGAACCTATGAATCATTGAAAGTACATGATTGCACTACGGTTATTTCATATGGTTGTTGTGGATAGAGTAATTTTGCTCATCATCTTCGTCAAGCTAGTCGAAGCATAAGCTAAGATCCTCACTAACTATAGTTAAATTATATCCTTAAGACCTAATAATCGTAACCACCATATGTCTATGTTATGGTCATACTGTATTTTAAATTCGTGGTTCTTCTTCTATTCCTTCATCGAGGCTCTAGATCATACTATGTTTTTTAATTTATGTGCAGCCTATACATAAACCAATTTTTAAGTGCAGAGAACTTAAAACCACATGGATAAAATAAATATTAAACCCTACTCTAAAAAATACATATCTTTTAATTCATCACATATTTAAAAAGGATTATTAACTGCATATGGAGGCATTGAAGTTTATAATAAACACAACAAATATTTTATTATACTAACTAGTTCACAAATATAAAGGATATAAATTAAAATACAAGAAAGTAAAGTTCAGAAATTACCCGAAAGTAATGTTATAATCCCTTGCTTGCTCCTTTATTTTATTCCACTTCAATATATGACTCAAGTATAATAAACAAAAGCTAGACACTCTCCTATACAACTCTCACACACTCACAAAATGACACTATAAATGACCCTCAAAGTCGCCAACATGCCCCAAGGATTAAGGTGACTATTTATAGTTTTAATTTTTTTCCCTGAACTAACGTTGCGGAGCGCTGGCTTAGTGGCATTGCGACATTGCTGAACAGTCACATCGATTCACCAATAGTCACTTTGGTTCATTTGTTTACCTTACTTCTTCTATGGACCTGGGCAATTTGGCATTGTGGTGTTGCAGCACTGAGATATGGTGCTATATTGTGTTCTTGCATTGCCATGTTATTTCAATTTTTTGGTTTTCTAATAATTTCTTGCACAAAATAAAATGATTACAAGCACAAAATAATATAATCATAGACAAAAAAACTTAACAATTTTTATCTTATCACAATCGTACATGAATTATTCTTAATCATATTAGTCACATTGTCAGGAATTAGTCGCATATCACATATCAAAAGAGAAGTTGTTTCATGCAATGTCACAACCTACAATCTCCTTATTAGATCCTAAAAACCAGAAGCAAAATCACAGTGAGCTAAAACTGCTCAACAAGCCATACAAACTAATCTAAATTTTTGAATATTTTTTATCAAATATTTTGTTGAATATTTAAAAGCACTTAAATGCGATTTCAATAAATAAATTACTATACTGAGAGATGTAATAAATACAATAATAGTTATTCCCTGATATAAATAATAATATTGAATAAGCGAATAAATTGAAATTCATATCACATATTAGTTCAGATCACATTTGAGGTTATAAGTATTTTGCTATTTTGATTTTTATAAAGTCATGGCTAGTTAAATTTTCAGTTCTATAGCTCTTGCAAGTAGCTATGTTATTTATATTTTGATGAAATGAAAGAAACTTTGTGTATTAGTTATTTTTTAGTATTTGAAAATTTTAGTAGTTTTGTAGTATGTAGTTTATTTTAATGAATATTGGTAAAAAATCTGAAAAAAAATTAAAACTAGATATTGTGATTTGTCTGTCACAACTCAACACAATAGGATCTGTCTTGGTTGGATTGGGTTGTGACATGTAAGAAGTCATCACTTCTTGCATGTCATCATATCATATTATATCAATTAGTCTCCTTATACATCTATTTTCGTATCACTAAGGATTAATCCACGAATCTTATTTAAAGGAAAGCCTATTATCTCACCCTCTTATACAAGGTAATATATCTCCTTATAACTTGAATCAGTCAATCATTTTCAGTTAGTATTTTTTGTCATTATATACTCAATATTATACTAGTCATTTCAAATAAAATAACATATAAACAAAGCCACCAGATATATTCAAGGTGATGATATCTACCATAATCAAAAGTTGTGAGGAGAAAAATCACTAAAATAGGGGATATTACATGTTAATAAATTTCATGGAGAAGAAAATAGGTAAAACATAAAATCATTGAAAACAGAGGTAGAGTTAGGGTTATCTATCATGATTAGAATACTTTCTCAACCGGAGTGATAAAAAATATTAGCTTGAATCCTATGTTGCACCGATACACCTATTTATGAAGGCGTGATGTATCTGATACACCGATACATGGATACACCTCTGATACTCCACCGATACGTGTCGGATACGCCAAAGACATATCCAATTAAAATATTATTTAATTTCAAAAGGACACGCGTATCTGATACATGTGTCAGTTGAAAAACAAAAAGAAATCCGAAAAAAAATGTGTCGTATTTACTTATGCGGCTGCGAGCAAAGTTCTCTCATTTCTGAGATGGATTTGAGTCTCTTGATGATATGAGAATATTAAATTACTAATATTTTACTTGAGCCTGAATTAAAAGCTATGATATTTATTGAAGATGATATAGAAGTTCAAAGACAAACCACTAAAGAAGTTAATCATATCATTCCTTCTATTGAATAGTTGAAATTTTATGTGCTAGACAATTTATGTTTATGCTTTTGTCATTGTACTAGACATTTAATGCTTACTTATATTTTGATATTATAAGCTATAAGGCTACAAATGATGTTGTCGTCATTTTTTTTGTAATTTCAAATATTATGATTTGATTGCTTTCTTAATTTTTATATATGATTTATATTATGATGTCGTGTCCGCGCCGTACCCGTATCCTGTATTTTTAAGAATTGACGTGTCCCGTATTCGTATCGTGTCGTATCCGTGTCGCCGTATCTGTATCAGTGCAACATAGCTTGAATCCTATTTTCTCTCTCATCTTTCCTCTTCCTCTTTCTTCTTTTCTTCTCTTTCACTCTCTTCTTTTCTCTCCCTTTCTCTCGCAAAACTGGAGAAGGGGGAGAGATGGTTCTCTCACCCAACCAAATGCCAAAATGGGGAAGGGGGAGAGGTGTGGTGAGGGTTTAATATAATTGGTTTTAGATATTTTTATTAAAAAAATAAACTTTCAGACCTAGTGTCATAGCACTCCAAACTCAGCTCCATAACACACCCTACAATTCCTAAACATCCGAGAGCTTGGCACTGTAACACTGACTAAGCTAATTTCATGAAATTTAGGGAAATTAATTTTTGAGGTTATTACATGTATGATTTATTGTCAACTAAATGGTAATTAGGACATGAGGAATGAAAACTTATTTGGCAAAATTAATTATTTTCCTCTTTAATACATCAAATTATTAATCAGCAAATAACATAGGTTTCATTTGGGACGGCTTTTTTACAGCTTTTTAAAACAACTTTATAGTACACAAATTTTTTGAACTAAAAATTTTCATACTATAAAATTATTTTAAAAAATAATAAAAAAATTCACTCAAACTAAGCAAGTCATAAGCAAGAAATTTCCTTGTTCTCTACTATATTGGAGAATTTACATACTCCCCATATATTTTTTATGTACTTATATGTCTATTACTTAAAATGTGATATTTATTTATAAAATACTCAAGTTTTTTAAAATAAAATATATTTTTTTCATGTATATAGCACTTTGAGCTACCATTAAATATCAACTTAAAAAGAGAAATAATTCAGGCAGATAGGTCCATCATGAATCTGACATTGACAACAAAAAGGAGAAATATTAAAAGTATAAATTATCATACTTCATTGCTGTTCAAATAGAAATTGAATAACAACAACAACAACACCAAGCCTTTGTCCCACTACGTTGGATCAATAACATAAATTCTTTTTCTCTAACGTGTCCTGTTAAAAAACAAATTCTTGTGTGAATCTAATAAAGAAAAATCATTTCTAATATTTTCTAATCAAATCTTTTTAGGTCTACCTCTCCCTTTCTAAACAAGTCAAATCTAATACCTCTACTTTCCTAACCGGGTCATCGGAAAGCCATCATTTTATGTGACCAAACCATCTAAGGCGACTCTCTCTAATCTTATCCTCCACCGGAGCTACTCCAACATTTTCACGAATATACTCATTTCGTATCCTATCTCTAAGGATAAAGCCACTCATCGACCTGAGCATCCTCATCTCTGCAACACAGTACTTAACTTAGCAATAGAATGACAAAGAATAATCATACTAAAATTAAATGTGTTTGCATAATAATTTCATGCATGTTTAACAAAATTTTTACAACTAAAAGAATATTATGCTAAGCTAATGGTGTTTATTTCACTTAGAGAGTGTTCTAAGGCCTTCTTCCAAATCTTCCATGGTGATTGTAACGAGGTTTTCAGCATCAAAGCAGTCAAAATCTAGCCTAAGATCCAAATTCTCCCGAGCATTAGCAAGTAATGGATCAATTAGGCCTCCATTCATCTCCTTGCGCTGTTTCTCAGTGGTTCCTTTGTAGATAAGATCAGCCACTGCCTCTACAGTACACAATGGGTGAAGCTTGAAGCCATAAAGTGAACTGTTTGGTTCTTGAAAATTCATTTTCAAGTGTAGAATTTGAGCAAGTTCAGCTGTAGTAAAGTCATCGAAGTTAAAGAACTTTGTAACTCTTCTGCAAAAGCCCTCATTTGATGCGATCACACGCTTCATTGGCTCGCAGTATCCAGCAAATACGACCACAATCTTCCCATTATCCATGACAGACATAATTTCTTCTAGAGCCTCTAAGCCATAGTCTTTGTCATCTGATTTCTGTGCTGGTATCAGCCTGTAGGCCTCATCGACAAAAAGGATTCCTCCCTCTGCTTCTCTCAACTGTAAAAAAGATTGGCAACTTTAAGGTTATACATATATAGGTTTTGTTTGGGACGGCTTTCTTACTGTTTCTTAAAACAACTTTCTGGTACAAAAATTTAAATTTTGGTACTAAAAAACTGCATTAAAAAGCAGTAAGAAAGTCGTCCCAAACGAAGCCATAGTGATTCCACTAACAAGTATATTAGGCCGTTAAGAAATGAATCATCATAATATTTTTCTAAAGAAAAGGTAATTTTTTTACTATATTACCTTCTTCCTTGTCTTTGGTCCTGTATGGCCCACAAATTCTCCAACCAAATCAGTTCTCTGCACTTCGGTCACCTTATCTGTTGGTAGAATTCCAACCATATGAAGTAGTTTGCCAAGAACACGAGCAACCATGGTTTTACCTACACAAATTGATTAAGCTTCACATAAGAATACCAAATGATTCTACTTGATACATGAAAGTGCTAGAGGATTTAAATATTAATCACATAAGTTTGAGAGACACAAAAAACTAATAAAAGCAAACAAATAAAGAAAACAAGCTACGAATGCATGGGTGTGTAGATAACAACTGTTAATTGTATGTTATGTACGGAGCAAAATCTCAAAATCATAAGTGATATTACTTAGTTAAATTGGAATCTACGACTATAAAAGCTGATAAAAAAAAAACATTCCTGGAAATATACTGTAAAAATCAATATTAGTAAAGAGGGTAATATTGTACAATATATAAAAAAACATTCCAGGAAATATACTGTAAAAATCATTATTAGTAAAGAGGGTATACAATATATAAACATAGACTTTCCATAAGATAGGGATGTGATTAATACATTTGGCTATAGACTTAATGAAGCATAAGATTTTGCTGGTCTTAAGCGAAGTGCAAACTGTAAGCTTCATTCATAAGCATAAAGATTCCAAAACCTTGCGCTTCCAAACCATAGTTCCAGGGAATTCATGGAGAGATTCAATTTGGATGCAAGATAGGGATCAACAGCGTGAAATTTATAAAACAATGATTACATATCGAGAAAAGGTGCAAAATGGCCCCTCAACTATTTGAGAAGGATCAAAATAGTCCCCAACTCTTTTGAATGAACAATTTAGTCCCTCAACTCTTTAAAATGGAACATTTTTTGTCCTAACATCCAATGTTGGAGTTAATAGCGTTAAATATAAGAGTATTTTGATCATTTTTTAAAGATATATTTATTAAATGCAATTTTTAAATAATTATAATTTTTCTAAAAAAAATTAATTAAATATTTCTTTAATAAAAAAATAATAATAATTTTAATTTTAATTTAAAAAAATTTAGTAGCTTTTATAAAATATGATTGGTAAAAATATGTGACTAAGTTGAAAATGACATCTATTTGTATTTGATTTCTTTAAATTAATAAATATAATATTTTATAAAATATGATTAAATTTTTTTAATTAAAACTAAAATTATTAATATTTTTTTATTAAAGAAATGTTTAATAATTTTTTTTTTAAATATATATATAATTACTTAAAATTAGATTTAATAAATATTTAATTAAAAAATGACCAAAATACCCTTATATTTAATACTATTAACTCCAACATAAGATGTTAGGACTAAAAAAGTATCATTTTAAAGAGTCAAGGGACCAAATTGATCCCTCAAAAGAATTGAATACTATTTTAATCCCTCACAAAGAGTTGGGGAACAATTTGATCTTTTTTCTCGTTACATATCAAAGTCATCTCATACATGCTTAAATTCCCCGCAACAATCACCATGTTCTGCCATTCTCACAATATATGTCTAAGGTTTGTATCATTGTTAAGAAAATACTCATAAATCGGAATTCCCAGTTTAATGATAATTTGTGATCATTTATCTCACCAAACTTAACCTAATTATACAGATACATCAGAGGATTGGAAAAATATCACATGCGTCCTTTTTATTATCTTTTGCAATTCAACTTTTGTTAGTATAAAAGTAAATTAACATCTATGATTCACCGACACACCAAAAGGAATGCAGTATCAAACACGCGTCCGACACAGCCGAGACATGTGTCGGACACGACTGTCGTGTCAGATTAAATTAATATTTAAATTAAAATAGATAGGTGTGTCATAATATTTGAAAATAACTTTATTTAAATTACCAATTTTTTAATATTTAATATTCATTTAATCAAATAAAACGAGTAAGTGATCCCGTATTTCATGTGTTAGTCTTGCCCATATGTACTAAGGTTTCACTTTTCAAGGTTTGTCTTCCTCATCTTCTTCATTTATGCAATTAGGCGAGGTCGATCGAGCAAGCAATAGATTGATTGCACCTGATACGTCTGATTGAAGCAGTTCCCTCGTCGTCTTCGTCATTTCCGCAGGCATCAAGGGCACTTTGTCATCCTCTTCATTTACACGACCAAGCAAGGCCGATCGAGCGAGCGACTGCTTGATTGAAGCCCGAAACGTCTGATTGAAGTTGTTCCCTCGTCGTTTCTCCATTTCCACGGGCACTAACTCGTTCGTCTTCGTCATTTCCATAGGCATCGAGGGGTTCCAACACGTACGTCTGCTCTGTCAAAGGCAGAGGAGGGGAGCGAGGCTGATACGTTCAATTGGTGTGTAGTTTGTTTTTTTCTTTATTTATGCAAGCAAGCAAGGTCGATGTAGCCACTGCTCGAAAGTATATCGCTATTGTAATTCAAATTTATGCTCGATTTAAATGTGCCTCTTTTTAATATGAATTTTGATATTATCAATTTTTAATTTTTAATAGCTTAAACTCATTCTTCCTCAATTATAATAATGTTGAGAAGATTTAAACAAATAAAAAATGTCATTTAAGCTATGGTGATAAGTGATAAGTGATTTTGTTATCAAGAGGATGATATTGAAAAAGTAAGGCGTGTAAATGAAAATATATTAGATGATTTATGATGGGATGATATTAAGTACATTTTAAGTTTTACTAATCCAATTTATGAGATATTAAAAGTGAAGGGCATAAATAAGTCCCATTCACATCTGAATTATGAGATGTGGGGTTTCATATTAGCCAAAATAAAATAGATAATATATAGACATGAAATAAAGTCACATGATGAAGACTCAAATTTCTGGAGTGTTGTCTATGCTATTATGGAAGATAGGTAGAGCAAAACTAACACACATCTAGATTGTTTGGCTCACTCTCTTAATCCAAGGTAAATTTCAACATATCTTTCATAATTAATTCTCAGTCTATTGAATAGTAATTATTTTATTTTATTTTATTTTTCTATTCTTTAAAGATATTCAAGTAAATGACTTTAAGAGGATCCTTAAAGAATTTCTCTATAAAATAATTTAAAATTTTCAAATACGAGGAAGGCATGCTTGAAACATTATTTCCCAAATGAAGAGAGATGAATAGTCAATATAGAGCTTGCTAAATTCTTAAGTTATTTAGAAAACTTTAGTAACCAAGAGTTTTTCAGTGATAGGTGGAGAATGAATCCAAAGATGTTGTAATTGATTCATGGAGCTTCGACACCACTACTTCAAACAATCGCAATAAAACTTTTTGGTCATGTTTCATCCTCCTCTTGTTGTGAAAGAAATTGGAGCACATACTCCATCATTCAATCAATGAAGAGGAACAAAATGACTCCACAATAGATTGAAGATTTAGTTTATGTGTATACAAACTTGTCTTCTATCAAGAAAGACTCCAATTTATATGGAAGTAGATAACAAGATGTGGGATGTTACTGGAGATGGATTTAAGTCCCTTGATGATAATGAGAATATTTGATATTGCAAATCTTTCTCTTAATGAGCCAAAATTGGAAGCAATGATATTTAACGAGATGATACTGAAGGCTAAAGATAAACTCCTGAGAAAGCTAATCCTATCATTGATTTTATTGAATAATTGAAACTTCATCTTGTACTAGACAGTTTATGTTTATATTTTTGATATCATACTAGACATTTTATGCTTAATTTTTATATTATAATCTACACAACTAATGATGAAGTTACTTTTTTTTATTTTATCTGTCATTTTTAATATTATACTTTGATTGCTTTCTTAATTGTCAGGCTTGTTGTGTGATAGAAAAGTCCCTCTCAAACTTAAGAGAAAATTATATAAGATGTTGGTGAGACCTACAGTGCTTTATGTTGGAAAATGTTAATCATTAAAAGAGAAGCATAATATTAAGTTAAGTGTTGCAGAGATGAGGATGCTCAGATGGATGAGTGGTTTACTCTTAAAGACAGGATACGAAATGAGCATATATGCGAAAAGGTTGGAGCAGCTCCATTGGAAGATAAGATTAGAGAGAGTCGCCTTAGATGGTTTGGTCATATAAAACGGCGGCCTTCTTATGACCCGATTAGGAAAGTAGATGTATTAAATTTGATTTATGTTAACAAAGGTAGAGATAAACTTAAAAAGACTTGATTAGAAAATATTAGAAATGACCTTTTTTAGAATTAAGTGAGAATTTAACTCTTAACATAACACAATAGAGAAAAAGGATTCATGTAGTCGACCCCACATGGTAAGATAAAGGCTTGATGTTGTTGTTGTTGTTGTTGATTGCTTTCTTAATTTTGATGCATGATTTATAAATTATAATATCATATCCGGACCATACCCGTGTCATATATTTTCAATAATTGATGTATCCCGTGTCCGTATCTATTTCGCCATACATGTGTCGATGCAACAAAAATTAAAACCTTTTCCCTTAAAAAGTATGAAAGAAAAGGTCATTAAGGTGTTTTCTTGATACATTCTATACAACTCATGCATCTTAGATAATATTCTTTATGCATTACTTTGGTGTTTACGTTATGGAGTGATACTGGAAAGAACATTATAGAGGCTATATAATTTAGTTAAATCACTCGAGAGGTATAATAATCAATTATATCATCTAATTTACGAATATGACGAATTATTTTGACATATGATTCATGAAAGAGAGATATATAAAAGAGTCAAGTTTTCACATTAAAAGATCTTGACCAAAAACTTCCATATAAGGAACAAGTACATTTTGAACATATATTAAACAAAAGTTTCGATTAGTTAAATAATAAAACTTTGCTAAATTTTGATTGTAATCCTATATAAATGACTCAAAAAAGTTTAAAGCATCAAAGAGAGTGTCCTAAAGAAACCATAATATTAAAGAGTATTACTACACTGCCTATAATACTTAAACCAAAAATTATTTGGACCCCACTTTTATAGATGGACGAATCAAATATGGGAGAGTGTCATAAACTGATGAGTTTTTATACTAATCCGCCAAATTAACTAAATTAAGTGATGATGTGGCATAATTTTTTGTGTAAATTTTGTTAGGGAAATATTAGATTTCTATATTAAAAAAACTTGTGTCAACACAAAAAAAAAAAAGGGAAAAGGGGGGTCTAACACTAATTGTAATAACACATTTCTGTTTTACAAAAGTATAGAAGTACCTGTCCCAGGATTACCAAGAAAAGCCATATGAGGAACTTTTCTTGCAGCAATCCTCAAGCCCAAGGCTCTTCTTTTCTCATCCAAAATCATTCCCCTGGCCCATTTATGCAGTTGCAACTTAAGTGAATGAAGTCCCACAATGTTTGACAAGGAAGCTTCAAACTGGGCCATCTTTGCTTTCGCCTCATCACAAGCTTTGAGCGCTTTGATCTTTAATTGTTCTTTAATGTGTTGATCAAGAAGTTCCCTCAACTCATCACTACAATGCCCTTGAGAAATATGGTTCAAGGGAGTCAAACCCTCCTATTAAATATTATGCGAAATAGATTAGTTCTGGTTCCTTAAAAACAATCTAGCAAAGAGTTAATTAAAAGTTCTCAGATTAAAAACACACATTGTCCTCTACACTAAAGTCCGCGTTGTATTCTAACAATGTTTTCACAATGCCACACTCGAGAGCTTGTCGTGCATGCCAAACAGCTAAATGGAGAGGTGTCATTCCATTCTATAAGTTAACAAAACAAAATTGTCAAAAGAAATGGTTGATGCTAGATGAATACTTCAATTCTGAAACAAAAGAAGGAAGATAATAGCAGTAAATATAAGACATTTCTCACATTAGCTTTTGCCTCTAAAGAAGCACCATTAGAGAGAAGCAGACGAGCAGATTCACTGCAACCATTTTTTGCAGCCATGTGCAGAGGTGTCTCACCATACTAAGAACACATGAAATAAAAGAGCTAAGGAGTTATTTTAATAGAAAGAATAATAGACATTAACAAAAGTACTCAATTTGATGCTAATAACCAAAATCATGGCCGAAGTACAAGAGCTTGAAGTTGAATTATTTTGATTACCATGTTCTTAGATTCCAGATCAACCTTTTCAGGGCCTCTCCACTCAAGCAAATACTTGACGATATCAACTTTATTATAGCCAGCTGCTACATGAAGCGGCGTTTGTACCATCTACAATTACAAGTAGGAAAAAAAGAGGGATTAGAATCATTTTTGTTTGAAGAAAAGAAGCCACAAAAGAAGAAACTCAGATATCATAACGAGACATAAGTTTTGTAATTGGAGAAATTATTAGGTGTTGACACCGGATGGAGATAATCGTTCTGTTTTCTCTTTGTCTACAATAAAAATACAGTCAACAGCAACTACAGTTTGACTAGCTTTGATTGTGCTTTTACTGTAGACATAGAGAAATATGGATGATTCTCTTCGTCCCATATCAGCACTTAATAATTTGCCTTGCAATTGAGCTTTGTAAAACAGGGATCAATTAAAATAACATTGGGTTCATTTGTTTGCTTCTTGGTAGAAAATATGTTTTAAACAATAATGATTTTATATCACTCATTTTATTTGTTAAAACGAAACCAACAATTTCAAGAGATGTTGAAGGCGTTCGTAGTTTTCAATGTCAATACTAGTTTCTGACTACGACCAAAACAAACGGCGGAATCTAGCAGTTCTTTAAACTCAATCAACCAAGTTGGCCTTTGAAATAAAACGAGAATTCCCATAACATTAGAATATGGGATCATTAATGTAACAATCAAAGAGAAAATAATGAAAGTGAGTACACATGATTTGTTCAATCACACCACTGCAGTCACAGAAAGTAAGCAAATCCATAAAATCTCGAAGAATTCCTTAAAAAAAAAAAATAGAAACCAACAGAGGAAGCCCATTCAACTGATAAACAGGCGCTTATCATTTTCTCAAAAAATAATAATAATAATAATAATAACCCTCAATAATTGTTATTTTCTGGAAAATGTTCAGGAGGCATAAGATACCAGAAAAGATGACAGAAAGGCCTTTTATTTAAGGTAAAAAAAAAATTATTTGCTTCGGTGATGAAGGAAATAGCTCAGCAATAAATCCTCCCACAGCGCAATCTACTGTGAAATAACATGAAAAGGGGTTGAGGAGAGAAAGAGGAGATGGAGGAAAATTAGAGAAAGGAGAAAGCCATTGAAGAGGGAGAGCAGGGCTTACGATATCGTTCTTGGCATTGAGAAGTGAAGGATTCTCCTCCAACCGTTTCTGGAGACCGGAAAGATCACCAAACTGCGCGCAGCTATGGATGGTGCTAGGTTTCAACGTTCTCGGCCGCCTCCCAGGCATCTGCTTCTCCCCCACGGCCATGGCGTCTCTCTCTCTCTCTCTCCCTCTCCTCCGGGTTCTCTTCTTCTCCGCTTCTCTGCTACTGTGCCGCTTGCTTACTCTGAAAACCAAGGTCGGAGCAAGCGGAGACGCGAATATCCTGTGTCCCTTTTCCCTTCCTTCCGCTTTCCTCCTCTACAGCTGGAATTTCTATGCGGTTCATGGCACCAACATCGGAATTCGAGAGGGCCGACAAAAATAAATTAATTTATAGTTATTTAAAATATTATTATATTATTTGTAATAATATCTAATTTAGAATTATTAAAGCCATAATAAAAAGTTTAAAATGATGGTTTATTTTATTATTTTGAAAATATGATAAATTAAAACTATTTAGATTTATAGCATAGGTAATAAATGATTAGTTTAGCATGATAAAAGGATTTGTTATAATTGATAATTAATAGATATCAAAGTAAATTTGGCCTATGAGAGCATGATTGAGTTTTCAAAGTGAATTTGACCTACTTAGGACAATTCAATAATTTATTCCTACAAATTTGATATTTAAATAGATATTTTGAATATTTAGACAAATGATATGTAACATTTAGGAATTTTAAGATAATTTTTCAATATTTTTTTAACCTTTATCCAGTGGCGGAGCCAAAAAATCTTTTCAACTTGGGCATAAATTTAATTTGACAATTTTTTCCATCAAGATTTGGATTAGCATTGGCAATTTTAAAGGAAAAAAGAATAAAATATAGCTCTTATTAACTTATTAAAGTTTATAAATATTGATTATGATATATTAAAATTATAAAAAATATATATTATTCAAATTTTTTTTAGATTCTGCAACTATAAAATCCTATAATGTCTATTTTTTTATAAAATATTTAGTCAAAATTATCATAGGTAAAATGAAAAAAGATGTAGGCATGTACTAGTATTTGCTACACTTTTTTTTTTATAAATTATTAGGTGATGGCGTGAATATTACTTGGTAATTTGGCATATTGTCATGGTGTGTTGATTGGACTTGTGGCTTATAGGCAGACTTCAACATAGCGTGCTTTTATTGACCGGTGGCCATAACAATATTGCAATTTAATGCAAGCCATAACTCATATGTAATTTATTTTTTGGTAATTTGGCATATTGTCATGGTGTGTTGATTGGACTTGTGGCTTATAGGCAGACTTCAACATAGCGTGCTTTTATTGACCGGTGGCCATAACAATATTGCAATTTAATGCAAGCCATAACTCATATGTACTTTATTTTTGGTAATTTGGCATATTGTCATGGTGTGTTGATTGGACTTGTGGCTTATAGGCAGACTTCAACATAGCGTGCTTTTATTGACCGGTGGCCATAACAATATTGCAATTTAATGCAAGCCATAACTCATATGTACTTTATTTTTTGGTAATTTGGCATATTGTCATGGTGTGTTGATTGGACTTGTGGCTTATAGGCAGACTTCAACATAGCGTGCTTTTATTGACCGGTGGCCATAACAATATTGCAATTTAATGCAAGCCATAACTCATATGTAATTTATTTTTTGGTAATTTGGCATATAGTCATGGTGTGTTGATTGGACTTGTGGCTTATAGGCAGACTTCAACATAGCGTGCTTTTATTGACCGGTGGCCATAACAATATAGCAATTTAATGCAAGCCATAACTCATATGTAATTTATTTTTAAGCGGGGCACGTGGCCATCTAGTAGTGTGGCAATTCTAAGAAAGCTATGACCCAACTTTCTTAGTATGTATATATATATATATATAATGACCACAACTATATAAGAAAAAGATCCCTAAAACATCTCTAAAATTACTATTAAAAACGGATACATCCTCCAAATGAACCCTTAAACAAGATTAGCTTGCCTAATATTATTTTGCATGAGAAAATGTGGCTGGCTTGATGAACATAACGAGATTCATCTAATCTCTCTCTCTCTCTCTCTCTCTCTCTCTCTCTCTCTCTCTCTCTCTCACACACACACACACACACACACACACACACACACACATATATATATATATATATATATATATATATATATATATATATATATATATATGTATGTATACACACACACAATTTTTGACATATTTAGATATGATGTTAAATAAATAGTTTGGGTTTGGTCCTGACCTATATAATGTTATACATGTAATGATTATTGGGAGTTTTCTAGTAAAATGATGATATATGAATGTTCAAATTGATTAGATTTGCTCTTGAATATTGTGATATTCTATGTTACAAGTTAAGCTCCCCAAGTTAAAATATGAGTATAGGGAGTATAGTTTTCATCAGACTAAGGAACTAACTAACCTAGATGATGTGTTATTAAATTAAGTCACATAAGAGTTAATTATATGAGTATACTAATCAACTTATCAATTTGATGAATTCATTAAAACATTATGCTTAAATGTATAGTGTAGAGCTTAGCCCGTAGAAACTAATCCCAAATCTAATCTGCAAAAAGATTTTAGCAAATCACTAGGCACAAAATTTGTTAGTGCAATGACCAAGGTTATGAAGTCTAACCCTAATAAAATCTAGGTCAAATCATATCAACATGTCACATTGATTAAATTTAGCAAACATATTCTAGCAGATATTTTGCGCATGTATTCTTATTTATTGTAAACTTGAAAATGTTTAATATCTAATAAGAAATTAATATAAGCAATTATTTGTGATTTAATAATTTTTAAGGCTTTTTATGTAATTTTAATATAAAAAACACATCTTTGAATACTTTCAAAATAGGGTTTTCTTTTAATTTGTATTTTTAAAGAGAGGATTTTATTTGAAAATCATAACATATAATACTCTATGATTTTTGTCACGATTAATTTTCACTTGATTATGAAATGATCTATATAAGTTTAAAAATTAATTTTACGGCAATTAATGTTTTTAATGTTATATTAAGATTCAAATATTTGATTATTATTAATAGAAAAAATATTTTTTTTAATTAATTAATCATGCCAATCAAGAGTTTAAATAGAACTTTATTAAATAGCTACTTAAGTAATTACAAAAAAACAATTATTAATTAGGGCATTTTTTGCTAAATTTTTAGGTTTAAATAAAAGGAAATTTGATTCTAATAAGCTCTCATTAAGATATTAAGATAACTCAAAAGTATTTAAAAATTTTCAATTGATTAGGAGATTATTATATTTAACTATAAATTTATAAAATTTAATAAAACTTATTGAAATAATAATAATTTTTTAGACATGTTTTGATTTCAAGAACTTTAGATTTTAATTTCATCTAGTTTGAATTCATAATGAATTAGAACAATTTTTTTTAAATTTAGTCTATTAAGATTTCATTAAAGATGCTTATGGATCAAATGTACAAAGTAAGCCTAAAATAGTGACATGATTTGATTAGAACTTTTAAAATAAAATGTGAGAATTGGATAACATTGGATCATCATCCTCATGTGATAATATTAGTCAAGCCCTAACCCTAATTCCTTTCATTCTCAATAATCTCTAACAATTTTTAATACTTTAAATGTTAAAATTTACTAGGTCATTAAGAGTTACCTAAGTGGTAAAATTAAAAAAGATTGTTTTATGGTGTATCCAATGATCAAAGTAGTTAGTAGACTTAGGGCATTAGAGGGCCGGGTATGCCTAATTGGAATGTAATTTATGCCTGATTTTTATAAATGAACTTTTTAAAGCATGAGGAGGAGAATTTAATAAGAATCAATAATTAAGAAGCCCTATAACTTTATAAAGATTAAGGTCAATTTGAGTCTTTGTTAGCTTGATAGTTTAGAGTGGTTCAAGGGTTATTGGGAGTTATTGGAGAAGAGAAATAGCTATTAGAATGGGGTGGAAGATTTGTGAAATAATAACTTAATTTTATCCTTTTTATCCCTTTAATTTGAGCTAGCTAGCCACCCTATTATGGATTAGGAGGCTAGAGAAATCCAATTAAATATTGAAGATTTGATGAAGAGCTTTAGGTTGAGCAATAGTAATTAACCTTCTTCAACTCTGTAGATTTATTATATTTATTTCATATTAAGCTTGTATAATTAGGATTGATTACATTCTATTAGGCTTCAAATTTGTCTTAAATTTTTTTAGGTTTAACCCCAACATAGGAGAATTGGTCTTGAGCATTGGTAGCAACTGAACTAGCCTAGGTTAGCTATTTGATGGGTGACATAAATTTATTTTTGTTCAAACATGAGCACTTGTCTTAAAATCATATTAACCTTTTGGGTCAAAAAGGTTCAATTATGTCTAGTGAGCATACCCAAGTTAGGCTTAATTTAAGTTGCACTATGCCTCAATTGGTATTTAAAATACTAATTTAACTATAGAAAATTAATACTAACAATGCATTAATCAAATCATAACAGTATTTCATTACACAAAGGTCGATCAAGCAAGTTTATTTGAGTTTAATTTTGAATGTCCTTTCTAACTAGGTATATTTAATACCTATTTAAGGATAGCTATACCATTTCTAAGAATGGTGGAGTTAGGCATTTAGAGCCTAAATTAATGCTTCTAATTTGTAAAATTTTATCCACAAGATGAAACTGTTTAGGATTCCCCACATAAGCATACAAAAGTTGATGGAGATAGCTTTCATTAAGAGATGTGACATAAGGCTATCAAGTTAATTTTTTTATATAATATTGTAAATTATTAACAAAGAAGAAGGTGGTCATAGCACCACAATTCCAAAATATCATGTGATCATACTCAAGATTATAGTACATGTAGAAAAATGTGGCAACCATGACATTTGGCTGAAATTCAAAAAACCAACAAATGTCTTAATTCTTATTATTAAAGAATTCAACTGTATTGAGCTTTAAATAAGTGACAGTTAAAGAATCAAGCAATCTTAGAGAGCCAACCCACATATTATATCATAAGGAGAAACTAAATTTCCTTTTTAACTAATAGAATAACCTTTTAGCCTCATTTTTAATGTTGTGGAGTCTTCTTTCACATTTAGATTAACAATCATCTTTTCTGGAAGGACCGGTTGCTTAGAATGACAATAATAGCATGAATAAAGTTAGACTAAAAGGATTTATTTATCCTAAAGCGCCACCACTACGTTAGAAACATGACTTTAGCCAAATCAAAGAAAGATCTGATTATAAATTCGTCTTTATAGATTGGAAAACAAATCTTATTCCAACTCATCCAATAATCGTACTCTTACTTGACACCCAAAATTTTATATGATGAGAGACCAACACTTCACACCCTAAGTTTTATATGATGGAATGGTTTCTCTGTAAGTGCTGATTCAACCCTCTAGAGTGTTGTTCAACTATGATGATCAATATGAGAGGGGAGATAGGTTAACCCTTCCAAACCGTTCACACCCTAACTTTATTTATGAATCTAGAATAAAAACCAAAAATTTCCATAATAGTAAGAAGAAAAGACCATTAAACACAATCCTAATCTTTAGCCATATCCAAGTTGAGATTTATATTTACATTCATATCTCTCTATTTCAAATTAATAATATGCATAATTTCCTAAGCCAAGAAAATATTATCAAGGATGTTCCAACCTCTAATAATAAACTCACTTTGGTTGGGAGATATAAGCTTCATTTGGGACAACTTTCATACTGCTATATTTTTAAAACAGTTTTCTAGTACAAATTTTTTACTAGAAAACTGCTTTAATAAGCAGTAAGAAATCCATCCCGAACAATATCACCATTGTTTTAAGGAGTTTAGTGATAAGGTGACCAGATATGTAGCTCTTCATGTTGATAAGCCCGCTGCACTATAAAGTGCTTCATCCACTTACTCTGCCTTGGCAGTCCACCTTTTTCCCAAAGCCGTATGATCTCTGTTGAGATAATTCAGCCAATTGCCTTGTAACTAACTCAGTTACTTATACTAGCTACTGTAGCAGCCGAAGAGGCATCCGAGATTGATAGAGCTCAAGAGTTCTTCTAATGGCTTATACTCTACTCTGTGTTTTAGTGTTCTTCTTCTTCCTGTTTTTCATGCTAACGTTTTATGCAGCTTAAGCATTGCTTTCATGGTATCAGAGCTGTAGGCGTCTCCTCCAGCTTTCGCTTTTATGGTAGCATCGTCTTCCACAACTCTGATGGAGGACTTTGGTTCAAACTCATCTCCCAGTGAAGTTATTATCCCACAGCAGCTGAAGTTTTTTATGGCAAATGTGAAATCTATGGTCACTGTTCAACTGACGACCGAAAACCATCTGATATGGAAATCTCAGCTTTTAAAATTGTTCACCGCAAACAATTTTGATGGGTACCTAACTGGAACTATTGCGCCACCGGTGAAACAGATCACCGACTCAAATGGCAACAGTAAGGCCAACCCTCTCTACGCTGCTTGGCTACTGATTGACCAGCATCTAGCGTTTGTAATCTATTCCACTGTCTCAGCTTCTCTCCTGCCTTATATACTCAACCTTAACTCATCTCATGAAATATGGTTAACTATTGAACGGCGACTACAGTCGTCCAATCGATCTCATCTTCTTCAACTTAAAGGTGAACTACACCAACTGCAACTTGGTGATAAAACAATGTTCCAGTACCTTTCTGAGATCAAAAATAAGATTGATGCAATTGCTGCTGCTGGATCAACCATCGACGTTGAAGATATCATATATTATACTTTGAATGGACTGCCTACCACATACCAGTCATTCAAAACTGCAATACGAACACAGCTCAATCCTCTCTGTCGATGACTTCTATTCGATGCTGTACAGTGAAGAACTTCACTTAAATGCAGACATGAGCCGTGACTCACTCAATACTTCAACAGGTGATCCAAATCTTGCTCTAGCTGCTACCAGAGGTTCATACCGTGGACGTTCGTCTGCTCGTGGACGAGGCTGTGGGACTTTTACCGCTCATTCCACACCAGGACATAGTGCGTCTGGTAGACCACCAATTAATGGTGTTAATCAAGCAACTAACCGTGGTGGACGAAGGCCTCGCACTTCTTTAAAATGCCAGATTTGTGGAAAGCCAGGGCATTCTGCCGTAAACTGCTGGTATCGACACGATACCAATTACACGTCCACACCTCAAGCTTATATCACCACTGATAACTCGCAGCAAGCTGAATGGTTTTTAGACTCCGGTGCCACTGAACACCTAACCTCAAATGCTTCTCAGATTCAAAACATTCAACCGTATACAGGCAATTCCAATGTTCAAGTTGGAAATGGACAGCATCTATAAATTGCTAACACTGGCCAATGTTTGTTGCCCACACCCCTGCGTAAGCTTCATTTGTATAAATTCCTTCACGTTCCACAACTTTCACATAATCTCATTTCAATTCACAAACTAACCTCTGACAATACTTGTTATGTCTTACTTGATGCTAATGATTTTCTCATAAAGGATTCCAAGAGCAACAGAACTCTTCTCCACGGTCCCAATCTTCATGGACTCTACCCAATTAATCGTCAAGCATCTGCTTCTCCACAGTCATACTATTTTTCTACAACAGCTGCTGCTCCCAACATCTCCGTTTAGCATCAACGCTTAGGCCACCTGTCTCCCACAACTCAAAGATTCATACCCGCAATTTTCCCTTCAAGCTTTGCTGCCAATAGTTCTTATCATTGTACCGCCTGTGCTCAGGCTAAATGTAGGCATCTTTCGTTTCCTTTGTCTTCTACTAGATCTACAAAATGTTTAGAACTCGTTCACAGTGATGTGTGGGGTCCCTCCCCAATCGTTTCAATGCAATCTTACCATTATTATGTTATCTTTGTTGATAATTTTAGTCGCTATTCATGGGTTTTTCCCCTTCATGCTAAATCTGAAGTGTGTTCCACGTTTCTATGCTTTAAGCAACTTGTTGAACATCAATTTCAAACTAAAATTAAAATACTTCGCTCGGATCGTGGTGGAGAATATATGAACTCAACTTTTCAAACTCATTTAAATACCTTTGGTATTATTCATCAAACTTTATGCGCTTACACGCCCCAGCAAAATGGCGTTTTCGAAAGGAAACATCGCCATGTTGTTGAAACCATGAGAGCGCTGTTGTTTGATGCTCACTTACCAGGTAAGTTTTGGACAGATGCTCTTCTTACGGCCATTTACGTAATCAACTGGTTACTAACCTCATCTAACCATCATAAATCTCCTTATGAATACCTGTATAAAAGACCTCCCAGTTACTCCCATTTATGCACATTTGATGCCTGGTTTATCCCTGGCTTTCAACTCATCTCTCACACAAACTGGCTCCTCGATCCCAGCCTTGTATCTTCCTTGGCTATTGTGACGCCCCAGGCATCCATAGTGAAAGGATTCGTCTGAACATTCTGATCGAACTCCATTCCAGTTGCCTTGCTCGGACCTGAAATTGTTAACCACATATAATGAGCTACAATAGCCCAGCAGGTCACCAAAGCCTACAACTGAAATCAAAGCACGGCGATGCCATCAATATGCATGTCAGTCTATCAATCTGAATCAGTCAATGGTCAATGAGTCTATGCAGTGGAAATCAAATCAGTAGTCGATGCAATCCGAAAATCAATAGTCAATAAAATCAGTCAATACATCGGCATGCAAATCAATCAATCAACTCAATAAATCCATGTCAATCTCGAAGAAATCCGTACGCAATAGGAAATCAATCAATCTGTCAAATCAATCGCTATCAAATCAAATCAATGCGGTCTAATCAATACTATTTATTCAATGAAATCAAACGAGGAAAGCAGTACGATAAATCTCAATTTAGTCTAACAATGAATCCATGCAGCAGCCAATACGGTGCAGAAACAGTAACAACAGTGAATCTCAAGATCAATAAATCCATAGGCAGTAGTAACAATAAATCTATAAGCAGAAATCAATGAATCTATAGGCAACAGTGTCAATAATTCTATACTATTCATGTCCATGCTATCAATACAATATATATATCCATCCATTTCTATATCAATGCTCAATGTCGATGCACAGCAATCAATCAGTGAAATCAATGAAATCGTACGATCTAGTAAATCCAATCAAAGTCGATAAAGCAGGAATCTATAAAACAGTGAATCCATAAAGCAATACAATAAACATGCAATTCAATACTATATACTGGACAAGTATAATCAACTGGCTATGTTGCTGTTGTAGAATCCATATTGCTGTTGTAGATATCCATACATTGGTTCTATCAATAAGAGTCGTCACTCTTTTCGCCCGTCGGCATTTTTATAAACTCCTTATGACTCCCAATCGTTATATCAATGATCAATGGTTTAAAGGAAAGCCCGTCGGCCCACCATCCTGTACAGGTCAATATCAATCTTCAACCAATGTTCAACCAGACTATACGTGTTTCCCAGTATCAATAATCAATCAATAATCAGTTCAATAATCAAATATTATGCAATCTATAACAATCATATCAATAATCAATAGCATATCAATCTAATCTATCAATTCCAGAAAATTCGGAAATCATACGAAAATCGGGCAGCGTAACGGCAGTCGGTCGAATTTACACAAAAATCCTGCAAAAAGATACAAATTCCAAATCTTTCCAAATTACAGACGAAGATCTATGACATCAATATAAGACTATTATCCTATAGAAACCAAATCAAATCAAATCCCGATAATTTTCTATTCAATTAAAATCGCGTAGAATCAATTCCGACCGGTAAAATCTTCGTAAAATACAGTCAAATCGTGTACAATAATCATATCTATAACATACTAAAAGTTGTGCGGTGAAAGATGTGTCAAATCCAAATCACGTCGAAAAGTCGACTACGAAAACACAAAACAATTCATAACTCGGTCAAAACACAACATCTTTGAAAACAGAAATAGGGTTCGGAGTCCTTACGGCGAGACAAACAAATCTTCTAACAGCGTCGTCGGACGAAAAGCGCTCCGTGGCCTCCAAAACCAAGCTTCCTTCTTCTCTTCCTTCTCTTTCTCTCTCTTGCCTTTTCTCTCTCTCCAAAATGAATCCAAAATATCTCAAATCCGATATTTATTAACACTGATCGTCCTGGACGATCCAAATTTCGTCTTGGTACGATGGGTTATCTGGACAAATTTCGTACAGACGAAATCCAAATTCGTCCCGGGCGACTAGCTCTCTGGACAGATTTCGTACAGACGGATCGTCCCGACTGCTCCAGGTTCGTACAGACGAAAATGGCAGATTTCTTCACAAATTTCTTCAGTTCGTCCAGTACTAAAGTCAGATCGTACGGGACTAACAGCACAAAAAAAATCAGCTTTTTAAGGATTTTACAGCTATATTCCCAATTCAAAAGGCTATCGATGTTTTGATTTCAAAACATCTAAAACTTACATTTCTCGACATTTTCAGTTTCATGAATCTTTTTTTCCCTTCAAGTCTATCAAACCTCACTGTCCACCACCTGCTCCCAATGCAATTTCTACTCCAGCTACATTAATCCCTGCATCATTTATTCAACACACTCTGTTTGTTCCAACTCCAGCTTTCCAAAGTCCTCATCATCCCGTACCTATATCAATTCCGTCTGCTGATCCTATATTTGAACTTCCTCAGCCACCTACCAACTCTTCTGCTACAGACCCCACACCTAAACATCATATGCCTACCAGGGCTCAAACGGGCAAGCTTAAACCGAAGAAGATTTTTTATCTTGATCATCAAGTAATCCCTGCTAGTCCCTCTGGCTTTACTCAAGCAGCCAAATATTTAGCCTGGCGCAAAGCTATGAGCAGCGAATTTGAGGCATTACAACAACAAGGTACCTAGCTATTGGTTCCATATGAGCCCGGTCAAAATCTGTTAGGCTGCAGATGGCTATATAAGACAAAATATAATGCAAACGGTTCTGTTGCACGTTACAAAGCGCGACTTGTTGCTCAAGGCTTCAAGCAGGAGCATGGATTAGACTATCATGAGACATTCAGTCCAGTGGCTAAATTTGCCACAATTTGGTTATTTGTTGCCGTCTCCAATAAGTGTTCAATATTACAACTTGATGTGTCTAACGCATTCTTACATGGAAAATTACATGAGCAAGTTTATGTGAAACAACCCACTTGATTTGTGGATCCTCAATATCCAAATCATGTATGTTTACTAAAAAAAGGCCATTTATGTCTCAAACAATCTCCTCGACAGTGATTTGAGATGTTGTCCACTTATCTTCTAACTTATGGCTTTACCACAAGCACAGCCGACCCATCCCTTCTCATATACAATTGAAATTCTATTCAGTTGTATATACTTGTGTATGTCGATGACATACTACTGACTGGTAACAACAATACCGAGATACAGAGGTTAGTTCAAACTCTACACTCTTAGTTTCATATGAGCAATCTGGACAGTCTCAACCAATTTCTCGGTTTACAAGCAACTCATACCTCATATGGGATTCATCTCAGCCAAGCTCATTATGCCAAGGAGATTCTTCAAAAAGCAGCCATGTCTGAATGCAAAGCTGTTCTTACTCCCTTGCCCACGGTCTTACCAATGGCTGACTCGAGTGATTTGCTATATACTCGTCCTGAATTCTAAAGCCAAATTGTTGGCTCGCTGCAGTACTTGACGTTAACCAGACCGGTTCTGCTCTTTGCGGTAAATTTCCTCTGCAAACATATGCATCAACCGTACATGGTTCACTTCCAATTACTCAAACGAGTTCTAAGGTACATTCAAGGTTCTCTTCAACTTGGTCTACCTATCATTCGTGATACATTACAGCTAATGGCTTTCGCTGATTCCGATTGGACATCGGATAAATCCGACAGACGATCTGTCACTGGATACTGTGCTTTCCTTCGCAGCACACTTGTTTCTTAGACTGTTAAAAAGCAAACCTCAATTTCTCGTTCATCAACCGAGGCTGAGTATAGAGCTATCTCCACCGCTGCCTGTGATGTTATTTGGCTTCGTCGCTTGTTGACAGAATTTAAAGTTCCTCTTTCTAGTCCAACAAAGCTCTATTGTGACAACATCTTCGCACTTGCGTTAGCCAATAACCCCATCTTTCATGCAAGAACTAAGCACATCGAAATTGATTTTCACTTCATACGTGATTGCATCCGGTCGTCACAATTCATCTCCGTTCATCACATTCCTACCATTGATCAATCTGCCGATATTTTTACCAAACCGCTCTCGGTCACTCGGTTTGAGCTTCTTCGTGACAAGTTAACGATTCGACCACCATCCTTAACTTGAGGGGGGCTGATAAGGTGACCAGATATGTAGCTCTTCATGTTGATAAGCCGGCTGCACTATAAAGTTCTTCATCCACTTACTCTGCCTTGGCAGTCCACCCTTTTCCCAAAGCCGTCTGATCTCTGTTGAGATAATCCAGACCACTGCTTTGTAACTAACTCAGTTACTTATACTAGCTACTGTAGCAGCCGGAGAGGCATCCGAGAATGATAGAGCTCAAGAGTTCTTCTAATGGCTTATACTCTGCTCTGTGTTTTAGTGTTCTTCTTCTTCTTGTTTTTCATGCTAACGTTTTATGCAGCTTGAGCGTTGCTTTCATTTAGTAAGCTTGTTAGCTAAAATTTATATGTACTAACCCATTAATGAATGAATAAAATTCAAATAGAACTCTGCTTGCTTACATTCAACTTGGCTGTTCACACAACAAACCACCACGACCAGCGAACACACATCGTGAGAGGAAAAAAAAGTTCTCTTTTGCTTTGAACAACTTATAATGCTTGCATGTGCGTTCAGCGACCGCAGTACATGGCTAGCTGTAATAGATGCATGGAGATTGCGTGTCGCATCTTACTACTCACCTGCTAATTGCTTTTTAAAAACTAGTATTGGTAATTAATAATTTATTAGGCAGCAAGAACATAACCTAGCTACAAAGGCAAACAAGAAGAATCCAACCCCTTACTGGAAATAAAATCAAAGAGCACATAGGAACTATTTACAGCAAATAACAGTGTATAATCGCCTAATTTCATCAGCAAACGCTACAATAAAAGAGAATAAATTGTAAACTAGCTGTATAAGGAAGCATTTGGGCACTGGTAAATAATTTAAATAAAAAATGGATGAAAACTATGCTTAACTTAGCCCTAGTTTAGTTTGAGATGGCTTTCTTGCTGCTTCTTAAAGCAGTATTTTAGTACCAAAATTAAAATTTTTATATTAAAAAGTTGGTTTAAGAACCATAAAGAAAGTTGTCCCAAACAAAAACTTGAGATTCATGCGGGACAGCTTTTTTATTGCTCTCTAAATAAATATCTTGTAAAAAAAATTTTATTCATTTTTTTTTTTGTACTAGAAAGCTCTTTTAAAAAGTAATAAGAAAGATATTCAAAATAAAATCTTAATTAAATCAAGCTAAAAGAATACGGTAGCAGTTGAAAAAACAAGAAATCCTATTATATGATCACTACCATAAAATAGGGCTATCGCAGCACAAAATTTGATCTTCCCCATCGGTTTTAGCTACTACAAATTTCTTTGCAGCAATTATAAAATCGCTGCACGTCGTTGTGATTACAATGCACTGTAACGATATTTTGCGGTGGTTTTACGACCACTGTGGTAGATAATGTGAACAGCTAGTTATTGCAACGGTTTTAGTGGCCACAAAATTCCAAAATTGCAGCGGTGTATATGAACAATCATGTTCACATGGAGAATTTTTATTTGTATCTTATGATGCATACAAAACTTTCCCAAATAAAAAAGATATAAAGTAAAAAAACATAAATCACCAGGTGCTACACATACTAATTTCTTCTGAAAATTAATTAACCCTTTCATTGCTTTTGTATTGTATGCATTGTCTAACAAGAAACTTAAATCTATTGACACAAAGTACTTGATACGATATCGCAAAATCATCTTGATCGGGCATGAATCTCGAGGCAAAAGCTAGTTAGAAGCTTCAAAAATTAATTTCGGGAGCATATGAACTCCGATTTCAGCGAGCTTACAGTCAAACTTAGCGTCTCGGAAATACGAACTCAACAACACCAAGATCAACCCAATCCGAGCCCAAATGAGTCCGAATCAAGGGCTCAAAGTGCTGTTGGAAGGTTCAAACAGCAATTTGAGTTATCAAACGGTCTCCGATTTTTACGAGCTTATACTCGAATCGAACGGCTCGACGAGACGAATCCAACGAGCCCAAGATCGCTGAATTCTGACATCATTAAAGCCTCCAAATGGCCAACGAATGGTGCACGGTCGTAGGATTCAATATCGGCAGTCCATTTGACCACTCCCTATTCGCCCCTGATCTCACGCCTATTTACTGGCCATGCCACTCCAAAAAATCTATAAATAGAGCCCTCATTCTTCACAAGAGAGGATCCAAGCAAGAGAGAGAAGAAGAGAAGAGAAGGAAGAAGAGAAGGAAGGAGTTCCTCCTCGACAGCCGCCGAACCACCGCAGAACCTCGCCGGACCACCGCAGGAATCTCGTCGGACCACCGCCGGACCACCGCAGGAACCTCGCCGGACCACCACAGAACCTCGCCGGACCACCACCTGAAGGCCCGACGTTCAGTCCCTACATCCTGCCGAAGACCCGACGTCTTGTTCAAGGCCCGACACTCAGTCCCTACGTTCTGCCGAAGACCCGACGTCCTACTCAGGGCCCAACGTTCAGCCCCTACGTCCTGCCGAGGACCCGACGTCCTGTTCAAGGCCCGACACTCGGTCCTTACGTCCTGCCGAGGACCCGACGTCCTGTTCAAGGCCCGACACTCGGTCCTTACGTCGTGCCGAAGACCCGACGTCCTACTCAGGACCCGACATCCTGTTAAAGGCCCGACACTCGGTCCTTACGTCCTGTTCAAGGCCCGACACTCGGTCCCTATATCCTGTCGAAGACCCGACGTCCTACTCAGGACCCGACATCCTGTTCAAGGCCCGACACTCGGTCCTTACATCCTGCCGAAGACCCGACGTCTTACTTAAGTAATTGATTGTAATCTGATCACGCTTGGAGGGGATTCAGTTCTTTGTAACCAACTCAAAGTCTAGTGGAAATATTTTCAACTGGGCTAGGCCTCGTGATTTTTCTCCTTTTCAAGGGTTTTCCACGTAAAAAATCTTGTGTTCTCTGTGTGTGAGCTAGTTATCCGTACAACGCTAAGACGCAGAATTAAATCTCTATCGCCGCGTATTTTCTAGCCCGCAACAGTACTCATTCCAACACTTAACCGGCCTATTTAGTCCTTGTCCAATGATTCATATTCTTGAATCAATTGAATTGAAATGATCATTGATATAATATAATTTGAGAAAACATGTATAAGACAAACAAATCTTCCACTTGTAAACTAATTTTGAACTTACATATTTTTATAATCTACTGCATGAACACTCTCTGTTGTTCTAAACAATGGGCATAGCATGAGAGCATCAAAGTTTCTTTAGAGATATTGGGGCATGCATAAGAAAATGAGTAACAATATTGAAGTCTATGTTATGTGATTAAGGCTTCGTTTGGGACGACTTTTTTATTGCTTTATAAAATGGAGTTTTAGTATAAAAAAAAAAAAAAAAATTTGTACTAAAATTCTGTTTTAGAAAGCAATAAAAAAGCTGTCCCAAACAAAGCCTAAGGCTTCATTTGGGATGGCTTTCTCATTGTTTCTTAAATCAACTTTTTAGTACAAAATAAAAATTATATACTAAAAATCTGATTTAAGAAGCAATAAAAAAGCTTTCTCAAACAAAACTTAAATGAGCACAAACTTTTCTTATCAAATATTTATGGCTCTATCTCATAAAAAATATCAACTACATATGTTTCTTTGATCGACTCGTCTACTTTAGATAATAGATGCACCTTATAAAGTTGTTCAAATAATTAATCTAAATATATTTTATACAATATTACAAATATAATAATTATATAGAAATTATCTTTTAAATTGATAAGTTTATTGATATTGTACTGGCCGAAAATCTATTTGAGCCTCATAAGTTACAAGAACAATGAAGTGATTTAGTAAATCACAGAAATTTGGAGAAAATATTAACTCAAATTTGTTCTCATAGTTCTCTTATCCAAATTCTTCATATTTTTCTAGACTAATACATATAATACTATGAGATAAGCTGAGCTATGACCAGGGGCGGATGGAGGGGGGGCACGTGCCCCCCTTAAAAAAAAACTATTTTAAAAAAATTAAGCTATACTTAATCAGTTAACCCAGTTTTTTAACCGGTTTTTTTAAAAAACTGTTTAAAAAACACTGTTTACATTCCGACATTCATGAATTCGGCCGCTTCGGCTTCCTCTCCACGACTCCACGCGTGCCGCGACATCCTTTTCTTCCTCTCGTCGGCGCTTCGGCTTCGCCCCGCCCAGCGCCCAGTGAGATTCCGAGCCCGAAGAGCGTCTGAGCGAGTGTTTGTGTTTATTCGTCCCTTCGGCCAGGAGAGCAGAGAACCGGAGACTCGGAGAGGCGACCGCGACGCCGACGTTGCGAGAGTGCCGAGAGCGAGAGGTAAACAAAAAATTTTTTTAGACAGTAATCTTTAGTTTTTTACTATGTTATTTTATATTATTTATTTATTTTGGTTGATTTCAGACTTTCAGTTTACACTTTATATTTCTAAAATCTAAATTGATTAAGGAACAAAACATGAAAACTATCCGACTGATTTTGATTTGGTTTTTCATAGAAGAAGTTAGTCTTAGTTTGAATTCTCCTTTTGCCTTCATTTGATGAAAGATGTACTTGGTATCACTAATGAACTATCGCAAGTTTTGCAGCGAGGAGAACAAGATATTATAAATGCTATGTCTTTAGTGCGAATATGTAAAATGAGATTGCAGGATATGAGAGATAATAAGTGGGTTGACTTCATCAACAGTGTAACTTTATTTTGTGAGCAGCAGAAAATAAATGTTCCGCATATGGATGATAAATGGGTTGCTCATGGTCGTCCTCGCCGCATAGCTCAAGATATAACAAATTTATATCTTTTTCGGGTTGAAATTTTCTACACAGTACTTGATATGCAGCTTCAAGAGCTGAACAATCGTTTTACAGAAGCAAATACCGAACTGCTTTTGTGTATTGCATGTTTGAATCCTAATAATGGTTTTAATGCATTCAACAAAGATAAGTTGATTAGAATGGCACAGTTTTATCCAACTGATTTTAGTCCTTTTGATCAGACGATTCTTCAAAATCAATTGGATACTTATATTATGGATATGCGATCTGATGATCAGTTCTCTTCATTAAAAGATATAAGAAGTCTTGCTGAAAAAATGATCCAATGCAGGAAGGATATAGTGTATCCTATTGTTTTTAGATTACTTGAACTGGCATTGGTATTACCCGTTGCTACAGCAGGCGTCGAAAGAGCATTTTCTGTCATGAATATTATAAAAAATCGGCTGCGAAATAGGATTGGTGATCAATGGATGAATGATTTATTACTTGCTTATGTTGAAAAAGATATTTTGGATTCTATTGATAATGAAGTAATCATTCAACTCTTTCAGAATATGAAGAGTCGACGTTATAAATTGTAAGTTGTTTACTCTCTTATATTTAATATTATATGTTTTTGGATAATTATTAATAAAAAAGTTTTTAAAACTGCCTATGCCGGTCCCAAGCCCGGATGAAAAAAGTTGAGGGAAAATTTTAATAACATAATTTAGGCCCCCCCTTGATAAACTTTCTGGCTCCGCCACTTGCTATGACATTGCCTCCCAAATTTTCTTAGGCAATTCATTCAATTCAATTAGTAGTAATCACTATATACATACACGACGATTACTTAACATTCGTCTATATTGCTTTGTTAGAGGCAAGTACATCTAAACACATAAGAATGTTTAATTACAAATGTTGAGAATTTTAGGCATAGGCCTCGTTAGGGACAGTTTTCTTACTATTTTATAAAGTAGTTTTTTTATTACAAAAATTTCTTGAACTAAAAAATTTTATACTAGAAAGCTACTTTAGAAAGCAGTAAGAAAGCTGTCTCAAGCAAAGCTTTAGTCAAATTGCAGCATTTGGCTTCTAGTTGTTGTCATTAACATCAAACAAATTAAAATGGGGTCGAACACATCACTCTGTGTAAAACCTCTCCGAAACTGATTTTTTTTAGTGCTGTTAGTCCCGGACGAACTGACCTTAGTCCCGGACAAACTGAAAAAAAATTGTTAAGAATATGTCAATTTCGTCTGGACGAACCTGTAAGGGTCGGGACGAACCGAACAGAGAGCATCGTCCAGGGACGAAACAAATTGGAATTAATTTTCGTCTGTACGATCCGTGTCCAGAGGAGTTCGTCCCGGGACGATCTGGGCATCGTCCTGGACGATCCTGCTTGATAAGTATCGGATTTGAGATATTTTGAATGATTTTTGAAGAGAGAGAAAGAGAAAGCAGGAGAGAGAAAGAGAAGGAAAGAAAGGAAAAAAGCTAGGTTTTGGAGCTCGCGGTGGGCTTTTCGTCCGACGCCGCTGTTGAAATAATTGTTCGTCTCGCAGTAAGAAATCCGAATCCTATTTCTGATTTTGAAGATTTCTAGTTTTGGTATTTTTCTGCTCAGTTTTGTGTTTCCGTTGCCGAAATTCTTGCATATCTTTGTATTGACGAAACTTTTATCGCGAACTTTTGGTATGTTATTGAACTGATATTTTTGTACGATTTGAGTATTTTCTGGAAGATTTTTACTGGATATTTTGAGTTCTGTACGCTTTTTATAGAATAGAAAATTATCTGGCTGTTGAAAAATATTGCTTCAGTACAAGAAAAGCTTTGCAACGTTGTTTTACATGATTTCTGGTAATTTGGTAATTTTCTGAATCTATGAATTCTGTATAAATTCCGTATACTGTCGTTATGCCGCTGACGAATTTTTTAACGAAATCCGATTTTCTGATTTGAATGCTTTGATGTGTGCATGCTATCAAAGGGAGTTATAAGGGGCCGGAATTCTATGTGATTCCGTTGTCTGGGTCTGGGAAATTTGAAATGAGCTATGAACTCTGAAAATAAGTTATGTTCCGGAAATTCTGAATATCTGTTATGTTCTGATGTTATAAGCACAAAGGGAGACATAAGGGGCCAGAATCCGTTGAGATTCTATTAGTGTTAGGGAAGGGAGGCATAAGGGGCCAGAATCCGTTGAGATTCTGTCAGGGTCCGGGAAGGTGATATCTATTATGTGAAATGTGCTTTTATGATTTGAATTCTGTTCTGTATGATTCTGTTTATTCTGTATAATTCTGTTTGTTCTGTACAATTCCATTTATTCTGTATGATTCCGTTTGTTCTGTACGATTCCGTTTATTCTGTATGATTCTGTTTATTCTGTATGATTCCGTTTATTCTGTTTGTTCTGTACGATTCTGTTTATTCTGTATGATTCTGTTTGTTCTGTACGATTCCATTTATTCTGTATGATTTTGTTTGTTCTGTACAATTTCGTTTATTTTGTATGATTCTGCTTGTTCTGTACGATTTCGCTGGTTCTGCAAAGTCTGACTTGAATATTCTGCTGTTCAAAATAAATTCAGTTCTTCTGTATCAGCTGTTTGATTATAATCAAGTATTTGAATATCTTATTTCATTTGATTATATGCGATTTTTGTGATTATCTGAATTCTGTACGGACTTATGAGTTTCCTGTCATTGCATCGATTCATTGATTCATTGATCTTATGGATACCGATATTATTGATTCATCGATACTATAGACTTATTGATACCATTGATTCATTGATACTACAGATACTAATACCGATACCGACACTGATATTACTGATTCACTAATACTACTGATTCATTGCATTGATCTTATGGCATGTGATACACCGAATACTGACCGATACATGTGATACCCTGATACATGTGATTCATGTAATTCATGTGATTTATCGAGCACGTGATCTAGAATATGATTTTACTGTATTGATTGATTTTAATTGTTATTATTGATTTGATTCAACTGTTATTACGATGTATTGAATTGATTATTTTATGTGATTTCATACCGTTTGACATTATTGACCGGAAGTGGTTTCTTTATTGATCTGATTGATTCTATTGATATGATTGAGTGATATTAATCGTATTTGATTTGACGGATTTACTAGTACTGACTCATTTACTGAGGATTTATTGTTACTGTCAAGATTTACTGTTACTATATGATTTCACTATTATAGCATAATCGTTCATGTCGTCATTGGATTGTTATTGATATTGATACATACACTGCTGCTACTGATTCACTGTACTAACTTTATGCACGTGATATACTGAGCAAGTGACATGTGATTCACTGAGCTCGGGATATTGATTTCTGGGTTGCATATGATTAATTGAGCAAGTGAAAAATAACTGGAGTTTGCAAGTGTATGTTGGTATGGTGTGATACGATTCCACTTCATTGACTCGACTGATGTTATAAACTGATGGGATAGATTAGACGACTTCTGTAGAGATTTGATGCACGTACTGATTTATTGAACATTATAGATTTTCTACTGTTCACTGATTATATCATTGATGATTTTGGATTCTATTGTTTATACATTGATTTCTGTTATTACATTGATTACTGTTTCTGTATTGATTTTCGTACCTGCATCAATTCAATAATCAAGTGTATGTGACTGTTATTGATTTGATTGGTTGACATGCAAATTGTTTATGTATCGTGCTTTGATTTCAGTTGTAGGCTTTGGTGATCTGCTGTGCTATTTAAGCTCATTATATGTGGTTAATGATTTCAGGTGTAGAGCCTCCCGCGTGAAGCTTCTTTCAGATGATAGTATAGTCTTTTCATAGTTTTTGGTTCTCGCATTGTTTTGTAGCCCGAGTGGATATTGTACATGTTCTTTTGGACTGTGTATATGAAATGTCGAAATGTGAATTATAGTATTTTGATGTATTTATTTTTTGTAATGCAATTATCATTTCTGGATGTCTGTATTGATCTGAGAAAAAAGAAGAAGAAGAAAAAGAATGTCAGACGAATCCTTTCACTTTTGATGTCTGGGACGTCACACTCTGCCATGCCTAAATAAGCCTTTGCATTAACTTTAGTTTTTCTATGACATCTAATATCATTATATCATGTTGATTATTTTAAGAAAAGCATTCTTCTAAATCTACATTATATTTAAATTATATTGGATTAGGTTAGCTTCCAATATGATAAGACTCAAATTAAGATCCTCTTAACTGAATTATAAATATCATGAAATCTTGACATCTTAAGTAACTTATAAACTATCTCACAAATTTGTCTTCAAACAAATAACAAAGTGCATGATCTATTTCTTCAACACCCTTTCTTAGAACTATCTTTTAAATCCCTGAATTGTTAATAATGTGGTAGGAATTGGTGATGACAATCAATAATATCTCTCAGAGCATCTTATAGGCTATATAGTCATGTTTCGTCTAACTATTCCATAGTTGCCTAGGCTCCTCCACCGTATGTCATATGCCATCTCCAGTCTTCTACACTAAGGGCATCCCCAACCAAAAATCTCATTTTTCAATGCAAAATGCAGTGAAACCAAAAAGTGTCGTGATTCATCTCCAATCGAACGTCATTGTGCCCCCTAACCGTCGCTCTTTTCTTTCGCGCCTTTCTTTCGCAAGCTCGGTACATACCAAAAAATGGCACAGATGAACAATGCAACGTCAATATTGGCGTCGCACTGTTCATTCGTGATCAAATGGCGGAGGAAAAGGCATTCGATTGCGACTCATGAGGGTCTTCATTCGGTTGTTTGTCAAACGGTTGGAGATGGTCTAAAGCTGCTCTACAGTGGAGATTTTCTTATCCTTTTATTATAGAAAGAGAGATTCGAGATGATCCCTTGTGGACCAACACTTTCCTCCTTTAATTAGTATTCACATTGCCTCTAAAAAGCTCCAATCTGAGATTTGTCTCATTACCAGATTTTGATATGTGTCTGAAACTTGTTTGTTTGTTTGCTTTCAATATTATAACTCATATAGATTATTCATACCTTAGAATATAAATTGAAAAGAATTGAATTTCTTTTTTTTTTCTTAATCATCGATCAAATCTTACTAATTCATCAAGATAATATAAACAACGGAAACATACTTACAATACTACTCATTCAGAATTCCGTAGATTTGATATAACCCAAAAATCATTATAAATGCAATAGCCATGATATCGAACATCAAAAAATTTCAATTATTTTATAAAATAACCTTTGTATTGGTATTATAGGTCTTGCCATTTTTTTTAATATATGAATAATATTCATATATGCATGTCATATGAAATCATATCTTGTCTCACTATACAATATAAACATTTATAAACTCTTGATCATTAACTAGAATCTTGTCTCTTACAAATATCTTGCTGATATCTTGCTCTAATCTTAAACACTTATTAATCCCTTAATATCTTGCTTCAATCTTGTACACTTATAGCTCTCATATCTTATATCTTCATTTGGGTATCTTATTCTAATTAATGCCCAGTTAATCTACAATCGTTTATACATACATATTCCAAATCTTATTTTCATAATTACTATGATGCAGATAAAATATGAAAATTAATGCATAATCATTACATGTATTTTTGCATGTCAAAATGGAAAATCCTTAAATCCCATGTATGTCATATATATCAAAGAGATGTGTTTATATTCTTTTATATGTGCCAAATTATAATGCAATTCACATATAAATTTATATATGCAATTCTAACGGATGAAATTCCAATATCATCATATGAAAAGGTTCTAAAGTTTATATTTATAACATATATAAACTACATATTGAAAGTTACTAAAATCTTGAAATAGGGATATATTAGCATATTCGAGAGATAAAACCTAGAAATCAATATTTTTTAAAATAAAGTGAGAATCATGTTAACTACTATAATCAGAAGAAATTTTGTAACAGGACCACCAGACCAAAATGCCCCATAATATATCTCTCTCTCTCTCTCTCTCTCTCTCTCTCTCTCTCTCTCTCTCTCTCTCTCTCTCTCTCTCTCTCCATCCATTCCTTCAGCTAGTCAGGAAGAAAAGAGAAGAAGAGAGAATGGGAATTTAAAAAGAAAATAAATTTATTTGAAATTAAATATAAAATTTTTGAACAATAGTGTTGTGGCAATGCACTGGCGAGCATAGTAATATATAGCGCCGCAGTGTATAACCCATTTCGTTTTATGTTTTGCAATAACCTGAGTTTTTTGATTTAGCGTTTGTGGCAATGTGGTATGTAGCACCACATTGCATATATATATATATATATATATATCACCATCTCCTCATAGAGAGAGAGAGAGAGAGAGGAAAGAGATGTTTCTTCGGGTTTGATCCGAATCTGACCCGTGACCCAATTTTTATTGCCCTAATCTACATAAATATTTGTATCAAAATATTTTAGTATATTATTTTATTTTATTTTTCCATGCTTTGCACGCTTTCAAATAATTAAACCGATTGCCATACCATCGACTCAAACCATCCAATACTTTACCCCAATTCTAAGCCAACATAAAATTGAAGTCATTAGATGATAGAATATTCTAAGATTTCTTATATCAATTCTTTCCTAATTAGTGTTTTTTAATTAAGGTTTTGTTTGGGACGGTTTTCTTTCTGCTTCCTAAAGTAGCTTCTTAGTACAAAAATTAAAATTTTTATACTAGAAAGCTGCTTTAAGAAGTAATAAGAAAGCCGTCCCAACCGAAGCCTAAATCTTACCTAATCCTAAACATATCTTTTCCTCGAGCAGCCACATTGCCAAAAAAACAAGAGGCAATCGCTCTAAAACCTTCACTCCAGTAGTTAAGTTGATTCCACTACTCTGCAAGCATGGGCTCAGCATATGTGATCAAGCAATCAAAATACAACTATCATTGTTGGTATCTTTATGAAAATAAAAATTTATGAAGATATTCGGTTCATTAATCAGAATTGATACGGCATCAAAAAATTAGCTTGATCGGGCACGAATCTCGAGACAAAAGCTAGTGGGAAACTTCAAAAATTAATTATGGGAGCACCCAAACTCCGATTTCAGCGAGCTTACAGTCAAACTGAGCGTCTCGGAAATACGAACCCAACGACACCAAGATCAACCCAATCCGAGCCCAAATGAGTCCGAATCAAGGGCTCAAAGCACTGTTGGAAGGTTCAAACTGCAATTTAAGTTACCAAACGGTCTTCGATTTTGACGAGCTTATACTCGAATCGAACGGCTCGACGAGATGAATCCAACGAGCCCAAGATCGCTGAATTCCGACATCATTATGGCCTTCAAATGTCCAACGAACGGTGCACGGTTTTAGGATTCGATATCGGTCGTCCATTTGACCACTCCCCAATCGCCCCTGATCTCACGTCTATTTACGGGCCATGCCACTCCATAAAATCTATAAATAGAACCCTCATTTCTCATGAGAGGGGGGACTCAAGAAAGAAGAGAAGGAAGAGGAGAAGGAGGAAGCTCCTACTCGACGGCCGCCGGACCACCGCCGGACCACCGCAGAAGCACCGCCGGACCTCCGCCGGACCGATGCAGGAACCTCGCCGGACCACCACCGAAGCCTCGCCGGACCACCGCCGGAGTTTCATTTCACCACTGCCTTAGGGTCCGACGTTCAGTCCCGACGTCCTCCTGAAGACCCGACGTCCTGCTGAAGACCTGACGTCCTGTTTAAGACCCGACGTCCTACTCAAGGCGAGACCATCAACATTCGATCTTCCAAGTGACACTGGGACTAACACCTGACTCCTACCGCCTACGGTCCTTCTGACCTCTGTCGCCTACTACGGTCCGTCCGACCTCCATCAACAGATAACGGTCTTTCTGACCCCGGTCTCCTACCGACTACGGTCTCCTGCCGACTACGGTCCTTCAGGCCAAACAAACCTGTATATGTAACTCCTACCATGTAATGCAATCTATATGATGTACATTTGCTACATCAATCCAAGGCCTTCTCCTAAGGAAGGGCCTCATTTGTAATCAACTACAAATACTAGTGGATTCATTCAAACTGGGTCAGGCCCCGTGGTTTTTCCCCCTTTTAAGGGGTTTTCCACGTAAAAACTTTGGTGTCTCTTATGAATGTTTCACTCCCTCTCTTATCTGCTTGTGTGCTGGATCTTCGTACAATGTTAAGACGTTAAACCATATATTTCTCTACCGCCGCGAATATTCCAGGACGCAACAGTTTGGCGCCGTCTGTGGGAAAGTGATTCACGACTGGGGGCAATTAGTGCTCTAATCTCAAAAGATAACACATAGCATCAATATCATAAGAAGCAGATGCGGACTGGGGGGCAACTTTGACTCAAACCATGGTCAAATAGATCCTCCAATACCTTCAACATCAAGTTGATATTTCAGGAATATCTGAGCGAATGCAAGGATAACTCAAATCAATTGCATATACAGTCCCTTGTTGGACTTCTACTCCTTGGGTATGGTCTTAACATCGACCTCAAAAAGGTAGTAACGGTCTAAAAATAGACCCTTCATTATCTTTGATTCGGGATACACGCGGCATTCGCCCCCTCCCAATCAAGACAAAATCGATCCTAGGGGGATCCGATTTGACCTCTTCCACACAGGTTAACGTCGTCGAGCAAAGCCTCCGACATACAACCTCGGAAAGGTCCTACATCATTGGTGGATTCTTCCGACCTCTTCCACACAGGTTAACGTCGTCGAGCAAAGCCTCCGACATACAAGAGCAAAGCCTCCGACATACAACCTCGGAAAGGTCCTACATCCTTGGTGGATTATCCCGGCCTCTTCCACATAGGTTAACGTCGTCGAGCAAAGCCTCCGACATACAACCTCGGAAAGGTCCTACATCCTTGGTGGATTCTCCCGGCCTCTTCCACACAGGTTAACGTCGTCGAGCAAAGCCTCCGACATACAACCTCGGAAATGTCCTACATCCTTGGTGGATTCTCCCAGCCTCTTCCACACATGTTAACGTCGTCGAGCAGAGGCTCTGACATACAACCTCAGAAAAGTCCTACATCCTTGGTGGATTCTCCCGGCCCCTTCCACACAGGTTAACGTCGTCGAGCAAAGGCTCCGATCCTACATCCTTGGTGGATTCTCCCGACCTCTTCCACACAGGTTAACATCGTCGAGCAGGGCTCCAGCATACAACCTCAGAAAGGTCTCACATCCTTGGTGGATTCTCCCGACCTCTTCCACACAAGTTAACATCGTCGAGCAAAGGCTCCGACATACAACCTCGGAAAGGTCTTACATCCTTGGTGGATTCTCTCGACCTCTTCCACACAGGTTAACATCGTCGAGCAGGGCTCCGGCATACAACCTCGGAAAGGTCTTACATCCTTGGTGGATTCTCCCGACCTCTTCCACACAGGTTAACGTCATCGAGCAAAAGCTCTGACATACAACCTCGGAAAGGTCCTATATCCTTGGTGGATTCTCCCGGCCTCTTCCACACAGGTTAACGTCGTCGAGCAAAGCCTCTGACTTACAACCTCCAAAAGGTCCTACATCCTTGGTGGATTCTCCCGGCCTCTTCCACACAGGTTAACGTCGTCAAGCAAAGACTCCGACATACAACCTCAAAAAGGTCCTACATCCTTGGTAGATTCTCCCGACCTCTTCCACACAGGTTAACGTCGTCGATCAAAGGCTCTGACATACAATCTCGGAAAGGTCCTACATCCTTGGTGGATTCTCCCGACCTCTTCCACACAGGTTAACATCGTCGAGCAGGGCTCCGGCATATAACCTCGGAAAGGTCTTACATCCTTGGTGGATTCTCCTGACCTCTTCCACACAGGTTAACGTCGTCGAGCAAAAGCTCTGACATACAACCTCGGAAAGGTCCTACATCCTTGGTGGATTCTCCCGGCCTCTTCCACACAGGTTAACGTCGTCGAGCAAAGGCTCCGACTTACAACCTCGGAAAGGTCCTACATCCTTGGTGGATTCTCCCGGCCTCTTCCACACAGGTTAACGTCGTCGAGCAAAGGCTCTGACTTACAACCTCGGAAAGGTCCTACATCCTTGGTGGATTCTCCCGGCCTCTTCCACACAGGTTAACGTCGTCGAGTAAAGGCTCTGACTTACAACCTCGGAAAGGTCCTACATCCTTGGTGGATTCTCCCGGCCTCTTCCACACAGGTTAACGTCGTCGAGCAAAGGCTCTGACTTACAACCTCGGAAAGGTCCTACATCCTTGGTGGATTCTCCCGGCCTCTTTCACACAGGTTAACGTCGTCAAGCAAAGACTCCGACATACAACCTCTAAAAGGTCCTACATCCTTGGTGGATTCTCCCGACCTCTTCCACACAGGTTAACGTCGTCGAGCAAAGGCTCTGACATACAACCTCGGAAAGGTCCTACATCCTTGGTGGATTCTCCCGACCTCTTCCACACAGGTTAACGTCGTCGAGCAGGGCTCCGACATACAACCTCGGAATTGTCTCACATCCTTGGTGGATTCTCCCGACCTCTTTCAAGCAGGTTAACGTCGTCAAATAAAGGCTCTGACATACAACCTCGGATAGGTCATACATCCTTGGTTAACGTTGCCAGAATGTCATCAATGGACTTCCATCTGACTTCTCCATAATGTTAAAATTCTACCCAATTTTGAATTTCCTCCTATCGCTGAACTTTTACCTTGCAGGACCTGACACAATACTTCTACCCCACATCGAACTTTTACTCGTTGGCGGACTTCTCCTTGACGTAGGACTTCTGCTCGTCAGCGGACTTCTACCCGACGTTGGACTTCTGCTCGTCAGCGGACTTCTACCCGACGTCAGAATTTTGCTCGTCAGCGGACTTCTACTCAACGTCAGAATTCTGCTCGTTAGCAGACTTCTATTCGTCGTAAAACTTTTGCTCCTTAGCGGACTTCTACCCGACGTCAGACTTCTACTCATTAGCGGACTTCTACTCGACGTCAGAATTCTGCTCGTTAGCAGACTTCTACTCGTCGTCGGACTTCTGCTCGTCGATAAAACCTTCGTCGCTCTTCTACCCAACGTTGGACTTCTGCTCGTCAGCAGACTTCTACTCGTCGTCGGACTTCTGCCCGTCGACGAACTTTCATCGATCTTCTGCTTGAGGCCGTACTTCTACACGACGTCGGACTTCTCTCTGTCGTCGGACTTCTACTCGTCGTCGGACTTCTACTCGTCGTCGGACTTCTGCTCGTCGACAAACTTTCATCGGTCTTCTACCCGAGGCCGTACTTCTATATGACGTCAGACTTCACCTTGTCGTCGAACTTCTGCTCGTCAGCGGACTTTTACTCGTCGTCGGACTTCTGCCCGTCGACGAACTTTCATCAATCTTCTGTCTGAGACCGTACTTCTACACGACGTCGGACTTCACCTTGTCGTCGAACTTCTGCTCGTCAGCGGACTTCTACTCGTCGTCGGACTTCTGCCCGTCGACGAACTTTCATCGGACTTCTGTCTGAGGCCGTACTTCTACACGACGTCGGACTTCACCTTGTCGTCGAACTTCTGCTCGTCAGCGGACTTCTACTCGTCTTCGGACTTCTGCCCGACGACGAACTTTCATCGGACTTCTGCCCGATGCCGTACTTCTACACGACATCGGACTTCTCCTTGTCGTCGAACTTCTGCTCATCAGCGGACTTCTACTCATCATCGGACTTTTGCCCGTCGACGAATCTTTGTCGGTCTTCTACCCGACGCTGCACCTCTACCCGACTTCATACTTCTACCGGATGTCGGAGTTCTACCAGTTAATAGACTTTCGTTGATCTTCTGCCCGACGTTGTATGACTACCCGACGTTGAATTTCTACCTGTCATCATACTTATCCCCGATGCTGGAAGTATGCCCGTCATTTCAACCTCCCTCCTTACAACGGTCTCTCCGACCTATATCTCCAACCAACTGATTAACATCAGACCTCCGTAGGATCTCTCGAAGAAGAAGGGGGAATCTCCAGACTTCCTTGCAAAGAGAGGGGCCTCGAAAAATCGAGGGAAGGCCTCAATAGTAAGGACAGAGGGAGATGAGGAGAAGAAGAAGAGAAGAAAAGAAAAGAGGAGAAGGCCAATTTTTCTAAAGGTCTAAGGGGCCTATTTATAGTTTTTGTGAGAGAAGGGGGGAAGTTTCTAGAGTTTTCTAGAATTCTCAAAAAATTTGAATTTTTATAAATTTTTCGACATTTTTTCTGAATTTTTTGGACCCAAAAATAGCAAGAAAAATTATTTTTCTCGCATGTGGGCCCCGCTTAAGTCGGTAGCAGCGAATCGCCGCCCAGCACGCCCATCCGCGGGCTTCTCACGCGGATAGCACCAAAAAAAAATATAAATTGCATCGGGTTATAACCGACGACTACATAGGGAGCCGCGCGCCCCCCAAGGGGCGTGTCTTTGCTTGCTGGTGGCGGAATACAGAGGGGGCGCGTCTTTATTTGCTGGCTACAGAATACATAGTCAAATTACAAATTTCATCTCAATATCTCATGCTAAAGTTTTGATCAAATCATATTGCTTCACACTAAAGCGGGTTCAACGAATGCTCTTATTAAAACTTGGGAGCTACAACGATCTTTTAAATTTGGAGGTTTATTATGAGCAAATCCATTGCATTATTAAAAACAAGAGAATTATTTCTAACTACTGATGCAGTTATAAAAAATATATTTGGAAGATGAGGTTTGGAGCAAACTCCAACAATTTGGAAGATGGCTTATCTCGAGACAAAAAAGTATCAGAAATTCTTAACGACAAAATTTTAAAATGTTATGGCCATCAATTTAGCATTCAAGCTCGATTTTCGGGCTTGAAAATTCAAATCAAATATTTTTGGGTACTCATAATCATTTTTCAACATTTTAGATCCAATATTTACAGTTACGAAGCTCAACCGGGCATCTATGATTGAATTTGAGCAAGTTGATGTTTTCTGGAACGCAATTTTTGCGATTCGGCCACTATCAAATGTCAGGACTAGTATTTTCGAACTTCTGGAGCTTCGACGTCCGAAAATAGGGGGGCAACTGATACGGCATCAAAAAATTAGCTTGATCAGGCACGAATCTCGAGACAAAAGCTAGTGGGAAACTTCAAAAATTAATTATGGGAGCACCCAAACTCCGATTTCAGTGAGCTTACAGTCAAACTGAGCATCTCGGAAATACAAACCCAACGACACCAAGATCAACCCAATCCGAGCCCAAATGAGTCCGAATCAAGGGCTCAAAGCACTGTTGGAAGGTTCAAACTGCAATTTAAGTTACCAAACGGTCTCCGATTTTGACGAGCTTATACTCGAATCGAACGGCTCGACGAGATGAATCCAACGAGCCCAAGATCGCCGAATTCCGACATCGTTATGGCCTTCAAATGTCCAACGATCGGTGCACGATCGTAGGATTCGATATCGGTCGTCCATTTGACCCCTCCCCAATCGCCCCTGATCTTACGCCTATTTACGGGCCATGCCACTCTAAAAAATCTATAAATAGAGCCCTCATTTCTCATGAGAGGGGGGACTCAAGAAAGAAGAGAAGGAAGAGGAGAAGGAGGAAGCTCCTCCTCGACGGCCGCCGGACCACCGCAGAAGCACCGCCGGACCTCCGCCGGACCGCTGCAGGAACCTCGCCGTACCACCACCGAAGCCTCGTCGGACCACCGCCGGAGTTTCATTGCACCACTGCCTTAGGGTCCGACGTTCAGTCCCGACATTCTCCTGAAGACCCGACGTACGTCCTGCTGAAGACCTGACGTCCTGTTTAAGACCCGACGTCCTACTCAAGGCCAGACCATCAACATTCGATCTTCCAAGTGACACTGGGACTAACACCTGACTCCTTGTCTCCTACCGCCTACGGTCCTTCTGACCTCTGTCGCCTACTACGGTCCGTCCGACCTCCATCAACAGACAACGGTCTTTCTGACCCCGGTCTCCTACTAACTACGGTCTCCTGCCGACTACGGTCCTTCAGGCCAAACAAACCTGTATATGTAACTCCTACCATGTAATGCAATCTATATGATGTACATTTGCTACATCAATCCAAGGCCTTCTCCTAAGGAAGGGCCTCATTTGTAATCGACTACAAATACTAGTGGATTCATTCAAACTGGGCGAGGCCCCGTGGTTTTTCCCCCTTTTAAGGGGTTTTCCACATATAAACTTTGGTGTCTCTTATGAATGTTTCACCCCCTCTCTTATCTGCTTGTATGCTGGATCTTCGTACAATGTTAAGACGTTAAACCATATATTTCTCTACCGCCGTGAATATTCCAGGACGCAACAAGAATAAATTTTAATTTTTTAAATAAATGATATATAAACTATAATTAATTGTTCATATATTATATTTAACTTAAAATAAATTTAAAATTTTGATATTCATTCTAAATAAAATTTCAAAGAGAATATTCTGACTTAATTTTATTTCTATATTTATGATAATATATATTTCTGTAACTGTGAATAATAGTATTTTATGGCATTTTTATTTTAGGCATTACAATTTTATCTTTACCCAACTTGTTAAATAGGACATTATGGAGTAAAATTAGAAAAGAGCTTCTTTACAATTTGGACGGTCAGGCGCATGAATGGCTTTGCTCTTAAAGATAGAATACAAAATAAGTATATATATGTGAAAGGTTGGAGTAGCTCTAATAATAGATAAGATTAGAGAGACTTGTCTTAAATGATCTCGTCACATAAAACGTCAGCCTTTCTATGACCCGGTTCGCATATTAGATTTATTATATTTGGCCTAAGAAAAATAGAGATAGACCTAAAAATGCTTATGCTTCGTTTGCAACGGCTTTCTTATTGCTTTTTAAAACAAATTTTCACTAAAAGTTAGTTTAATAAGCAGTAAGAAGTCAGCTTTCTAATTACTATCTAAAGCAACTTTCTAGTATAAAAATTTCTAGTTCGAAAAATTTTTGTATTAAAAAGCAGTAAGAAAGTCATCTCAAACGAAACCTTAGTTAGAAAATATTAGTAGTACCTTTTTTTATTAGATTTAAATGAGAATTTAACTCTTGACAGAACACAATAGAGAGAATGATTCATGTAGCCGACCTTATATAATAGGATAAAGGATTGGTGTTGTTATATATACTATTTTCATACAACATTGGTTAAATTTAAAAAAAATGTTATTACTTTAATTAATTTTTTGGAAGGTTAGTTGGCCATCCTTTTATTATATTTAATTTGTATTATTTTACTTGTTTGGGTTAGCCGCATGAGCAGAGGAAGAAAAAGAGAAACGTGTTCCTGTCATGTATAGATAGGCCAGATCTATCAAAACTGATCTGTATGATTGGTATGGTTGATCTATCATATCAATGTAAATTAATAATAATTAATTAGAAGATTGAAAGTTGAGTCACTGCAACTCTAATTGGATTGATTAAGGGCTGTTAATGACTCTCAGGTACTTTTAATTCAGATTAATGAGTTTCCTATGGCTAAATTAAGCCTATATGTTAGCTTAGAGGCTTTATTATTGCCCATGAAGCACATATTGCATGCTATAAAACTTACGACAAATAGATAGAATTTATCATCTTAGTTGTATTGGAAGATCCTCAGCACATATAGATAAAAGAAATTTAGAAGAGACACCAAAACTTTTACATTAAAAAGCTAGAAAGGAAAAAAATCATAGGGCTCAGTGAAGTTGTAATAATTCATTAAGTAATATTACAAAAGTATGATATAGAAGATAAAATTATAATGTATCACTAACTTGGTCTGTAGTGGATGTAGAAAAGAATGCTTGAGAAGTAACCGTCGTTGTTTTGTAGATATCAATGTCATCGTAGTAGTTAGGAGATAATCATCGGATGACAACAACTAGATGTTGATGGTCGGGTAATAATGATTGAGTGACGATAATCAGGTGATTGTAGTTATGCGATGAAGGTCAGATAATGATGGTCAAGAATTGACAATTGCTAGAAGTGATCATTAGAGACGATCATCGAGCAGAGCTCTAGAATTCATCAGATCGAGGGAGTAGACAAATTTTTCTTAAGGCATTAGGAAAAAAAATTAAGGGGATGCAAAATTTCGAAGCTATTCCTAACAATTATTTTTGAGGATGGGCGCTCAGTTTAACATAACTAGGCTCAACTACTATCTCTATTAGAATTATTGCATCACACAATATTTATTATTGGTATTTGAATAACAGGTTTAAAATTAATGTTTTTATTTTATTTAATTTATATTCATATATATTTTTAATGATGAATAACACATCCTACTAAATTTTATATTTATTAAAAAATAAAATTTTCAATTGTTAACAAGGTTGTGAAAATCAAAACCGAACAACAATCCGGAAGAAGGAGATGTTCAAGTTTCGACCAGCCAAATTGGGGTTAAACTGGAGGACATAAAAAATAACACTATTATTAGAAATTAATAAAATTAATATAATAATAATGATAACCTAATCTTAAAAACTTCATAATTTTAAGAATTTGAGATAAAATATATATAAAATTCATACATATATAATATATTACATAATTTTAAAATTAAATATAAATAATTACTAATTTTAATTTTAATTTTAAATATCTCCAATCTTCTATTTTAATTCATATTTAATAGAAATTTAGTTTATATATAAATTTAATATAAATAATTACTAATTTATGCTATATTTTTAGGCATAATTTATATCCATAAATTCACATTATAAAATTATATTTATAAGATCATACAATATTATTTATTTTATTTTTTTTATTTTCTTATTATCATTTAATTTCATATTTGTAGAGAAGTTTTATAACTTTACAAATTATAAATAATTATTTTTATTTGAATAATTATAAATACACAAATAATTATAAATTTAAGAACTTTAAAAATTATTATAATCATTTTTATTTGAATATTCTATAAAAAAAATTGAAAAAATTCTCATGGAAGCATCCATCATGCACACATTGTAGAAATTACTAGTTGCTTAGTATCACATCATTTAGAAGCTTTATATTATGTTGTTTATATACGTTTTCTTGTATTTATGGGTTAAGAGCCCACATATGTTGATGATGAAATCATGTGGTATTATTAATTAGTGTTTAGTACATAATATTATAAAATTTGTAGAATTATATTATTAAACAAAATAAATCATATCTAAATTAATTTAATATTTAATAAAATATTTATATTATATTAAATTATTTAAAAATATTATAAATTGAACTGACAATTCAAACTAGTTTTCACCAGTTCAATGCTATATCAATTTTTAAGGAGGACTGTGAAAGTACGTGAGGGGTGTTAAACACTAAGGAACTAACCCGAAGCTAACCAAGAGGGGGGGGGGGGTTGAATTGATAGTTTTAAAAAATCATAAAAAAAAAAAAAATCTTTTTGATATTGTAAAAACTAATAAGAAAGAGCACATCGAATTTTATAGTGGTTCGGTCAAATCTGACTTACGTCCACTCCTTGTAGGCTCTCCCTCTAAGTATTGCACTAAACTGAAGTAACCATTTTTTGTTCCCACAGTAAGGTGGAAAAACTCTTATAAAATTTTTTCACCGACACGGTGAGACAGAGAACCTTGAATTCTTTTACTCCCTCCTGAAGTATGCAGAGAACCCAGAAATTCTTTTTCTCCCTGCTAGAAAATGTAGAGAACCTGAATCTAATGCTGAAGTCAATCTCCCATGAGTCACCAATGAATCAGTGGAGCAACTCAAAGAAGACGACAAATAACTTGCTTGGAGCAACTTTTGTGATTCCCTCACAAACACCCCTTCACAATGATCTCTCTCCCTCTTTCTTCTCGAAGCTCCCTCTTAGATCAACCTCACAGCAAGAGATTGTCTCAAAAGACAATTAGATAGTTTAAATAGAGACTCTAAAGAAGCCATATTTTTTAATTTTACACAACTGATCGTCAAGGACGATTAGTAAAAAATAACCCTTTTAGCTAGGACGAATGGCATTGCTCTGTATGATTAGTTCAAGAAAAGTAAGCTAATCGTTCTTTTAGAAGTATCATCCTGGATGATTAGTATTAATTAAAGTATTGAACATCTTCTAGTACGATGCCTGGCAGTGCCTTATCTGATGAAATCTTGAAATGACGAAAGCGCAGGAGATACAGAGGAAAGGAAGAATGAGAATTGTATTCAATTGTCTAATTAAGTGTACAGGAAGAGAACTATATATAAGCTATTACAGACGAATAATTACAAATAAGGACAAATGATAGTAATCGGTGTAGTGCTTTAATATCCCCTCTCAAATTAAGCATTTCTTGAGTGAATGGTTAATTTGGACCTTAAAGTACTAAACTGAGTTGTGGACAACGGTTTTGTTAAAATATCCGCTATTTGATCTGTGGTTGAAATATGATCAATTTGAATGGCTCCTTGCTTGATGTGTTCGCTAATGAAGTGGTAGTCAATCTCAATGTGTTTCGTGCGAGTGTGGAAGACTGGATTATTTGCAAGTGCAATGGCGGAGGTGTTGTCACAGTAGATAGTAGTTGGACCGGTGGAAGAGATGCCGAATTCTGCTGCAAGTCGTCGGATCCATAAAATGTCTGAAGTGGCCGTAGAAAGTGATCTGTATTCCGCTTCAGTCGAGGAGCGGGCGACCATTGTTTGCTTCTTAATTGACCAAGAGATGAGATTATTGCCTAGAAACATGCAAAAGCCTGATATCGATTTACGGTCTGTGGAGTCGGCGGCACAATCTGCATCTATGTATGTACGAAGATAGAGTTCGCCAGTTGTGATAGGAAGACCGAAGTCGATCGTGCCATTAATGTACCGGAGAAGACGCTTGAGAGCTTGAAAATCACAGTTTCTAGGATGATGCATCTGTTGGCAGACCGCATTTATGGCGAACGCAATGTCCGGTCGGGTTATAGAAAGATACTGAAGCAATCCTGCAAGTTGACGAAAGAGCTTGGGATCGGAGTAGGGCTGTTCGTCCAATTTTCCTGATCGTTTTGTGAGAACGGGAGTGCTGGAGGGTTTGCAATTGAGGAAACCTGCATGGGAAAGAAGTTCGGTTGCATAGTGTGACTGATCTAAGAAATAACCTTGTTTAGTTTTGATCACCTGGATGCCGAGAAACAGCGAAACTTCACCGAGCATTTTTAGCTGAAATGTGGATCGAAGCTGGCTAAGAGTTGAATGGATAGCTATGGTGTTGTTGCCGGTGATTAGAATGTCGTCGACGTAGATAAGAGTGTACATACATATGTTGTTGTTGTTGAACAAGAGAAGAGAAGGATCAGCCTTGCTGAAGGCAAATCCGATGGAGAGAAGAAAGTTTGTGATTTTGGTGAACCAATTTCGCGGAGATTGCTTGAGCCCATAGATAGATTTGTGGAGTTTGCATACATATTGAGGATGTTAGCGATCTTCGAACACCCGCGGTTGTTTCATGTAGATCTCATCGGTCAAGTCACCGTGAAGAAAAGCGTTTGAGACGTCCAGTTGGTGAGCAGGCCAGGCATGATGAAGAGCCACGGTGAGAAGAAGTCGGATAGTGACCATTTTAGCGACAGGGCTAAATGTTTCAGTGAAATTTATGCCAAACTCTTGAGAGCAACCGAGTGCGACAAGTCTGGCCTTGTAACGGTCAATTTCACCGTTAGGATGAAGTTTGAGCTTGAATGTCCATTTACTGCCAATTATTGGTTTGCCAGGGGGAACCGGAACTAAGGACCAGGTACTTTGCTTCTGTAAGGCATTGTATTCGCTGGACATGGCTTCCCGCCACTTGAGATGTTTTGCAGCCTCGGTGTAACACGTGGGAACCTGATGAGTTGAGTTAGTGATGGAGAGATCAAAGATAACCTTCAATTTTGAGATGCCTGAACGGAGATGGGTCTGCATTGGATGTCTTGGAGGCGGAGGTGGAGGAGAGATGTTGAGTCTTTGAGAAGGAGGAGAAGGGACCCTTGGGGTAGAGGGTAGAGAATTATAGTTTGAACCGAACTTGTGTTGTACCTGAGAAGAAGAAGTGGAGTTAGAAATAGTCGACGAAGGAACGAGGAGCAGAGGAGACGAGTAGTGAGGAGAAGTGCTCGTAATGTTCTGCCCCTATTTCTGTAAGTAAGGAAAGACATTCTCATAAAACACCACATGTCGGGATATATAGAGTTTGTTGTTGTGCACGCCTAGACAGCGGTATCCTTTGTGCTGAGACGAGTAGCCCACTAGAATGCATTCAAGAGAACGAGTAGAGAACTTGTTGGCTGTGTGTGGTTTAGTCCAGGGAAAGCAAAGACAGCCTATGGTGCGAAGATGTGTGTACGTCGCGGGATTGCCATGAAGTTTGAAGTATGGGGTTAGGTTGTTTAGCGAAGTGGAGGGCAACCGATTGATCAAGTAGTTAGCCGTGGAAATGATTTCAGCCCAGAGTGAATTAGGGAGGTTAGCAGCTTGAACGAGCGTTCGGGTGAGCTCCAGGAGATGCTGATGTTTCCGCTTCGCAGTGCCGTTTTGCTCAGGGGTGTACGGGTAGCTGAATTGATGTGTGATGCCTTGTTGAGAGCAGTAGTTGTGAAAAGCAACGTTTTGGAACTCTCCTCCCCCGTCGGACCAAAACGTTTGAATCGTTGTATTATATTTGTTCTTTATTAAGTTATGAAAGTGTATGAATTTTTCAAGAACTTCATTCTTAGTATGTAAAAGATACAGCCATGTGAAACGAGAAAAATCGTCTATGAATATCACATAGTAAGTAAAGCCGGTCATGGAAGAAACGGGGGTTGGACCTCAGACGTCTGAATGAACAAGTTCAAACGGTTTATTACAGGTAGAACTACTGTTGTTGAAGGGTGACTTGTGACTTCTGGATAGATTGCAGGCAACGCAAAAATCAGTGGAACGTCTTGAGACCTCATGAATGAATTTGTCAAGGTGACGAATGGTTCCTGCACTGGGATGCCCGAGCCTGTTATGCCAAGTAAAGTTGAACGACCGAGTGGAAAGGAGCGCGATCGGGCTATTGCGAGTAGGAACTTTGATTGGATAGAGTCCATTGTGCTTGGGACCTTGAAGAAGTATCCGATTGTCCTGACAATCCTTAACAGTAAAGTTGTTAGCATTAAACGAAATTGATAGATTATTGTCAGCAGCCAAATTCGAAACAGAAATGAGATTGTGTGAGAGAGAAGGTATGTGACGTATGTTGCGAAAAAGAAGCTTACGATTGGACTCGGGTAAAGGTAGGATGCCCTGACCCGAGTGCTGAATTGGGAGATTGGAGCCATTTGCGATGGAAACAGAGTCCAGTCCATTGTACACTATTGGATTCTGAATGTTCGTGATGTCGGGTGTTAGATGCGAGGATGCGCCGGAGTCCAGAATCCAATCGTTGTTTGTATTTTGATGCTGAGCTGAGAGAGCCCGCTGATTGGAAGGAGGGGCATAGCTCAAACTACAGTGATGCCAGCAGTTTCCGGCTGAGTGTCCGCGCTTACCACAGATTTGACAAGTCGGACGAGTGGCTGGGGTTCTTGATGATTCTTGACCGTCGACAATCATCGGGGCTCTGGGTGTAGTGGAAGAGTTGCGCGATTTGTTGGGTCTCCCCCTATAGTTTGAATGACGTTGAGCCAGAAGTGTCGTTGCCTCCATCTGACGTTGATCTTGAAGATTCTGGTGGTGAAGATTGATTTCTTCGCTGCATAGTAATGAGTAGAGATCGTCTAAGCTAATGGGTTGGAGAGATGTTCTAATGGCAGTTTTGAATGAATTGTAGCCATTTGGCAGTCCGTTCAAGATGTAGAGGACGATGTCCTCTATATCAACGGTGGAGCCGGCGTCGGCAATGCTGTCCACGATATTCTTGATTTGATCAAGATATTGTTGCATCGTGCAATCTTTCATTTGAATTTGGTGTAACTCGTTCTTGAGTTGTATAACTCGAGATCAGTTTGTAGGTTGCAAGCGGTGCTCAAGAGTGGTCCAGACGGCGTGAGCGCTATGAAGATTCAGCACGTATGGAAGGATCGATGATGATACGGTGGAAAGAATGACAGACACCAGGTTTCTATCCGTAAGCTTCCATCTGTTGTGAGCTTCGACGTCGGATGGTGAAGGAGCAGTGGCCGTTCCGTCGAGATGATTCTCGTATCCGTTAGCTGAAAAATGCTGGAATAGTTGTAATTTTCATATAGCGTAATTGTCCGTCGTGAGCTGAGTTGGAACCAGGTTTTTGATGTTAGATATGATGAATTTGAGGTGGGGTGGGATAGAGAATTCCGATTCTTGATTGGTGGTGCAGGACGTCGTCCGGAGAGATCCAGTGGACAGTTCTTCTGCCATTTGGATGAACGACGAGAGCGGAAGAGAAATTGCAGAAGCAAGAAGAGGATGCCGGAGATCAGAGAATGGCTGTGAAGCCTTGATGCTCTGATACCATGATGAAATCTTGAAATGGCGAAAGCGCAGGAGATACAGAGGAAAGGAAGAATGAGGATTGTATTCAATTGTCTAATTAAGTGTACAGGAAGAGAACTATATATAAGCTATTACAGGCGAATAATTACAAATAAGGACAAATGATAGTAATCGGTGTAGTGCTTTAATATTATCATCCCATGCACTTCTCTATCGTCCAATATGATAGGGGTATATCGTCCTGGACGATTAGGTAAAAATTTATGGTATTTGTCCGGTATGATAGCTAGCGATCCCTTATCGTACCAGACATGATTTGTATTGTCCAGAACGATCGTCACCGATCATCATGTACAATCATATCGAATTATGTTTTACCATAATTATTCTCATAATTACGGGTTTAATTTAGGAATGATTGTCCCTAATAATAAAAAAAAAAGATTGTCCCTAATCATCCAAGACGATCAACATCATCTTATATGATTAGTACAAAATTTGAAAGTTAAAACATTTTCTGAATTATGATTAGCAGTTGTTTTCATGTTCTAAACTGATCATTCAGAATGATAGGAATCGTTCAGTACAATTAGTTTAATCAGTACTCTCAAAACTAGGATGACCTAATTAGTGTTTCTATTATTAACTAATCGACAGTATGATGTGAAATCATCCTGTATGATTAGGTCAAAAAATAAAGAATTCTCTAACTCATCAAAGTTCACTTGAGTGTGTGTGTGCGCAATATTACTTAGCTTGGGGTTCACCAGCATATGACTTGACTAAAGAAAAGTAAAAAAGGTACATTGAATTTGAATTTACAGAATGACTCTATCATAGTCTATCTGATCCTGAGCTGATTTACTTGCAAGTGATCTTTTGGACCTGAAAAGTTAGTAAGCATGGTAAGCAAAAAAAAATATGCAATAAGAGTGATGGTAAAGAAACAAGAATGTTTTGCGATCATCAAAATCATAGTACTTGGATCTAGATTTGCAACAGGCTGAACCGACCATATGACCAGTTCACAGTCAAACAAGCCAATCCGATCAAATTTAAAAAATATGATTATTAAGCCATTATTTATATTCATATATTGAATGATAAATCTTTAAATAAATTACTCAAATATACATTCTTAAATATATATTTTTTTATTTTGAAGCCAAAAAAATCCTAACACTCCATCAAAATTTTCACCACATAATATGTATCATTGAAAGATTATCTTATATAATTTTAAATATGTACTTATTGCACAACGGCGTCATTATCATTCACCCGGAATTATCTCCGTAGTTTGAAAAAGGGGTCAGAGCAGCGGATTCCTTTTCAAGCGGTGCGGCGGGAAGTCGGTCTCTATCAACCATGTTACTTTAAACGACCATTTCGATACCATGAACCTATAAATGCATTTCTTTTACATCCTTTTTGTATCTTTTTTATTTTTTGGGAATCCTTTTTGCAGCTTTAAAAGTACAGTGCATATTTTATTCAGCTTTAAATTAATATATGAGTTAAGCAACTCATCTTTATCGGCTGATTAGGAGTTTTAATTATCAACATAGAGATTTTAAATTTATAACTTTTATATATATATATATATATATATATAATGTATATGAATTTGACTTAATAGTTTAAAATTCTCAAAAAAAAAAAAAAAAAAATTGCATGAGTTATGCCTTCCCCCGTCCCCCAATGATTCTAAGGTTTCGTTTATCACGGCTTTCTTACTGTTTTTTTAAGCAGTTTTTTAGCACAAAATTTTTAGTTTAAGAAATTTGTATTAAAAAATAGTTTTAGAAAGTAGTGAAATGGCATCCCAAACTAGAGTTATTATTCTGTGTGGAATCCGAAGAGTCCGGAGACCAATAAAAATGAGCCACATCACACAATTGTTGGGTACCCTGCTCGGTACCCCTCAATACCGCGCTGGGTACCTAGCGCTTAACCGGATGGTTCCCCATTCGGTGTCCGCATATAATAATTGATCCCCAAAGTTATAGGTTAAAAAATAATATCTTGTATACTATATATGTAAATATAATAAAAAAAATAAAGTGAATTGAAAGGCCTAGTTTTTCAAAAACAAAAATTTCAACATTAGACTTTTTAGCATTTAAGGGAATTTCATGGGCACATGCCTTGCCTAAATTTTAAGCATATCTTTATATATAATAAATATATATTAATAATTTAATGCTACTTAATATTTTCAACACTAAAAATTTAAATATATTATATGCTCTACTAAGAAATTTTATTTTATTTGTTTGCTACATCAGTACCAACAAGCAAGCCCAATCAAGATTCAATTTTTAGCCGTAGGAATAAATTGAAAAGATTTTAAAGAACAATTTTGGGTGGAATATTCTAAGCAAAATTTAATTACATGATATATAAATCATTAAAAATACTTTGATATGACTTTATTGTAAGAAGAATAAATCAAAATTATATTACATTATCTCAAAGTAAATTGAATAATTCTGATTTTCATTCTAATTAAAATTTTGATTAGTGCTTAATTTGTTTTTTTAATATTGAGTGAATAATATTCATTAGTAATATGTGGGCCCTCTAACCTGAAACTTTTTTTTAATTTTAAAATAATTTAATTGATATATGCCATTTCAAAAATTATTAATGAACCATTGACTTTAAATTCTACACCTTCAACTTCTAAAACCTAATTGGCATAATACTAATAATTATAAGAAATTATTATTTTTGATGTATATATATAAGGGTTTAAAAGAAGGTCCACATTTTAAAACATAAACCCTTTGATTGTTAGACTTTAATATACATGCTAGTTATCATTTTAGAGCAATCTTTTAACTATGTTTGTTGTTAGAATAATGATTAAATCACCATTGAACCATCTCTACAAAATATGAGTGAATGAGCACATTTTAAACTTGTTTAAAAATATTCAAACTCTTGATCGAAAGTATGTTCGATCCTCTTCGAAGATGATTGATCAAGGGTAAAACATAATTTAGATCTATAGTTTTAATAAGATTTGAATAAGTTCAAATAAGACTAAAATGCATTGAAGTTGATTCGAATATTATTAAATAAGTTTGAAGATATTTAATAATTTACACATTTTAGTTGTTCTATAATGTATGTGGATGTATGAGCTAATCCTATAAGTTTATAGATACTAGACTTAGGTCTCAATGCTTCTTCATAGCTTTGGAAATGCATTATCTGGCACCTTTAATTATTATTGATGATGGTTGATAATAAAATGAATGGTAAGAACTCATTTGTGCTCAATATTGGAGGAAAGAACACAATCTTCGGAACTAGAACGTTTGTTTTAGTGACTAGGTTGAAATTTCAACAACTCCCAACTGATATCGAGTTTGAAAATGTGCCAAGAGGTAACATGTTGTTTGAGAGCTAATGAGTGTTAAGAATATGGTCCTTAAACAGATTTTCATACACTACATTGACAAAGGTGAAGTATGAAATATTGGGCTATGTTTTTTTGTTGAAGATGTCCTCATATTAATCATGACAAGCACAATTCTACTTTCACTGAAATAGTTGTCATGGTTGAAGATCATGATGCATTTTTTAGATGCACTTAGGGTAAAAAATCATGTTGAGAATATAATAAGTGTTAAAGAAGGGCATGACATACTATGAGGAATATGTTTTAAGAATGCTCCATACCAATACTTTATAAATAGATATGTAGTATCACTATAGTACTAGGTTTATAAAGCCATTCCAAATATTGTGAGGATATGTTTTGAGTTCCTTGGGAATAGAATACCAAGGCTGTTGAGCTAGAAGAGCAATAAGGTGTTCATAAAAACGGGTTTTTTTTTACCATGGATCATGACTAAAGATGTAAGTATTTACTTTTTATGGTGTTGGAATATAAAGAACTAATTAGCAGAAGTATATAATATATTAATATTTTTTTTCCTTTTTTTTGTTTTATAGGGAGTTTGTCCATCCTAAGTTATTATAGGGCTGATGAGAAGTATATTTTTAGGTCCATTATATATACTCTTATTTCGCCTGTCATAATTAAGATTACAAAGAAGAAGTGCTCTTATATTTGATGGGAGACTACGAGAGATAGTGAATGTACAACTAGCTACAATTCAATTCATCACATCCTAAGAAGGAGGGATGGAACAACTTTTTTCCATCTTTCTAGTGTTAAGAGGTGGCCAAATACGATTGGAGAAAAAAAAAAAAAAAAGATTAAAGAATGACCAAATAAAATGAAAGCTGAAGTTATATGCTATAATCAATTTTGTACATATTTTTTAACATAGTGCTTCTCAAGAGAGGAGATAGGAGGAGAAGGAGAAGAAGGAGGATGTGGAAGTCATAAGGGATATAACCTCATAATAGGTCATGGCTCCTATATATATGGTAGTCTAGCTATCAGGCACCCCATTTATAGATATTGTACATAAGAATGATGTACTATTAGTAAGGAATAAATATAAGTCATATAAGAGCAAGAGATATATGATTATGGATTTCACATATCCATTAAGGAAGAGGAACAAGCCCAAAGATCCATACATCATTGATCCATTTTGCCTCATTGATTAGGAGAAAATGTTTCTAGACTTCAAGTGGTTGACAACTCTGAGAAGTTAGGAGTGGTCACTTGAAATGCATGATAATTTAAACATTTGAATACTTCAACAACTTAATGAGATCGTAAGGTAAGAAATATTTTGGTTCATTAAAAGTGCAAGAAATTTACTCATTACATTAATTTTAATTTTAATTTTCTTAAAGCATATTAAGTCTTTATGTTTACTAGTAAGGGAGTGAATAAAGAGTCACCCAAAGACATTGGACTATACATAGTGGTGTTGGATGAAATATTAGATTATCAATACATAATAGTAGTTACAATGCACAACAAGACAAGGACAAAGGAATTGTTCACAGGGCCAAAAGACAGCATTATGTATTCCAAGGGGGATGAAGTCAAGTTCTTGAAGTCATGACATGATACACCATTTATATATAATTCAATGAGCTAGAACAAAGTCCATTGGATAGAATATAATTTCTCTGTGACTGTAAATGCCATGAAGTTGTATGAATGTAACCCTTCTTGCACAATGACACAAAACTTGTAGGCAATGATGAATCTTTCCTACATGTTCTTTTCTAGGTTGCTTGAGCATATAAGGCTATTTGACAACATATTGGTACTACTCTCCTCCATATCTCTTTGGGCATAAAATAGGGCCAATACAAATGAGGTTAATAAAAATTGAAATAGTTCTTGCATACATTAACTAATGAACTATTCACATCCATCTTATTTGCAGCCATAACATTCAAGTGTATGCAATAAAATGTATCATATAACAATTGAAACTTATTCTTACACTTATTTGAACATGTTTAAACACTTGAACGAAGCTATATTTGAACTTTTATCAATCAATATATATCAAATTATCTCCAATAAAAGAGTAAAATATATATTTGATAGCATTCGAATAGGTTTAAGAATAAAATATCAATCATATATTTAAACTTTTTTTTAGCATTTATTCAACACTTATTTGAAGCAACGTTGATTTACAGTTAAAAGTAAGAAAATATTTTGGTTCAATTAAAACTTTATGGCATATGTTTTCTAAGAAATAAAATTATGTATATGTATTATCAAAAATTTATCTTGATCAAGCACACATCTCGAGGCAACTTTGAATTGGAAAGTTCCAAAATTAAATCCAGCTCCATCCGAGCATCGATTTCAACAAACTTATAGTAGAACTGAATGTCTCAAAAAGACGGACCCAATGATACCTAATTTGGCTCAATTCAAGCCCAAATGGGTCCAAATCAACGACTTGAAGCATATTTGGAAGGTTCAAATCATAAATTGAGCAATCAAATGATTTCCAAATATAACATGATTATAGTCGAATTGAGCGACCTGACAAGATGAATCCAACGAGCCCAAAATTATTGAATTTTGATTTCATTAGGACACTTACATACTTGGTAAGTGGTCTATAATCAAGGGAGTCGATATCGGCCGTCTATTCAAAATATTCCCAACGTTCCCTAGATCTTCTCCATATTTATTGACCATGCTGTTCCCAAGAAATTATAAATCGACCTCTCATCTCATTCTTCATTGAGCAGGACCAAGAAAGGGAGGAAAAAAAAAGAGCATATGAAGAGAAATATGATATCTCTCTTGCCACCAAGCTCCTCCTCGACCACCGCCTAACCACCAATTGTCTCCGATCTTTCGCCTGGATACCGACCATCACTCAACTATGGTATTTCAGACCTCCGTCGCCTATCAACTACGATCTCTCCGACTATGATACTTCCGACCTCCGCGACTACCATTGCCCGACTATGGTCTTTTCGACCTCCGCAACCATCTCCGTCGCCCGTCAACTACGGTCTCTCCGACCAACTTCATCGACTACGATCTTTCCAATCTTTGTCGTCCACCAACTACGGTCTCTCCGACTACCTTCATCGACTACAATCTTTTCGACATCTGTCGCATGCAGACTACATTCCTTCCAACCACCGTCATCCAATATAATTATGATATTTTCGGCCATCGTTGCCCAACTACAGTCTTTCTAACCTTCGTCCCACCGACTACGATCCTTTAGATTACTGTCATCCGACTATGGCCCTTCAAACCTACAACGCTCGCTGACCGAGTATGGTCATGCAAATAAAATGAACATGTTAACACTGATTATTCCAACTCATAACATGTAATGCATTATATACGATGTTATTTTCTATATCAAGCCAAGACATACCCTCCAAGGAAGCTGCAAACACTAGTTGATTCAGTTAAATTGGGCAATGACTCATAATTTTTCCTCCTTTTCAGAGATTTCAATGTAAAAAAACTACGATATCTCTTATGAATATTAAACACTTATTTTTCATCTATTTATGTGTTGGATCTTCATACAAAGCTACAACATTAAAATTTACATTTCCGTCACGAATGTTCCAGTCCACTATATATTATTCTTAAATTTAAAACATTAATATAATGTTTGCCTTATCACGGATAGATAACATATTAACATACCTCAACGTAGTAGGATCAGGTGACGATCTTACTTAAAAAATTGGTTATACCATATTGCGCTCTAAATATTTTAACAATTTTTGTAATGTTAAAACATCATATTTTGTTACGCTGCGTGCGATAATTATGGCATTTTCTTTAACTTATGTATTCTTAGAAAACGAAACGGCTCCAATTCCTAATCTTTTATTGTGCTCCAGCTATTATCGGAATTCAGATCTGCCGTTAGTTACCTGTGTGGGCCCCACGCTACTGTCGTCCGCGATCCACCAAACCGCGGCAATGGAGAAACTACCCACCATCTCCTCTCTCTCTCTCTCTCACGCTCTTTTGGCAGAACAAAGAGAGAGGAAAGAGAAATAGGAGGTAGAACGCGAGCTCCGCGCCTTCCAAATCCTAAAAAAATAGCCACATTTCGTCGCCGGAGGCCATGTCCTCCTCGCCGCCACCTACTTCTGCACCGCCGCCATCATCCACCTCTCCTCCACCCTCAAACTCCACCTCTCCCCCTCCTCAACCCCTCTCCTCTCCTCCGCCTCCGGCCACCGCTCCTCCACCCTTAAACCCCATTTCACCGTCTCCTCCGGCTTCCACCCCTCCATCTCCTCCCATTCCACTGATCCCGTCCCCACCGAGCGGATCAACGCCACCGAAGCCGAGCAACCCATCGGGATCTTCGGGGTCGGGGAAGAGCGCGCCATCATCTGGACGTTCTCCTCCCGCGCCTCCTTCGTCGTCGAGCTCAACCTCGACCGGGCTCGTGGTTGGCTTGGCCATCGGTGGAGTGGTGATTCTATTGTTGTTGGGTGTTTTGTGGATCTGTTGCTGTAGAAAGAAGCGACGGTCAGGGCCTATGCCACCAATGCCGCCGCAATACTCCGTTCCTCCTCCTCCAAGGAAAGGTAACGTGCGTTGTGCGCTTTTCTTTGGAAGTGCTAATGTGATGTGGATCTTGTATTTTTCTATGGTTAATGCCATTAGTTGCTTGGAGCTAGAGCTTTGTTTTGAGATGCACACTGCACACAAGAACGGAGACCAGTGCCACTTAGAAGTGAAACTAAAGCTGAGTTTTTAGTATCTCAGTCGTCAGTAGTGACCATTAGGTTAAGTTTTTTGATTGTTAGGTTTGTATACACTTGAAGTGTGATGGGGGTCCATCCATTTGTATATTGGGGTAAACTTGAACATAACTGTCCACCTTCCTAATATTTTGAAGCATAAAGTTAGTCTGTTAGCTACAATGAAGTCCTCATTAAATATATCATTATTTGTGTACCTGATGAGTTTTCTTGTCAGTTATCTGCGTTTAATCCGTGAAAAATATAAGTGTTTTTTTTTTTTCCTTTATCTTGGATGTAGTTGCTTCAGATCTGTTTTGTTGTTCTTTTGCTTAAATAACAATTTGAAAGAAAAATGTTTCTCTTTGTAGATTAAATTTGCTGGTTCTTCTCCTCCATATGATGTATGATTCTAGGCATCCTTAAGAATTTTATTTTATTGTGTGAGATGGAGCTGGAGTTTCAGCTAATGTGTGCGCTCTTTTCTTAATCAAAACAGAGCTGCATACATCCACATTCCTTGCTCTATGCAATGTTCATAATTTTGTATTCTTCAGCGGCGTTGAATTATCAAATAATGCTTCAATGGTGTTGAATATAACAAAAGTTTGTGCCCACATCCATCAGTAGTTTTCGTCGAAGTTGTGCATCACTTTCCTTATTTTTTTCAGTATTCTTCAGTATTCAGATGCAATTGTGAAATAGGATAGGATATAGTAACATGTTGTCACTTACTTTTGTTGATTTGATCAATTCAAATCTATCTACTTTCGAACACTTTTGTTAATATTTTTAGCTTTGTTTGAAGCAGAAATTCTTATCCTTTCAAATTACTGTCAGATGAACCATATGAGCAACACCAAAATTGGCACAGTGCTGCACCAAAAGCAGATCATTTTATAAAAATCCCCCCAAATCCTTCCCCTCCCCCTCCTCCACCATTTGCTTCGCATCCTTCACAAGGGTTGGGCAATTTCGGTGTCCCTCCAGTTGTTATGAGTAATAGTGGAAGCTCTGGATTAAATTATTCTGGATCTGATAATTCACCAGTTCCACCATCACCAGGGGTTTCATTTGGCTTATCAAAGAGCACATTCACATATGAAGAACTAGCAATGGCAACAGATGGATTCTCTGATGCTAACCTCCTTGGGCAAGGTGGTTTTGGATATGTTCACAGAGGAATGCTTCCCAGTGGTAAGGAAGTTGCTGTCAAGCAGTTGAAGTCTGGTAGTGGGCAAGGTGAGCGTGAGTTTCAAGCAGAGGTTGAAATCATTAGCCGCGTGCATCACCGATACCTAGTTTCATTGGTTGGATACTGCATTGCGGAGGGAAAGCGGCTTCTTGTCTACGAATATGTTCCTAACAATACATTGGAGTTTCATTTGCATGGTGAATATAACATGAACTCGACTCTATTTTTCTATTTTGAATCTTTTATCAGCAATTCATTATTTAATTTACTGGGGTACAGCTTTTATTTCGCTTTTAGTTGTCTTAAGATACACTTTTTGTATAACTAGGAGAGGTCTTTATCATCATCAGTGCTTGCCTCATCCCATCTATTTGGGTTCCATCAGATGAGGGATTAATATGTGATTGAATGAGGGCACGGACTGATTAATTTCTTCAAAAGTTATTTTTAGGATTTAGCTAAAATGGTGTTGGAAAAAAAGTTGTTAAGAGGAATCATTACTATAATGGTGATCTTACGGCATTGTTTGCTTTGAAGGAATTACAAGAAAGGAAGTGGCAAGGAAAATAAAACAAAAAAGGTGATGAGAAGGAAAAAAAAAAAATAGATATTGAATTGAAACTGTTTGCCTTGTTTTGCTGACTAGAAAATCAAAAGAAAAAAAAATCTAATTTTTTTATTAGAAATTCAATTTTAACTTTTTGTAAGGAGTTGGAATGCGAGCCACAGCAATGGCCAGATAAATTTTTCTTCTCAGATTTTACTAGGGATTGGTAGAGCATTGTCAAGGAAAAAAATGCAATTATTCACATTTCTCAGGTGAATCTACTAAGCTATTTTTGGCATTCAAACCAAACATCTAATATTGAATTTGTTAATAAAATGCATTTTCATTCCTCTCAATTCTTTCGATCAAATCAAACATGTCATAAAGCTTGTTGCTTTGTCACTATACATGTGATTGACTAACAATTTCATGTAACACCACAGAAAAATAGTCCATTTCATATCAAGAAAGTTTGTTTTCCCCTAATTATTCAAATTTTCAGTGGGTTTCTTGCAAAAATTCACGTGTTCATAAAAAGCTCCACTTAAAGTGGTTTCAATGACCCAAATCCATGGTAAAAGACTTCTCAAGCTAATTTTTGCTAGATTGTCAGAAATTTCCGGCAATCATATGGTTGGAACTCCAAAAGTTTCTTGTGAGTTACTCTTTGATAGTTACCTATAGAAAATTTGTCGATAACCTCATGTATTTATTTTTTGGCAGCACTTCGCTAATGATTCAATCCTTCACTCATTATCAATCATACATATTATCATGTATGCAATGAAAAAAAAAATAGTTACTCTTAAAATAGAATTATAGCATGCATGCAATGAAAAACATAATTATGTTTTAAAAATAAAATTTACTTGAGAATATTAATCCTTATCATTCTATTATTCTATTGCGGCATGTTTCTGACTCATCCATCGTTGTACCGTGACATCGATATATGCTTGTACTTTCTCATTATATGAGCTTGAAGATCTTTAGATATAGCAATTATCTAGCATAACACAATCTATTTTAGGCTATGATGCACGGACACGGACACGGCGACACGGACACGGGACACGGCTTTTTTTAAAAATATAGGACACGGGTACGGCGCGGACACGGCAATACATTTTTTTATATAGTGTATTAATATTAATGTAATATCATATTAAAAATGTCAAACAATAATAAATGAATGACATGATAACTTGTCTAGCTTATAATATAAAATATTTAGTACAAAATATCTAGTACAACCACAAAAATATAAGCAAATAATCACTTACTACAACATCAAGCATTTAAGCTTCAACTACTAGGATTAGCTTTAGAGGTTTGTTTTTGGCCTTCAATATCATCATCATTGAATATCACTACTTTCAACTCTGGTTCAACAAGAGAATAATTTGTAATTGTGCAAAAAGAGAGGAGATGAAAATATCTTTACTGCCAAAGAGAAATAAAAATGAGAATATTCAATGAATGGGTGTTAAATGCAGACGTTGATTTGGTGTTGTGGATATGAAATAAGAAATTTAGTTTAAATCTCGCCAAATATAAGAAATTATATTTTTTAAAAAATATAAAATATTTAAGATACGCGTGTCGGACACGCATGTCCAATTTGTTTTTAATATTTTTTTAATCGGACACGTTTTCGGCGTGTCTGACACGTGTCGGAGGAGTGTCGGACGAGTGTCATGTCGGACACGGTGTCGGACACTGCACGCCTCTTTGAGGAGAAGTGTCGGTGCATCATAGATTGCAGGTCATTCCCTACATAACTAGGATAAGGAGTATAGGATTTTTGGGCATCTAAGTTATAGTCTCCACCCACCCTCCGTTCCTTTTTTTTTTAAACAGTGATTTGTGTTAGTTGTCCACAACCTAATTGTTAAGGTGATACACTCGAGCATCCCTCTCTTAGAGAGTTCTAGCTTTTGTATCTCTTAATCCCTAGTACTTATCCTGCATAAGATTATTATTCATGGGATTTTTTTAAAGTTAAATAATCAACATTCCAATAATGAAGTATGAATACTTACATAAATGCTCTGCAATCTGTGTTCCAACTAATACTTGTCTGCCTAACCCCTAATAGTTCATGTGCAACTCCAATATGGAAATGCCTTTTCATGACATTCATTTCTCTTAAAGTGCTAAAAAATCAATAGAAAATATAAGAAGAAAAACATGCGTAAATTTACATTCTCCATCCTCCTCCTATGTTTCATGTTTGAGCCTCAAGTGAGGAGAATGTTACCTATGTCTCCTAGCCCACACACCTGCGCCAATCAACTCTGCCTTTTGGTTAGATCTGTGAATATCGATAAACATATCTCATATGCATATTGAGCCGTTTTGCTCGAAGTTCCTATTGATTTATTCATGTGTCTATGGAAGCTAATAAAGGATCTTATGCAATAGAAAATAATTTATTTATATCTCCAAGTTCAGAATTTTAGGGCAAAAAGTGCAAAATTTATCAATTCAGGTTCACAAAACTACATGTCGTGAACTCTTGAAGGTGTCTTCTTCCATGATACATAAGAAGTATCAACCTTGCTCCTTATGATATATCTAATCTTATGTGTTTCTTGTTGAGGTTTGTTAAACATGTTTGCTTGAAATTGATAAAGTTAGAAAACTATAAAATCTGTCATATTCAAGTCTTAGGTATCACCTTCAGGCTCAATATGTTGTATGTGATCATGTGTTGAAGGTCTGCACTCTGTTTTAGGACAGGTAGTCATGTGGTCGTGGTGTCTACTAGAGGGATAGTAAGAGGGGTCAAGGTAGCTAGACCATTCAACAAAATGAAGTGGTGGATGGTAATAGCTGGTTGCACGTAGGAAGGATGGTAGTATTTAGGTGATCTTGGGATTGGCTAAAGCGTGAAAATGAATAAAATAAACTTGAATCTGCAATGATGGGGAAGGGTTAGAATGGCGAGCTAGGAAGTATAAATATTACACTTGGCAATGGTGGTGATAGTGTTAAGTGGAGTGGAGGTCATGGTAGGTGAAGTTAAGGTCATTGTGGTAGTGGTGTTGGCATCAATCTTCTTGCACTGCCTCTGCCTGGAAAAATAATTATAGCTTTTATAAATTTTTTGCTATATCACTCCTCCATATGACATCTACTAAGACTGAAAAAATAATCGGTAAATATACATTGCAAGTTTATATGATGTGTACAAGTGTACTTGAAAACTATAAATGATAAATGTCTGTCTTTACTATGAATGATAACAACTGTTGCATTTACAACCAAACGCTATATTATCGTCAATCCTATATCCCATTAACCACTAACCAGTATATTAACTATCATTGAGCATCAGAATATAACTAGGAAACCATGGGCGGATCCAGTTAGCCTCCAGGGTGGGCAATTGCTCACCCTCAAATTGTAGAAATGAATAAGATGAGTGGTAGTTTCGACCTTCCCCTCTCCCCTCCCCCTAAATTTATTTATTTTTGCCCTGATCTAAAGCATTTGCTAAACTCCCGCTTGAGTCTTTGATGCCTTCATTCCGCCTCTTCACACACATGACAGTAGACACGCCAACACAGCTAGATGAATGCATTGAGTTTTCCCACCCTAAAAAAAAGACTGGATCTGCCCCTATAGGGAACTAACAAGTTGGGTAGTTCTTGTTGACAACACCAAGAAAGGGAAATAGAACGAAAAGTGAATAGGAAACAGAGAATGCTTTCATATCTCTTTCACTAGATTACAACCACTATTTATAGACATCTTACAAGACAGAAGTTACAACATGACAAATAACAAAATGACATGTAGCTGAGTCTGTTACAAAACGTTCTGCTTACATCCCCCCTCAAACGATGATGAATGAGCATCAACCAGCTTATTGGAGAGTTGCTTGAATCTGAGAATAGGAAGAGGTTTTGTGAATATATCAGCTAGCTGATCAGTACATATGTGATGCACAAAAATATGCTTGGCACGAATATAGTCCCATATGAAATGACAATCAACTTCAATATGTTTAGTACGAACATGAAACACCGGATTGTTAGCTAATGTAATAGCATAAGTATTATGACAATAAACTATAGTAGGTTTAAGTTGAGGAATATGAAAGTCCTCCAATAAACGACATAACCAAATAACTTCTGAGGCTTCAGTAGCTAATGCTCGATACTCTGCTTCAGTAGAAGATCGTGCAACCATAGTCTTCTTTTTAACTTGCCGCGATATAAGAGATTTACCCAAGAAGTTGCAATAACCAGAAACTAATTTTCGGTCATTAGAATTGCTAGCCCAATCGGAGTCAACATAACCACTTACCGTAAGATCGTCACTGTGTAAAGAAATACCTTTGTCAGAAGAGCCTTTAATATAACGAAGTAGTCGCTTAAGGCTTTCAAAATGTATGTTAAGCGGCTTGTGCATTTGTTGACTAAGTTGGTGAACGGCAAACTGGATGTCCGGACGTATTAATGTGAGATATTGCAATGACCCAATCAATTGCTAATATAATTGTGGATGTGCAAATTCTTCATTGGACATAGTGGTGAGTACTGTTTTGGTCGGAAGTGGAGATAGAAATAGCTTTTGCATTTTGCATTCCTGCTTGTTCAATAATCCGATTGACATAATGTTGTTGATGAAGTAAAACTCCATATGATTTAGACACTACTTCTATACCCATAAATTGGGTTAAAGACCCAAAATTATGCATATGGAATCTCTTTTGTAGATTACAGAGAAGCCGATTGATCTCTATTTGTGAGTTACTGGTTAGAAGAATATTATCCACATAAATCAAGATATACATCCGAACTGATCCAACCTTGTAAATGAGAAGCGATGGATATCCAACACTTATTTGAAAGTCAAAATCCTGTAAATGATTTTATAGAGTCACATATCATTCTCTCGGGGATTGTTTAAGACCATTTAATGCCATCTTTAATTTGCAAACATAATGAGGACGAATTGTATCTTAAAATCTTTGTGGTTGTTGCATATAGACAATTTCTAATAAAGCACCATGCAAGAATGCATTAGAAACGTCTAATTGATGAATCTCCCACTTGTATTATAATGCAATGAGAATAAGAACACGAATGGTAGGCATCTTAGCTACAAGGCTAAACGTCTCGATATAGTCAATGCCATGTTCTTGATTAAATCCTTTGGCCACTAATCTGGCTTTATATCTTGCTATTGAGCCATCAAAGTTTAGTTTAGTAGTAAACATCCATTTGCATCCAAGAACATTTTGATTCGAGGAAGGTGGAACTAAATCCCATATTCCTTGAACTTGAAGCGCTTGAAACTCTTGCGACATCGCCAGTGCTGACTTTTAACTGCTTGATTATAGGTGGTAGGCTCAACCGGTTGAAGAACATGAGATAAATCAAAGATAATTTTCGGTTTAGTGTTACCACTTTTGAATTTGGTAATCATGGGATGAGATGCCGGTGGCTGATTAGGACAAATAGGTTGTGAAGTATTTGGAGATGGAATAAAATTTATGAGGATATCTGGCTCAGGTTGATGGTTGAGGGTAGAGCTTGTTGGCTGCTGAGTGGATGACAAGTTTTGAACTGGAAATGTAGGAGTAATTGGGTTAGGTAAACCTGAAGTGGGAACAAGTAGAAGAGGAGGTGTATTGGTCTCGGTGGAGTTTGAAGTATTATGATAAGTTGACTGATTTGAGAAAGGTAAGACAGCTTCATTGAATACAACATGGCAAGACGTGTACACTTTGTTTGTTGCCATATCATAACAGCGGCCTTTTTGGAGGGGTGCATAGCTAATGAAAACACATGAGTAAGAGAGAGGGGACAATTTATTGGATGAATAATGTTTAAGCCATGGATAGCATAAACATCCAAACACCTTCAAAAAATTATAATCAGGAGATACACCATGGAGAAGTTCGAATGGTGATTTATTTGAGATGTTGGAAGACGGTAGTAGATTTATCAAGCAGACAACTGTCATGAGAGTATCAACCCAGAAATATTTAGGCAGAGAAGCATGAATAAGAAGTGTACGAATGGTTTCAATGATGTGACGATGTTTCTGTTCTGCCACACCATTTTGAGGTGGAGAATAGGGACAAGTGAATTGGCGAGTTATACCATTGTGACGTAGTAACATGTTGAATTTGTTGTTAACAAATTCCCCCTCCCCCAGTGCGAAGAACACAAATATTAGATTGAAATTGGCATTGAACCATTCTTTGGAAATCCAGAAATTTATGAATGACTTCAGATTTGTGAGTTAACGGATAAACCCACGTATATTTGAAAAAATCATCAATAAATGATGCATAATATCGATATCCTTTGTTGGAAATGGATGGGGAAGGCCCCCAAACGTCAGAGTGAACTAAATAAAAAAGAGAGTGACTGACACTTTGAGAAACAGAAAATGGTAAACGATGGCTCTTGGCCATCCGACAGACATTACACATGACAATTTTTGATCGATGCAAATAGCTGCATTATTTTTAGCAAGACTTGAAAGTGTTTGAGAGGACGGGTGACCAAGCCGCCTATGCCAAAGATCCAGAACGGGTTGTATGGACATGAGAGCACGCCTTGGGCTGTTTTGCTTGAAAGGGATAGATGCCACTAATACATGGTCCTGTGAGAAGAAGTTGACGGCTCATCTTGTCCTTGATTTCATATCCATGGATGAAAAATTTATGAGACAATTGTTGTCAGCGGTTAGACGATAAACCGATAATAAGTTGAATGAGAGATTTGGAACCAAATTTAATTAGGATAGTTGAAGGCTACCTGTGGGTGTATGAAAGATACCTTTACCTGTATTATGTATTGGTAGCTGATGTCCATTTCCAAGAACCACCTGATTCTTTCCAGTATATGCTTGTGCTTGCTGTAACTGAGTTGGATCAACAATTAGATCAAGATACCACTCGGTTGTGGCAGTTGGGGAAGGGGAACTGAACAACACAACTGTAGGATGTTCAATATTGTACTGTTCATCATGGCAATACCAGTATTTGACCGCGGAGTGTCCAAATTTGCCTCAAATTTGACATGTAACAAAGGTTCTTGGTGATCTGGCTCCATGAGATGAAGTGTTAGATTGTTGACGACTATTGGAATAGTTCCTTCCACGAGACTGATTCGTTCATCCTCGACCACGTCGCCACGACCACGAGTGACCGTGAGAGCCATTGTGCTGCCAGATAATTGGAGAGATTGAATTTCTCGAGTTGCTTCATGTGCAAGGTTGAGTTCCTCACTGCATAACAAAGTGTAACGATCATCCAAACTTAATGGTTGTAGGTTAGTATGAATGGCCGTTTTGAATAGTTGATATGTTGTTGGAAGGCCATTTAGCGTATAATGAATAATGTCTTCAACGTCAAGAGGAGCTCCAGCCGATGCTAACGAATCGTTCTTTGCTTTGACCTCAAGAAGATATTGATTCATAGATTTTTCTTTCATGGATAAGTAGTGCATTTCATTTTTAAGTTGTATAATTCTTGATCGAGTGCTGGACTGAAGGCGACGATCAATGGTTGTCCAAATCTCAGTGCAATGTTCAACCGAAAGAACATAAGGAAGAATAGTGGGAGAGATGACATAATATAATGCTGCAACAAGGTTTTGATCCACCAAAATCCAATTTATATGAAGTGGATTGGATATAAGCTGACCAGTTTCGATGCGTATGGATCGTGTTGGACAAGCGTTGGATCCATCCAAGAATCCCTCAAATCCATTGGCTCGAAATAATTTGAGAACTTGCGATCTCCACAGTGGATGATTCTCCTCTGTAAGAGGCTGAGATATAAAATTCTTGATATTACTCATCAAGAATTTGAGAGCTGAAGGTATTTGAGGAGAATCGTATGAAGCAACTAAGCCAACAACTTCAAATTGATTTGTTGATGACATCTTGAATCTTGAAGGAGTAGGAATAAAAAAACGAGAAAAAAAAATCTGAGTAGAAATCAGATCAAGACTCTGATACCATGTGTACAACACCAAGAAAGGGAAACAAAACGAAATGTGAATAGGAAACAGAGAATGCTTTCATATCTCTTTCACTAGATTACAGCCACTATTTATAGACATCTTACAAGACGGAAGTTACAACATGACAAATAACAAGATGACACGTAGCTGAGTCTGTTACAAAACGGTCTGCTTACAGTTCTTAGCAGCCATGTGCCAACGATGGCTCCTGCTATATCTCAAATGTCATCAATCGGCATTGAGGATGCATCAAAATTTGAAACTCTAACAAGGAATTACATAAACATGCATTACGTAGATGGTAGTATGTGAGCAAGCAAATAGGCAATAGCTGAATGTTAGCAAATGAGCAAGTAATACCAATCAACAAAATTTCAGTCTAAAGAATTCAAAATTAGCCATTCTTCTGTAAGGATATCTTGATTTATCACAATATTCATTCTGAATTTAACTACTTTCAACTAATGTTATTAACCATTAAGGTTATTAAAGAACTAAGATGCTAAAAATAAACTTACAGTCAAATTTCTGGATTGATTATGTTCTACATTAATCCATCTCGTAATACAAGAAAGCTACTGTTTTTGCATTTAAGGAACTCCTATTGCCATCTGATTCTCTTACCATTCTAGAAAGTGTGATTAAAGTCATGGAGCTTTGCTTGCACCACTCTAATAGATCAAATGCATTTCTCTTATCAGATGGAAGCTGTATAGGTGCTTCCTTAAGATAAATTTCAAGCTCTGATTTATGTGGTTGTGTATCACCATTAGAGCTCAAGTAATCATTAAATTGAAGCAAGATGGACTAACAACAACTAGAGAAAATCTAACATTTGAATCAAGATGACTTGATTGTGATATATAAGTTAATTCATTACTGTTTTCTTTTTTCTTTCTTTACTTTTTTGTGACAGGATGAGCGCTCAAATTCAATGCACTAATATTCTTAAATTTATTTTCAATCAGTATGCTATGAATTTGAGCACATTATTTTCTCAAATTTTAGATAGTATTGGGCACAGTGTGATATAAAAATATGTCAATGTGACTATTATGCACCTCCTTAAATTTGACATCATGATCTAAAAAACGATAAGCATATTATATAAACAAAAGTTAAGGATCTAAAACAATATCAATGGCAATAAAAAAACTACATTCAGAATAATACTTATCAAATTTATGTCCATGGTGGCAAATATTGGTCTTAAAAAATATTATATTATAGAAGCACTTGTCTAGAGATTCTTTCATGCCTATTAACCCAGGAAAAAATAAATTAATTTTGAGATCATTCATTAATGAAAATAGTTTTCTTGTTGAATCAAATATTTCCAATATATCCCTTATTTAGAAAACTTCTAAGCCCTGTCATCTACGATCCAACTCAATCATTTACCTTTCCAAAAGAAATTGTAATGAACATGCTAAGGCTGGGGCTAAAAAACATGCAAAATAAAGAAGAATTAATAGGAGATCAGGCTGGGGTATTTATCTGGAAATAAGGCAGATTTTTCGACTGATTTTATTTGACAGTAATAAGTTTCTGGTGGATTTTTCACTGAAAATCCATCAAAAACCAGCAATTTTCATGTCAACTATCATTGGAGTTACAGCGGTAAAAAATACCCATAAATTAGATGAAACTGAACAATGGCGGAACGTCCACCAGTATTATATGCAATAAGATTCATGTGCTTTAACTTATTTGATTAACCATTATGCCTGTTTTAACGTTAAATTTGTTACTGTGCAATTACAGGTAGAGGGCGTCCACCTTTAGATTGGCCCATTAGATTAAAAGTTGCTCTGGGCTCTGCAAAAGGACTGGCATATTTGCATGAAGATTGTAAGCCTCTGCTGCTATGCTATCAATTGTGTTTTAACATTCCCACTTCTTATTTTGCCAACGAATTGTCTGCTAGTCTGTTCAAACCTTTTGTTGTTGGAGTTATTTCGCAGGCCATCCCAAAATTATTCATCGTGACATTAAATCATCTAATATTCTTCTGGACTTCAAGTTTGAGCCAAAGGTAGAATATTCAATTTTTGCAATGTCTTTTCTGTTTTTGCTACAAAAGTGTGATGCTTTCCTATGGGTCAACTGAAATGAGTCTAAAACACGCTTGCAACTTCCTTGATTGTTTTTATAGTTTCCACATTGTTATGTTCTTTGATTTGAATCCCAAAATGAATGTCATGGGCCTCATGACAAACATTCACTCGGAAAATTATTAGGTGCGGAGACCGGACATAGAGGTACGTCCGGACTCCAATAAAATTTTGACGCGTGGAGTGGACATGTTGGATTTATTTTTTTACTTTATATATTTAATATGTATGTGGAACTTTAAGTCAAACGCGTCAAAAGCGCATGTAAAGTGCAAGTAAAACGCAGGTTAAGCTTCAGTCAAAGTGCAGTAAAAAAAACAACAAAAGAATAGTTAGAGCGCAACTAAAGTACAACTAAAACGTAGGTAAAGCACAAGTAAAACACAGTCAAAGCACAGTAAAAAAGTGCAACAAAACAACAGTCAACGCGTAACTAAAGTGCAGGTAAAACACAGGTAAAACACACAAAAAGCGCAACCCAAGTGCACTTCACGTGTCAAATTTTAAGTGGATGTCCGAACATATCTCTACATCCGTTTGCCGCACCTAATAATTTTCCCACTCACTTGGCAGTGGCTTCTCTTTAACATGGAAATTTTTAGTTTTCTAGAAATATAAAATTGAACTTTAACCAAATATTGGAAGGTGCACCAGAGGTGATTTTTTTTTTGAAATTATTCCTGTTAGTTGTCGTTACGTGCTGCTATAGTGATGATTAGATTGCATCCTTATGTGCAAATGCAAGACTAAAATTTTAGCATTCCAACGGAGTTTTTTCTCCAAAATTTTCCCCTTTTGGACCTTATAATTTTCAGTTGTTCCTGGTTAGCGACAATATTGTCAAAGAAAGTAGAAGAAGAATAACTCATAAGCATTCCCTTCATTTTGTTAAGGTGGTCCTCGTACCTTAGCTAACTATCCACTGCTTATATGCAGGTTGCTGATTTTGGGCTAGCCAAAAGTGCACCAGAGACCAACACCCATGTCTCTACGAGAGTCATGGGAACTTTTGGGTATGATATATTTCTTACGATTTAGACTTCTTTTGGAACGGTTTTTTTATTGCTTCTTGAAGTAGCATTCTAGTATAAAAAAATTTAATTTTTATAAAAAGCTACTTCAATAAGCAAAAAGAAAGCCGCCCCAAATGAAGCCTTAGACTATAATTTGATCGGAAGGTGGTATATACTATCATTAAGGCTTTGTTGGGATGACTTTTTTATTGTTTTTTAAAATGGAGTTTTAGTAAAAAATTTAAATTTTTGTACTAGAACTTTGTTTTAAGAAGCAATAAAAAGCCATCCCAAACAAAATCTAATTTGAGACATAAAACACTGGGGACACTTTTTTCCTTATCTTTAGACTAATTGAAATCTATCCTCCAGATATCTGGCTCCAGAGTATGCATCTTCTGGCAAGCTCACAGATAAATCAGATGTTTTTTCTTTCGGTGTCATGCTTCTCGAGTTAATCACAGGTCGCCGAGCTTTTGATTCAAACCAGTCATTCATTGATGATAGCTTGGTTGATTGGGTAAGATTCTGATGGCGGAAACATGAAGCATCATCGTTATACTTCTGCATTGCTGTGTTTTATTCGGTGCACTTTGAGGTCTATAAGATTAGGATTGTTTTCTATATCATTTTCTTGCAAGTTTATAGCTTTATGAAAGTTGCTATCTCTTTTACGAGTAATTGAATTCATTTCTTGTTACTTCAGGCAAGACCTTTACTTTCACGGGCTCTTGATGATGGAAACTTTGATTCCCTTGTTGATCCACGACTGGCCGGGAGGGATTATAACTACAGTGAAATGAGACGCATGATTGCTTGTGCAGCTGCTTCTGTGCGCCATTCAGCAAAGCGGAGGCCTCGGATGAGTCAGGTATTAATTTATCTTTTTCATATATTTGATTTTCTAGCACCTGAAAATTTTATTTTCTTGGGCATTGTTTGGTTTGGTATTATATGAAGGAAAAATTTTATAACTAATTATTATATAAATTTATATTAGCAATTTAATCATTAATAAAAAGAAAATGAAAATGCTTATGTTGGCATGCTTACTGAATCATCCAGTCGGCACTATGTGTGCCGACTCTTGCATTTTTTTTTTCAGCCCGTTGGGTCGAATTAGCACAACATTTGCCGAGTCTTGAGTTTATGTTTTTTTTTTCTAGGCCGCTGGGGCAAGTCGGCACAACATGTGCCGACTGTTGAATTTATTTATTTTTCCAAACCTAGGAGCCACTTGGCAGTTTTAAGCAGACTTCGTTTGGTGCTTTTTTTGTAAGCGTTTATTGAACTAAATTGTTGATTATTTGACCCGAAAATTAATTGTTTCTATTTTAGAATTCTATGCATTGTTTCAAAATCTTTTTAGGTGCTTGACAGGTAATGAAAAATTTTACTTTTTTTTTAATTTGTTAAGGTTAAAGAGTATTATCATATTTCTCAAAGAAATTTTAAAATTCAATAAGTTGCTTCAAATTTTATTTTTTTTGAACATTTTGTTTTGATTGAATGGTAAGGAATGAAAAGAATATTGTGTTATATTTTATCTCAATATCAAGGTTTAAAATTGCGTAACTGCGCCTCGAGGCGGTTTTCGTCCGTGAGGCGAGGCGTAAGCCTCGAGGCGGTCTGAGGCGTAAGCCTCACGAACACAGAATTGCGTAAATGAAAAATTAAGGATTTTAGCAGGAAAATAATAGCAATAATGGAAAATAAGAAAGTAGATGCAATAAAATTATGTCCCAAAGTACAAAAACACAAAATATCAGTTTATCAAAACTCCCAAAATACAAAAAACACATAAAATGAAGTCATATCCCATCACAAAATATCAGTCTTCAAGTGAATCTTCTTCTCCAATTGTATCTATGAATGCCATGTCATCTTCATCTTCAACATGGCTCACTTTTCTCTTCCCTGTTCATTAAAAGAAAAGATTATTAGCATATTAATTGGATGAACCACTCATTATCAAGCAGACTGGCAGAGAACATATACCTTTACTTGCAGAGCTAGTAGATGTGTGTGGTGTGGTACTAGTGGATGTACCCGTTTGATCTGCTTCGCCCCTCAATACATCCACATTTAGATCTTCTACCTGTAAGTCTGATAATGATAAATCTGCCTCATCATCTATGAACCACTCATTATCAGACGACAGATCATCACACACTAACGGGTCCTCATCATCTTTCACCCTTATTCCTCAACCTCCTATCTCTTAACCTCTTGTTGTGCATTATGTATACGAGGGAGTTCATTCTGAGTGTAGATAGTCGATTTCTTCTCTTTGTTTGCACTTGACTATATGTACTCCAATTTCGCTCACACCCAGAAGAAGAACAAGTGAGGCCCAACACTCTCACAGCAAAACTCTGTAGCTCAGGGGTGGAATCACCAAATTGGATCCACCATTCAACTGTTTTCAAGAAGAAAATATAATCAAAATTCAGAATATTGAATAAAGTGTATTGCATTTACCGAATTAATTATACCTGGAGACCGTTTAGAAATGGTAGTTTTTGCTGCATTCAAACCAAAAAAACCCTCTTTATTCCGGAACAGAACCAGCTGTAAATCTGCAAGCTCCCTATCTGCCTGCTCCGGTATTAATATTTCCATATAGTGATATAGACCAAGCTTAACTTCCGGATTTGAAGATTTTTTCTCTGAATATTGAAATTGAGGGTTAAGATAATATGCAGCTGCATGTAGATGTCGGTGTAACTGCACCTCCCACCGAGCATCAATGATATCCCAGATCTCCCTATAACTTGCCTCCTCTCCTCCTAAGTTATGTGCAATCAACTCCTTGGCCTCATCCATAGCATTATAAATAAAACCCATAGCTGGTTTCTTCTTTGCATCCACTAAGCGTAGAACTTGCACTAAGGGTCTCGTGCTCAAAATGGCATAGGTCACAGTAGCCCAAAATTTATCATTCAGAATTATCTTTCTTATCTCCTTTCCCTCACTCTTCTTCCCCCAAGCAGAGTTTAGCCATTCAGTTGATGTAAACATGGCCTCCAATATGAGATCAATACAATGTGCTGCGCAAGGTGTCCAATAGAGGTGTGTCCTCTTCTCCATCAACATCTGACCAGCTGCTTTGTATGCACTGGCATTATCAGTCACTACCTGGACAACCAACTGCTCTCCAATCTCCTCAATAACTCCATCAAGTAAATTAAAAATGAATGTAGCATTCTTCACCTCATCAGAAGCTTCAACAGATCTTAAGAACACTGTACCATAGGGATTGTTGACAAGGATGTTTATCAAACTCCTACTCTTCATGTCAGACCATCCATCTGACATTATAGTCACACCTGTCTCAATCCATGTCATTTTAATCTCACCAATGCTTCGCTCGGTGTTCTGCAACTCCTCTTTTAAAATCCAAGTGCGCAACTCATACATAGAAGGTGCTTTCAACCCTCTTCCATACAATCCTACAGACCGCATCATACTGAAGTAGGCAGGCGATGTAGCAACATTAAATGGTATTGCATTTTCAAAAAAAAATCTCCCAATGTCCATGCAAACCTGTCGCCGACCCTCTCTAGTACCACCTGCAGGCATCATATCTGCTTCTCCTCTATCTGCTCCTGCAGTAGTCATGTACTGATCCATAGGACCCCGTGCACCTCTATTATGTATAGTGGAGGAGGAGCCCTTTCCACTCTCGCTCCCAAAATAGGCATCTTGGTCGACCCTTTCATCAAATTGCTGCTGTTGTAAGTGTTTGACAGTGGTAGTTTTTTTCATGTAAGCACATATTTCTTCCTTCACATTGTCCGGCACTTTTGCACAAGGTGCTACGTTCTTGTGAGAGCAAGATAAGTGCTCCTTCATGCGGGTTACTCCGCCCTTCACAACTTTCTCACAGAAATTGCACTTTAAATAGACATAGCTCTTCTCTCCGCCGCCAATGTCAACTTGTACACTATACTTCCAAGAAGGGTCCCTCCGCAATGACGAAGACCCCTTTTCCTTGCCTCGTACCATGATCTCTAATGAAAGAATTGAAAATTACACAAAAAATTCCAAAAATCTACAACCCTAAAATTTCTTTCATTTCAAAAATCTAACCAAAATGTAAAAAAAAATACCTAAAATCCTTTGTGGACTTCTCCTACAAGGCGGCCGGACACTTCAACTTCGCCGGAGAGAGGCGGCGCCGGCGGGAGAGGCGGCGGGAAGGCTAGCCGAGCGGACGGGGGGCTCTGGATGTCGCGACCTGGAGCAGCAAACGGGCGGAAAATGTCGGGATGGAGCTTAGGCCGATCGGGTGTGGAGATTTAATGGAAGATTTTAAGTAGGTGGGCCCTTGGGATGAGGCGTACGCCTCTCTTAAAATTGCGCAATTGCGCAACAGAGGCGCGCCTCAGCTTCCATGAGGCGTACGCCTCACCACTGCCTCCTATTGCGTATGCCTTGAGGCGTTTTTTTGAGGAATTGCGCAGAGGCGCGCCTCAAGGCGCGCCTCTTATTGCGCAATTTTAAACCATGCTCAATATATGCATGAAAATAATTATATCATTTAAATAGGGATGCTGTAAGGAGAAGTTTTTTTTTTCTGTATAAATGTAGAAAAAATGTTTTAAAGTTTCTTTGAAAATTGATTTTTTTTAATTATGTTAAAATAAATTGTAAGTGTTATAAAAATTAAATTATATACATGTTAAATCTTTATAAATTATAAAATTTATTATTAAAATAATTTTGTTAACATTGAATGCGAAAGTGTAATGGTACAAGTAAGAGTTGTACAACCCATAAGTAGTCTTGGATTACAACTGTACAGTTAAGAGATCTATAAATGCCATAATATTTTTTTTAAGTTATTACTTGTAAGGACCAGTCACATTTTTTTAGCTATAAAGTTGTATTGTTAAATCAATTTCGCAGAACTGTATTATCATGTCAATTTAATAGTTTTGATGAAGTGATTTTTAATATCTATCACTGAGCTGCTATTCCTATGCTATATAAGTTGTACATGTACAACTGAATTGAATCACTGAGACCAATCTCTTGTAGGCTTTAGTTTGTTTTGAATAGTTTTTCTCTATCTTTCTTTTTTAGTTCGTATTGTATTTGTCGATTATGGAGAAGATTTGAGGTATTCCTGTGAACTTTCTCTAGGACTGATTTCATGAAGTAGGACGTGACAGAGATAATTGTGTGCTTGATGTTAAGAGGCCAACTATCGATATGGATCATTGTATTCTTTACCATCCTAGGTATCCTGGGGAGGATGAATTCCTCTTGAAATCCTATAAGAAGCTGATGGGAAATGTTGTGGTAGGGCATAAGAAAGACAGAGAAGAAAGAGAAATGTTGAAATCCCTCATCAATCAATTCCTTCCTTGGGGATACTGCGAATCTTCTCAATAATCGATGAATACATTACGAACTAAAAAAATGATAGAGTTGAAAGTTTTAAAACAAACTAAAGTTTATAAGAGACTGATCTCAGTGATCCAATCTAGGGGTATCAATATTTGACCCGAATCGAAATATGACCTGGAAAATTTTGGGTTGGGGTCAACCCATTTGCCTGATGGGTCAGTTTTGGGTTCCACTTTTTGACCTGTTTATAAAATCGGATTGGGTTTGTGTTGACCCGAAAACCAAAATTCAACCCGGCTGGCCCGAAATTAACCCAGAGCAATATAAGAAGCCACAAAATAGATAAGGAGAGCTCGACTGAGGTAGGGCAACCTAAGTAGAAGTGAACATGGATGCAAGGGTATGGTTAGTGTGGGCTTGTTTGGATGCATGTCTAGGATTTGCTTTTCCTCTTCTAGTCTTCTGCATTTATTCATTGTTGTTTTGCCTCCTCCTCTGATGTTGTTCCTGTCGGATCGGAGTTCTGAACTAGTCCAAGCTTCTTTGCCTCTTCCTCTGACATGGTTCCTATCAGATCGGAGTTTTGAACGGGTCCAAGCTTCTTTGCCTCCTCCTCCGACGTTGCTCCAGTCACTTGTCAAATCAGAGTTCTAAACAGGTCCAAGATTCTTCACCTCCTCCTCCGATGTTGCTCTTGTTGGATTGGAGTTTTGAATGGGTCCAAGCTTCTTCGCTCTTAGCCTCCTCCTCCGATGTTGTGTTTGTCGCCCCAAACAGCCCCTGAGTGTAGATGTGACTACTGTAATTAGTTGGATCGGGCAACCTGGCAACTTGGCGGGTTGAGTTCTGGTTGAAATTTTTGGCTCGTTTACAAAATTGGGTCGGGTTAGGGTCAACCCATTTGGACCCGGGTCAATTCGGGTTAGACCCTAACTTGATCCATTGACCCATTTTAACACATCTAATCCAATCCAACTATACATGTATAACTTATATAGCATAGGAATAATAGCTTAGTGATGTGAATTTAAATTAAAAATCACTTCATCAAAATTATTAATACTGTTAAATTGACATGGCAATACTTGCCTACAAAATTGATTTGACAATACAACTTTATAACTCAAATAATGTGATTGGTCACTGTAAGTAATAACTTAAAAAAAAAATACTATGGCATCTGTACATATTTTAGTTGTATAGATATAACCCAAAGCTACATGTGAGTTGTACAACTCTTACATGTACAATTACACTCTCATTTAGTGTTAACAAAATTATTTTAAAAAATAAATTTTTATAATTTACAAGTAAATTTTTTTTGATGATACTCTTCTTGTTATTAAGACTGGAGAGGAGTTGAAGATAAACTCGAATTATGGAGGTCAACCTTAGAGTCTAAAGGTTTTCATTTGAGTATATTTAAAACCGAATATAGGAGTGTAATTTTAGTATTAATAGATCTAGTGGAAGGTTTGTGACTTTGAGCGATCAAGTCATTAATAAGTGTACTCATTTTGAATATCTTGGGTCTATTGTTCAGAGTGATAGTGAAATAGATGGAGATATTATTAGTAGAATTCAAGTTGGATGGTTGAAGTGGAGGAATGCTTTGGGTTTGTTGTGTTATAGAAAAGTACCACTCAAATTTAAGGAAAATTTTTATAAGATGGTGGTGAGACCTGTAAAGCTTTATGGTACAGAATGTTGGCCATTAAAAGAGAAGCATAGTATTAAGTGTTGCTGAGATGAGGATGGTCAAGTGAATGAGTGGATTTACTCTTAGAGACAATATAAGAAACGAGCATATCCGTGAAAAGGTTGGAGTAGTTCCAATGACAGATAAGATTAGAGAGAGTTGTCTTTAGATTGTTTGGTCATGCAAAATGACAGCCTTCGTAGATTTAATCTATGTTAAGAAAAGTAGAGGTAGATCTTAAAATACTTGGTTAGAAAATATTAGAAATGACCTTTAAGGATTCATGTAGCCGACCGCACTTAGTGGGATAGAGGCTTGATGTTGATGTTGATGTTTGATGTAGGCAAGAAAATTTGTCTACAAATACAAAATTTGCAACTCTTCCAAAATTGACCTATTTCAAACCATATATACCAAAAAAATGACTAATAGGACGACTTAACAACAAAACTATAAATTATAAATGATATGATAACAAAGACACGTTAAAAGACACTTAAACACCTAATACATTGATAATAAGATAAGTTGAGAAGAAAGATACAATAGAGTGATAACCATGGAGAGAAGTAGATAAGAAGTCCGAGGCAAAATCAAAGAGAGGAGAAGAGAAAGGGAACTAGCTTGCAAGCTAAAACACAACCTGCAGGTTTCACATTACAAATATTTTCTCACCAAAAAACTCTCCTAAAATAGCCACAAAACAGCACTTATATAGGGGAAGAAAAAGTAAAAAAAGATAATTAATATATGTATTTAATGCACCTCAAAATCAGCCAATAGAATACCCTTATAAACCACAGCAAGCAGGAACTGAAGGGGCAGCCGTCTGGGGAAGAAACCGAAGCATCAAAACAGCTCCAAAAGTGGGGGAAAACCGAAGCATTAAATGGCTCATAAGGGGAAACCGAAAAGGCATCTTTTGGGAATTAAAATCGACATGGGGAACACCAAAAGACCTTTTTTGCCTACATCAATTCTCCCCTGGTTGAGAGTTCTCATCCCCTGATGAGATGACTTTAAAATTTTTTTGATGAGTTGAAGGTGTCACATTCAATTCTTGAATCAAAGCCTCGTACTTTTTTTGGATCTTTTCTTTTTCTTTCTTTGGATCCTCCATTTATTGATGAGGGTTCATAATTTTTTTAATTTTTTGAAATAAAAATGAAGACACCAAAACCTAAGCTCTGATACCATTTTGATGTAGGCAAAAAAATTTGCCTACAAATACAAAATTTGCAAGTCTTCCAAAATTGGCCTATTTCAAACCAAATATACCAAAAAAATGACTAATAGGACGACTTAACGATAAAACTACAAATTATACATGATATGATAACAAAGACACATTAAAAGACACTTAAACACCTAATACATTGATAATAAGATAATTTTAGCATGACACAATGGAGTGGTAACCATGAAGAGAAGAAGTAAATTAGAAGTCCGAGATGAAATCAAAGAGAGGAGAAGAGAAAGGGAACTATTTCGCAAGCTAGAACACAACCCGCAGGTTTCACATTCCAAATATTTTCTCTTCAAAAAACTCTCTTAAAACAGCCACAAAACAGCCCTTATATAGGGGAAGAAAAAGTAAAAAATGACAATTAATACATGTATTTAATGCACCTCAAAATCAGCCAATAGAATACCCTTGTAAACCGCAGCAAGCAGGAACCGAAGGGGCAGCCGCCTCGGGAAGAAACCGAAGCATCAAAACAGCCCCAAAAGTGGGGGAAAACCGAAGCATTAAATGGCTCATAAAGGGGAAACTGAAAAGGCATCTTTTGGGAATTAAAATCGGCATGTGAAACACCAAAAGATCTCTTTTGTCTATATCAATGTTGATTAGGATTAACCACATATATATGATTTAATTTCTCCACCAGTTAAAATTTCTTTTAATTGGTAATATCTTAAAAAAAAAATTTCAAAGAAACTTCAAAACATTTCTTCTACACTTGTACAATAAAAGACAAGATTTCTTTTTATAGCATCCCTATTCAAATGACATAATTATTTTCGTGCATATATTGATATAAAATATAACACAATATTCTTTATATTCCCTACCATTCAAAAAAAAAAAATATTAAAAAAAAGTTAAAGCAACTTATTGAATTTTAAAATTTTCTTTTAGAAATATGATAATAATCTTTAACTTTAACAAATTTTAAAAATTTAAATTTTTATATTAACTGTCAACCACAAAAAAAATCAAAACAATGTATAGAATTCTAAAATAGAAACAATTAAATTTTTGGTCAAATAATCAACAATTTAATTCAATAAATAATAAAAAAAAAAACATCCCACGAAGTCTGCTTAAAACTGCCGACTAGCTCCCAACTTTAGAAAGTAAATAAATTCGATAGTCGGCATATGTTGTGCCGACTTGCCTCAGCGGGCTGAAAAAAAAAAAACTCAAGAGTCAACAAATGTTGTGCCGATTCGCCCGCTAGGGAAAAAAATCCCTCAAGAGTCGGCACTACATGCCAATTATAAGCATTTAATTTTTTTTATTGATGATTAAATTGCTAACATAAATTTATATAATAATTAGTTATAAACTTTCTCCTAATTTATTTATTTTAGTGCTACCTTCTTTAAACAATGCAATGTCATTTAATTGATCAATGTTGATTATGCTATTTATTTATTTTTCTATTTATCTAAGGGGCCTTTTGGGCAGGTAGATATTATAAACATTTTTTTTATAAAGTCAAACAACAGTTTTTTTTAATTACTATCATGTCCTAGTATATTTGATTATAAAAGCCTATTTCTCATGACAAAAATTTTTGAAAAATAATAAGAAAGCTGTAGTGAAAGTAGACTGGTAGTCAGCTTGAAACTAAAATTATGAGAAAATTGTCTCAAAAGACCACTGAGTATTGGTACATTTGTGTGGCATCTAGATGATTATAACATGATTCGAAGATCTTTTATGAAACTAATCTTCATCTATATGTCATGGCAAACAGTTGATATATATATGCCAATAACATAATACTATTGTTCTTTTGACAATAAATATTAATCCTCTCTGATTCGAAAGCTCTTTAACTAATTCTAATCATTTAATTCTTCACAGATTGTTCGGGCCTTGGAAGTAGATATATCGTTTGAAGATCTGAACGAAGGAGTTAAACCAGGCCACAGTAGTGTTTATGGTTCTTACACGAGCTCGGACTACGATGCCATGCAATACAATGATGATATGAGAAAATTCAGAAAAATGGCATTAGCAAGTGAGGAATATGGGAACAGTGGATATAGTGCACCAACAAGTGAGTATGGCTTGGATTTGAAACCTTCTGGATCGAGCGCTGAAAGCCGAGAAAGCCGAGATGCTGGAGAAATGGAGATGAGTGGCAGGATGAAGAAGGAGAGCCCAGGCTTTTAGCATTTAGCAGTAGAAGAGGCTGTTTATCTATGAAATATAGCTTTTTTTTTCCTTTCTCAGGTCATTAATCTTCCTGATTGTAGAGATGTGAGCTTTGCCAGGATTTGCCTGACTAGAAATTTATGTTCTTTGGACGAAATATTGAGATTGCAAAAAAAAAAAAGAAGTTCATATTCATCTAGAGGATTGTTTGCTTAAGGGCAAGGGTAAATTATTAGGTGTTGACACCGGATGGAGAGAACCATCCGGTTTTCTCTCTGTCTACAGTCAAAGTGCAGCTGCTACAGTAACTGTGCTTTGACTGCAGACAAAGAGAAAACCGGACGATTCTCTCCACCCGGTATCTCCACATAATAATTTCTCAAGGGAAAGAGGGTCTAAGGTTCAATATTCATATCATTACTTTCTGTTAGCTGGGTTTTACTGTTGGTCACTGAGCAGTTTATTGCAGCTGAACAGCAGCACAACTCACAAGCTGCTCAAATGAGATATTCTAAAGGTTTCATTTCATGAATGTATACTATGCAAACAAGCAAGAAGTGACTTAGCTAGGAAAAATCTGCATTCCTAGCCACGCTTAAATAGGACAATAACAGTTGTGAATAATATTATTATGAGAAACGTGAGTAAAGATTCTTAAATATGAGAACTACGGCCAATGTATAAATGTCTTATCAAATGTAAGTTGTCTTTGGATATAAATTTTTGTATTCAAATATAAGGATTAATTAGATATAAGGTGTTTTAATTTAGTTATAGATTTAGTGTTTGTTTGAGATTGTTGCAGTGTTTTATAAAATTGATTATGAAGTTGTTTCCAAAGTAAAGCAACGAGAAAATTTTTCCAAATAGAACGGTAATTAATATATAAAAATTATTAATAAAGTGTTTCACTTAGGCAGTGGAAAATGAAATTTAATGTATGTTTGAAATTTTGAATTAGAAAATTTTAAAATTAAATTCATGACCTTCTAAACTCTAATTTCAAAAAATTTATAGCCAAACTGAATATCTTGACAAGATGAACTCATAGATAAAAACAATGATTTGATTCGAGTCCAAATAAATCCAAATCAATATTTGAAGATTTATAAAGTTTGGGATTGAAATTGAATAACAAATAATATCTAAATCTTGAGTGCTTATAAACAAATTGAATGTGCTTATAAGATTAATCGAACAAGCCAAAGAACACTTGATTTTGATATCATTAAGACACTTATATGTGAAAAAATCATATATGATCAATAAAATTAATACAAATCATTCAATAGATTATACCAAAATTTATCTATATTTACTAGAAGTGCCACTCTTAAAAACTCTATAATGACTTAAGATGTATTGAACTATAAGCTATATATTTATTTTTTTATCAGAGAAATAATGATTTGTGTTGAACTATAAGTCTTGACATTTTTTTATATTATATTATATTTTATGATGGTGTGATTATGAGATATTCTAGGATAAAATATATACTTGATTTGAGAATTAATCTTATATATTTAAAATGCTCAAGTGATGCAAAGCAAAAGTTTTTGGGGCATTAAGGTCCTCATGATTATTATAAATTTGTCAAAAAAAAAAAAAAAAAAAGAAATTTATGATGAACCAAAATTTGTCAAAAAAAAAAAAAAAAAAAAAAAAAAAAAACTTTGCGGTTTAGATCGTTAGTGTGAACTAAAGTTATGTAGATGAAAATTCATCATAAATTTCTAGCATATTATTTACAGGTAATTATTGTTTGATTTTGAGTTGGATAATTAATTTTAAATATAAAAAAAGGGATTACATATTAACACAAAGTTAAAACTTTAATATAGAACAAATATAAATTAATTTACACTTAAAACTTTAACATAGAACAAATAGAAATTAATTGCAACAAAGCCGTCCCGTAGATTTGATTCCGAAGTAATGGAAAAGAAATGGAACGGTGCCACAAATTTATGCCAATGGAAGAAGACGGGGAGCAGTGAGAGGAGCAGTGAGACCGCGAAGGGCAACGATATCAGCCAACCCCAATCCATGGAATCAAAGAATTCCGCCGGAAAAACACAGACCTCTGCATTGCTTCCTCCAAGCTGAACCAGCGCTTGGAGAAAGGCGCCAACTTGCTAAAAAATTGACATGCTCTTCTCTCTCCTCCAGCCCCTCCATAGCCCTATCCTCCTCCCTCTACGCCATTTCCGCTGCAAATGTTCTGGCCCGGACATCTCTTTCTACAGAGATGCCTTCGCAAGAAAAATGGCTTTGGCGGGAATCAAACCCCACCACAGGATCGGTAAGCTCGCTCAACTCACTCTTTCTACTCTTCCATTTGCCCTAATTTGGACTTTTCTTGCAGCTCTTGGAGTCTCCGGTGGATCTGATAGCATGGCGCTCTGCGTCTTGACTGCTGGTTGGAAGTCTGAAGGGTTTAGTGGGAAGGTTGACTCATCCGGCTATATTGATGGGCTTTTGGGTATTGTCGTCGACCATAGGTTACGTCCCGAGAGCGTAGAGGAGGCGAGGATTGTGCAAGAGAGGGCGATGAAGATGGGTAAGTTGTAAATTTTTCTTTGTGCTCAATATCCGTTGCTGCTGAACTCTCTGGGATTTGTTGTTTTAGGTATTAGATGCGAGATTTCTTGTTGCATTTGGCCTGACGGAAGGCCAAAGGTTGGTGATTTGCAAGAGGCTGCTAGAGAGATGAGGTGCGCTTTGTCGCTTGAAATGAAATTAGGAAAGATTCTATGAGGATCCTTATTGTTCAATTCTTTTGCTTGTTTGAAGAATTGAGGGTCCTTGACCTCGTTTACGCTTTATTTATGTGTCTCTCAAATTTGGAGGAAGTACATGCCAACACGTGCATATGTTCTGCTTCTTCAAGCACATTCCTTTCCTTTTAGCGGAAGCTTTGTTAGTGGAGTTCTGCACATTTTGTTTTAATTAACTTGTATTTAACTTGATTCTCAGTTTTTTTTTTTAACTCTCTTTTTTTATGATGTAATATTGGTTTTCTTTAAAACCCTTTGAAACATTTGTTTTTGCTTTAGAGGAGGATGAGTAGTAGCTGTGTGATTCATAATCTCTGTGGGTTGGTTCTAATCATTGGATTTAGTTGTTAATTTGGATTGATAAAATGTGCAGATTTGTATCATGTCATATTGATCACGCTTTGATTAAAACCCTTTCACTCAATTTTTGATTCTGCCCTTGAGGAGAATGATCCTGAGTAGCATGTGTAGTTCATAATCTCTGGCAGAAAGAAAAGTGGGATGGTTCTAATATTCCATTTTTTGTTGTTAATTTTCAATGGTTACAATGTGATGATTTGTGACCAAGCACTTGTTTTGCATGAGCCACATCATGCTTCCATTTGCTTAAAACATTTCTTCTATTTTTTAGTTTTTTTTTTTTGAGGATATGCAAATAGCATTAAAACTGAAGGAGAAAAGATAGAAAGAAGCTTATGTGATAGAAATCCTATCACAATCCTTCCTAATCAAGCCAACAAACCTTGAAGGAAGTTCACTAAAAACAAACAAATCCCAAAAAAAAATCACCTAAGAGGACATAATGAGAACAAGGATCCACCACTCTATTTTTTAGTTGGGTACAACAAAATGCGGATTTTTTTGGCTTTACTTTTGTAAGTGGCTAAGTGCTAATTTGCCAGAGATTGACAGCTAGTTGGATCTCTATTTTGAGGCTTTTTTTGTTACATAATTTTCCCCAATATTTACAATTTTCATTTTTATGAGTGAAAACTACATACATGTGCATGTCCTCCTTGGTTTCACAACCATAGAGTGGTTCATACATCTTTATGAGTAGGAATGATTTTGTTTCATACAATATGACAAAATATGTCAATTGTTCAACCTTACCGAATTAACCCGTTCGACATCTAGAGCAATTATTAATGCCCTAGCAGCACATCATTTCAAAATAATGCCTTTATACTTCTAAAACAGTTCTCCATGTCTATATATGTTTTGGCCTATAGTATTTTTGTAGATGACTATGCTTCTGATCATGTTCAATTTTTTGTTGTGCAGTTCACTCTTTGTTCTAATGTTTATAGTCTTTCGATGGCTTTTGACTTGTTTTTAACGGAGCATTTTCTATTTTCTGAAGATTTTGTTAAATCTAATATTGTATTAATTCCAGGTATCAAATTTTTCAGGATGTTTGTGCTAAGCAACATATAGGAGTATTACTTGTTGCCCATCATGCAGATGACCAGGTTTTTAACAGGATTGTTGTAACTTGGCTATTTTTTTAATATCATACATGATTTCCTGTCATCTTCTATCTAGTCTTCTATTATTATTCTATATATCTCTTGATTAAGTTTTCATTTTAGTATCATAAATCCAAATGACAGTACATCAATAAAATGGAATTGCTACAAGCAAAAGAGATGTGAAAGAAATAGCTAAAGAAATGAAACTACGTAACTCTAAAAAAGAAATACATGAATGACTCATTACAAAATATAAACATAACAAATATATTCTAGGACTTGTAGATCTACTTCTGTGGTGATGTTCCACCTAATGCTCCCGTTGGACTTGCTATAAAAAGAAGTAACAACAAGTGAGCTTGATAAATCAAACTCAACAAATAACTCCTACCTATGAAAGTATAAATGACAAGAAGTTAGGCATGTAGTGGGAACAACCTAAAGGTAAGAGTAATAACCAATAATTAATGAATCAATGTAACTATGCCACGTTTTATGATTTATTCGATGAGTTCTAATATGATGATATTACAAATGTGTATGTCAAACAACTACTATTTCAGTATCATTCCAATTTTTAAACATGCAATCATGCTATATATTATTGTACCTCAATATGACTTATCAATCATTCATTCAGTTCATGTCTATTTACATATACTGTATCGAGAAGGTAAACACCAACACGAGGAAATCCAATGATTTTCTATAGATTCATCACTTTGTGAGCTCATTGGCCTGGATAGCCAATATCTACTAGTGTTTTACTGATCTATATATAAGCATATAATTCATATGTTTGCCATAAATAAGTTTTAACGAGTATTTTATATTGAATACGATGATGGTTATTTTAGAGTAAGTTATGATGTGCAAAGATGATATTTATTTCATCTAATAATATTACATGAATGAAAATATATCTTTTGTAAAAATCAATATACAGGAGTTTATGCTGCAGTAAATCAAGATAAATTTATTTGTGAAACTTATTAATTCATTATGAGCATTAAAAGATATCTACGAGCATATGCATATAATAGAAAATTTTACAATCAAAGGTAGGGCTGTCAACCTAGTTAGTCATTTAAGAACCTAATAAAATTCACATGGATTACACCCCTAATAAAGAAGGAATATTTATTCCCAAAAAAAAAAAAGTTACTTCTAATGGTTGATATGAATTCCTAATTCAATTGACCGCTCAGTTTCACTAAGCGAAGGATCTGTGAGTACCGAAATCAAACAGTTTCAATCACATAATTCAAGACAAGTTTAGTATTCAAATTGATCTATGTTGCTCACCACAATTGCTAAATTTAATTATCAAAACATGTGATCAATCCTATGGCTCAACTAATTACCTCAAGTGGACCATAAATTAAAAGGTCCCATGAACAATTTTAGCTTAATAATACATCTATAACACACAACAAAGATATAAGACAGAATAGGATTTGATTTATTCGAACATCAATCTTAAATAAGACTTTCTCCTGATGCAAGCTAAAACCCATCATGATATTAATTCAATGCTATGAAAAATTAATATTAATTGAATATAGCTTAAACATTACAAAAGCGAGAACACCTATTTATATACTTTAGGAACTAAGAATAAGAAAGGAAGATAAAGGAGATGAGAAAAGTGGAAGAAAACTCAATATTGTAGGAGAAGAAATGGGGACAGTGTTTGCTGTTGTCATCTTAGGGTAAATTTGTGATTAGGATTTCACGAGGAAGAAGGTGGGTTTAGTGGCTGAAGTAAAGAAAGGTCGAGAGGAGAGAGAAAGGTAGCGAGCATGGTTTAAAATTGCGCAATATGAGGCTCGCCTTGAGGCCCGCCTTCGCGCAATTCCAGTAAAAAATGCCTCGATGCTTATGCCTCGAGTTTTTTTTATGAGGCTTGCGCCTCAACTTGGTTGAGGCCCGCATTCCCGCATTGAGGCTCGCCTCGCCTTGCCTCACTGGCATGAGGCTTACGCCGCACACTATATATATTAAAACTTACATAAATCTTGAAGTAAATGCCCGACATTGGACTCTATAGGAGAGGAGGAAGGGGAGAGAGAAATTCATCATAATAATGATTCAAATGAAGAACCCCTTAGTGATGACAGTGCTGATGACTTATAAGTTCTTATGTGATATGTCATTGCTATTTATTTTTGGAAATCAGAATTATGTGTTAATGAAAAGAATACTGGGATTTCAGAAAGATAGAATTTTGAGTTGAACTATATTTCATGTTGTCTTATTATTGAGATATTTTGATTTCACTTCATATCTTATGCTTTTTTATGTTTTATATTGTTCACTCATTAATATATAACAAATTTATCATTTTATATTTACGCAATCTTTTGATTTTGAGGCTTACGTCTCAAAACGCCTTGAGGCTTACGCCTCGCCTCACAAATGAAAAACGCCTCAATACCCGAATACGCAATTTTAAACATTGGTAGCGAGGATTACAAAAGAGAGATGGTGTGGATGCCCTTACCTTCAAACCTTCTAAAATCAAGTAAAGCGGCCCGCAACGACCAGGAAAATCACATGCGAAGGAAATAAATCACATGATTCTCATGTTTGGATAGAGAATCCCTCGTGTGAGGATGGTGTGTGGGCATTGCACGTGAGGGAGGTCTGGTTGGTTCGGCCGATCTCATGCAGAGAGATGGAGAGGGCCGGTTTGCTCGTTTATCTATAATAACTGGACCAGTTCAGTCCAGGTTATAACCCATCGCCTTATAGTTATTTGTTACCAATAACATGAGGCATAATCTTACTGGCTTCAGTTGAGTGTAGATTTTGTTTGTTCTCATCTGTTGCCAATTTGAAATGAAAGCACAAGTTATGCTAATTAAGTTTTCTTCATTATGGCTGTTCGTGCTTAATCTATGTACCATTTAATCTAATATCATACCATATTTTTCAATATTTGGATTTTAAAATACATCAATTTAAGGTCAAACATTTCAGAATTTTCTAATGGATGCATGCTATGCTGATAATGAATCATTCATTGATGTAATGTGCTATCACACTCCTTTTTTTCTACTTGGTCCCAATCACTATGTTGAAGCATAAAGAATGTGATTCATGTTCAATTCAGACCACATTGAAGATAGTGAATTAGCTGGTATTGTTTAGGGGCCAACTTTATAGTGTAGGAGTTTTTAGGGTCTGGGATTTTTTGATACAAATTTAAAATGAGATGCACAAAGAAATATGTCAAAGATCAAAATTTGCAGTTTTCGAACTCTTAGGTTAAAACTATTCTATTTTGATGCAAAATTAAAATAAAACAATGTTGCTCCAAATGTTAATTTTAATATTGTCAAAATTTAAATTTTTTTAAGGAAATCAAGAACAAATGTGAAACCATGAAAGGGCTACACCGCCAAAAGGAAAATTTGATCATAGTAGACTTGACAAAATTTTGATCATTCATGGAAATAATAAGGACAGAAGTCAACAAAGTTCTATGCCTCGCACTTGTACAAGGTGAAAATTTTCTGTTGGAGTTTGTGGCCGACACCTGCAACAAGTTTAAAGAATTCACATCCACCAACATACAATTTTGAAAGGAATATAAAATTTTACTAAGCCAATCAAAGAAATAAAATGTCCTTCTATTTATTAAAAAAAACCAAAAAATACGCAGCTTTTTAAAAATCCCCCAGAATCTTGTATAGACTGCAAGTTTTGATTTCAGTCATCTTGGATTCCAGCTGAATCCAAAATATCTTCTATTTAAAATATCTTCTCTTTATACAAATGTATCTTTGTGCATGTACATAAATACGTGCACGTGGGTATGCTTGAATATGTGCGAAATGCAAACTACGTCTTTTAATATAGACTCCTCATTGCTTTCAAATTCTAGGATTATAGCTTTACTGGACTCTCTTTGTTTGTTGTATTTTTAAAAATTAGCACAGTCAGTTGATCTACTTGAAGAGTCTTTGGATCTACAGTACTATTTTTTCCATCTGATTTTGACGGTAGGAGCTGATAGTACTTATTTTGATCACTTTTGCACGGCTAATTTCTACCACTTTAGGTAATTGTAATATTTGTATTCCATTCCTCTGGATGCAGGCTGAGTTGTTTATTTTGAGACTGTCACGTAATAGTGGGGTCTTTGGACTTGCTGGCATGGCATTTGTTTCACAGTTATTTTCGGCACCTGTAAATCATCCATGGAGTAGTTCCAGCAATAATGGAGTGCTTCTCGTTCGGCCAATGCTAGAACTTTCTAAAGGTGACATGTATGAAGTGAGTCTTTACCATGCCCAAAATGTTGATAACAATCTCTTTTTTTTTTTAAGCATTTAATAAATTTTCGAAGAATTTTTTAATTTATTATTTTCTTGTTAAAAAGAATTACATCTACGTCTACATCTATATATACACATACACACACTAAAAAAGTGTAATAAATGAAATAGCTAATTAGCTTAATTCTTTCCTAAAATTTAGGAAACAGAATCATAGGAGAATAAATTTTTCTTAAAAATTAGGAAACATAGTCATAGGAGAAGACCACAATCGATCTCTTCTTTTATTCCTACTAAATTCTCTAACTTGGACTTTCAAATATTCAATACTCTCTCGAGTTGTAGAATATATATCATATAATTCAAGCTTGTAAATTAAGTCTTCGAAGTTAGGTCTAGGTAAAGCTTTGGTGAGGATGTTTGCATTTTGTTGCTTGCTAGGAATGCATTTAAATTTTATCGTCTCACTAGTCACATTCTTTGTGATGAAGTGTTTGTCAATTTCAACGTGCTTAGTTTGGTCATGATGCACAAGATTCTTAGCTATGTTGATAGCTGTCTGATTATCACATATTATTAGAATGGGAAATGAACTCATTTGTTCAAGTTCACTAAAAACCCTTTTTATCAAAATCCCTTCAAAACTTCCTCATGCTAGTGCTCTGTACTCAGCTTTTGCCCTACTTCTAGCTACCGCTGATTGCTTCTTACCCTCCAGGTAACAAGATTATCCCATACAAAGGAACAGTACCTAGAAGTTGACCGTTTGTCAATGCTATTTCCTGCCCAATTTGCATTTGAATACACTTTAGTGTCACGATTCTCTATATTTTTGAAGAATAGGCATTTCCTTGGTGTCTTCTTCAAGTATATGAGAATCCTGTAGACTGCTTTCATGTGTTCTTTTGTAGGACTGTGCATGAGTTGACTTACAACGCTCATTGCAAAATCAATATATGGCTAAGTGTGTAAAAGATAGATCAGACATTTAACAAGTCTTTGATATCTCCCATTGTCTACAGAAATGCTTTCTTTCTCGGTGCCAAGTTTCTTCGCACTGTCAATAGGAGTATCAACAGGTTTGCATCAAACTTTCGTAATCAAATATAAAAAAAAAACAGGTTTGCATCAAAGCATACCTGGCTCCTTAAGAATATCTAGAATATATTTCCTTTAAGAAACAACAATGCCCTTTCTTAATCTAACCACTTCGATTCCATGGCAATATTTAAGATTTCTAAGATCTTTTACTTTAAACTCTTATGACAAATACTTCTTTAAATTATGTAATTCATCTGTATCATTCCCAGATAGAATAGTATCATCGGCATAGACTATCAATATAACAATTTTCCTAGCAGGAGATTTCTTGACAAACAAAGTATGTTTAGCTTGATCCTATATGTGGCCTAGCTTCAAAACAACTTATGTGAATCTGTCAAACTAGGCCCATGAAGATTGTTTAAGGTTGTATAAGGATTTCTTGTATTTGCAAATCTGATTAATTGCCATACTTTTTAAAAACTAGTTGAGATTTTCATGTAGACTTCCTCTTCAAGGTCATCATTTAGAAAGATATTTTTTATGTCCAGTTGTTGCAAGTACCAATCTTGGTTGACAACCAATGAGAAGAGAAGAATTCTGATAGTGTTATGCTTTGCGATAGGAGCAAAGGTTTCTTGATAGTCTATTCTATATGATTGTGTAAATCCTCTAGCTACCAACCGAGCATTGAATCTCTCAACTGGTTAATATGCTTTGTACTTAATAGTGAAAACCCACATACACCCCACGGGCCTTTTGCTGGCTGGCAAATTAGTAATATTCCACTATTCTCTATTGCATCAATCTCATCTTGTACTGCCTTATTCCATTATTAATTTTATAATGTCTCTTGTATTGTGTTAGGAACTTGAATATCATCAAGAGAAGTAGCAAATGCTCTATAAGATGGTGATAGTTCTTCATAAGTAACATAATTCTCAATTGGATGACCTGTACATCTACTAAAACCTTTCCTCAATTCAATCAACATGGTAGAATCATCAATGTTAAGAATTGGCACATCTCCAACCTTAATTGTTCTTATGTTTTCTTCCGGTGAACTTGAAATTGAGTCAATATATTGGCCATATATTGATCGTGATCCATGCTCTACTTCCTGTCTTTTCCTCCTATTGATGTAGACTTAAAAATTCTCATTAGCAAGTTGTGGAGCCACAGATTTAGTAGGCACGGGATAAGAAATATTTGTGGGCTGGATTGATGATTGAATAGGTATGAGTGTGGACAAGTTCTGTGTACGATTTTTTGGGCACAAGCATGAGTCGAGAAGAATGGTTGACTTAAAGTGGGCAAATGACATATACTTAAGTAAGAACTCCCAAACTTGATGTTTATTCATGCTCTCCCCTTGAAGATGAGATTTGGGATAAAAGGACACGTGTTCAAACAAAGAGACATGCATGATGGTGTAAAATCTTTTGTTGGTTGGAGAATAATATTTATACCCTTTTTGAGTTGGAGAGTATCCTAGAAAAATACACTTATTGGCTCTATGATTAAATTTTCTGCAGTTTTGAGAATGCACATGAACAAATGCCATGCAACCAAATACCTTGAGCGGTAAATAAGATGAAGCTACATGAGTGTGAGAAAAATTTGACAGAAGAAGCTGATGTGGAGATATTGAAAATTAAGAACTCTAGATGACATATGATTAATCAAATAGTTAGTTGTGAGAATGACTTCCCCCCAGAAACATATTGGAACATTAGAAGAAAACATAAGACATCGTGTAACCTCGAAGAGATGTCTATTCTTGTGTTCAACCAACCCATTTTGTTGAGTGGTGTAAACATAAGAATTTATGTGAATAATCCCATGATTTTGAAGGTAGGTATTGAGACTACTAATGAAGTATTTCCTAACATTATCTGACTTGAGTACTTGGATTCTAGAGTTGAATTGATTTAGAACCATAAGATTGAAAGTTTGAAAAATTTGACTGATCTCAGGCTTTTCTTTCATAAAGAAAACCAAAGTTACATTTGTATGATCATCAACAAATGTCACAAACCATCGAGTGCCAGAAACATTTTTATTCTTGAGAGACCCCACACATTACTATGGATCAAAGAAAAGCAATTGAAGGTTTGTATGAACTTTGAGGATATACTGTTCGAGTATGATTTGCAATCTGACAAGTTTCATGATAAAAATATGTTGGGCTTCCATTTATAAATAATTTGAGAAATAATTTTGCAAGATACACAAAGCTAGGATGATGAAGACGATAGTGTAATAATATAATTTCAATATCTTTATTGACATAAGAATTGAACCCAAAATTGAAATATTTTAATAGGCTCTGAGATTGAATGCAATTTGCTTGAGAAATTTGGTTTGAGGAACTGTCACATGGGAGGAGGTAGAGCTCGGAGCACATTTTAGCACTACCAATCATCTTCCCCAATTTCAAGTCTTGAAAAACACAAGTTTGGATTAAATTTAGTAACACATTGAAGGTCATGCGCTAATTTGCTAATGGACCAAATATTACAATCCAAGTTTGAAAAATGGGGGACAGAGTTGAGATACAACTCTTTAGTAAGTTGGATGGATCCTATTCCAACAATTTTAGAATTTGAACCATCAAAAATACAGATAGACGAGTGACAACTATTTGCTTATAATTTTGGAGATGTGTAACATCTCCTGTTATGTGATCAGAAGCACCAGTGTCGACTATCCACGACCTCATATCTCCTTTGTTAGTAGTGAAGGTAATATGTGAATTCATTTGAGCAACCAAACATGCCCCATTAAAGCTACTACTATCAACTTGACTAAATAGTTTCTACAACAAATCCATCTGCTTTTTGCTAAATGGGCTAGGCTTGGGAACATGAGCACTCTTAGAGTTGGAAGCCACATGCGTTTTACTGCTCTATCAAATCATGGCTTTTATTTCTAATTAGCTAGTTTTCCATTGAGCTTTCAGCAAGTCTCCTTGTAATGATTTGGTTTCTTACAGTAATCACGCTAAGGCCTTTCCCATTTCTGACGATCTTCACCATTATTGTTGAATGATAACATAACAAGGGCAGATGCATTCAACATTGATGTGGGTTGTTACTTAGATCTCATAATTATTTTCTTTTTACTTTCTTCACGCCTAACCTTTGAGAAAGCCTCCCTAAGATTGGGCAGTGTGGTTTAATGCCATGATTCAACCCTGAACATCATCTAACTCCCTATTAAGTCCTAATAAAAACTTGAAAATCCTTTGTTCTACAATCTTCTTGTACATTACTGCATCTTTTGGACATGTATACGAGTTCGAATAAATCAAGTTGTTGCCAATATCATGTGAGTTTGTTGTAATACTGAGTAACAATCTGCTCTCCTTGCCAAAAGTCATGAAGTGGTGATTAAACTTGAAATAACTTTGAAGTATTTTCAGAGCTGAAGCAAGTGTCTTTGGCTGCATCCCATATTTCTTTTACAGTCCCAAACAACAAGAAATTTTCAACTGTCATTGTTCATGGAATTAATAAACCATGACATGATCATACCATTTTCAATCTTTCACTTTCTGAAACCTGGATTTGTAGTCTCTGGTATGGCTGCCGCTCTTGTGAGTTACTCATCATTTCTCTTACCACAAATGAACAACATAGATTGTGACCACTCCAAATAATTATGGCCGTTAAATTTGTCTTTTGATGAGAATAGGAGAATAATCACTGTCACTAAGGTTTAAAATTTATGAACTGCTTCCTGATTCTGATGCCGGATGTTTGTGACGAGGCCATTCCATAATGCAAAGAAGAAGATGAGGGAGAAAAATGAATAAGGTTGCTGGAAATATAGAAGAAGGCTGGGATGAATATTGGCTAGAGAGAATCATCCTGAGAAATAGGAAAGAGACGGCCCAAAAGAATCCGCTCGAGAGAGGCTGCTTGAAGGGATTAGGGTTCAAAAAACTATCTATGATACTATGAAGTATTTCTTAGTTTATTATTTTTCTTCTTAACTTTCAAATATTCAACAAATTTTAACTGTTTTGTTTACAGCTGGAATTTGATCTAGAAATTACAATGCCATTTCTTAACGTAGCTTTGAATTGATCTATTAAACTTTATAAAACTCAAATATGATTTTATTGAACAACTTATTGGAGATAAAAACTTTTATGTTGAAAGGAAGCCTAAGTCACAATATTACTGGCACTGGTGTTGATACTGTGATCCATGCATGATAATTCATTTAAATTTTAAGATAATCAAGCAAATATAAGCTAATGTAATGAGATAAGTGCAATGAGTCCAAAGCCTTAACTATCTCATAATCCTTTGATATTTTAATTCAGATTGCGAGTTCTTTATTTTTAGTACAATTTCTTTTCTTTCCACTAGTTAATTATCTTTTTTTACATGATAGAGGGTATTATTTTCAAGAAAACAGTCTTTTCACACTCAATGTAAGCAGACCTTGTATTGTGGACTCTCATGCTTACTATGGGTTTTTATCTTAAGCAAATGCTTTGTTCATGTGTCTAAGGCTAGCTGTCATAATATTTTAGCTTTAGAGAGAAAAAAAAGAGTTTTGGTTATAAGTTATTATAAGGAAAGGCATAATGTTGGTAAATCTGTGAACGTGAATGTTCTCAAATATCAAATTTTATCTTAACCTACTATCAGTATTAAGAGTAATGCTACGATGCCCAAAAAATAGCCCAAAGGAAGTTTTCAGCGCCATGGGATGGATACCATGTGGCATGCACATGTCATGCACCATTTATGCAACCGCCCTGAAGATCCCTTTTGGGCTATGTGCGCTGGGCAGCAAACAATTTTTTAATATTAATTAAAAAAACCTTAAATTAAATGTTAATATTTAATTTAGATGGATTTTAAAATAAATTGAGAAAGGAAATATAAATTTTACTTCATTAATATAATTAGTATCATTTTACAACATCAACAATAATATCAAGTCTTTATCCTACCACGTGGGGTTGACAACATGAGTAATTTCCGATTAAGAGTTGAATTTTTATTTAAATTTAGTAAATAAGGTAATTTTTAATACTTTCTAACCAAGTCTTTTTAGGTCTAACTCTATCTTTCTTAACATAAGCTAAATATAATACATCTACTCTCCTAATCAGGTCATCGGAAGGCCGATGCTTTATGTGACCAAACCATCTAAGATGACCTCTCTAATCTTATCTACCGCTGGAGCTACTCCAGCCTTTTCACGTATATACTTGTTTCGCATTTTGTCTCTAAGAGTAAAGAAAAACTTCCTTTGGGCATTAATATTCTTATCCACTTGAGCATCATTATCTTTGCAACACTTAATTTATTCTTGTCTTGTAATAACCAACATTCTACACTATAAACATTGCTGGTCTCACCATCATATAGAATTTTCCCTTAAGTCTTATCGGCTCCAAAAATTCGCGCCCTAGCCTCTCATAGCTTTTTTCGCGGAGTTTTATCGGATTATAAGTTCCGGGGTAAATATTGGGTAGACATTTTGGGTTTGCAGATAAGACACTACCCATAGATTTCGCCCTCATTTTGCGAGGACTTTATGATTTGAGTTCTGGTTTCCTATAGGTGCAAGCCCCTATAGTTAATTATCCCTTTTGATAATGAGAGAGAATTTTCGGTTAAGGCAAGTCATCAATCAAATATATAGAAGATACGCATATCTAGCATACAGTAGCAACATAGGCTTGATGTTGAAAATTTGATATTTAAAATTGAAAATTTCACCATCTTTCACTTAAAGCGGATGGTGGGGAATGAATGATGGACCCGATTAAGATCCCATAGTTCCGTCGTCCCGGGCCATCTTGGTCCCTGGTCTACTTAGTCAGAGGAGGTAGTCGACCCAACCTGATAAAAGGATCCTTGTTGGTAGTCATAGGTTACGTCGTCCAAAGGTACCTTGTAGACTTGGGGTGGATGTTTGTCTAAGGGGACAAATATGAATTCACCTTAGCTATTCCTATCGATTATGTCCTATTAATTCATTTCTCAAAGATTTAATGCCATTGGACAGCATATGAGCTCTGGCCATAACCGTAATTTAGTGGTGCCATTTGACAGAAAATCACTCGGTTCAGAGGGCTCAGGTCATAACCATTTACTTGTAGTGTCATTTGGCGACAAAATCGCCGGTTAGGATATGTATCACGTCCTTGCTGATAAGAGATTGTTTGAGAATGAATCATAGTGATATTCTCAACCATACACTAACTCTGTGTGCTGAAGTGATTTTAAAACGTGCGAGTGATACAATATATATGATTTGCACTATGCAATTATATGACTATTGTATTATTAACTTAATGCATTTGCATGACTAACACAATGCGTATAGAGATTTGATACGACACATGCATAAATGGCGCATTGTGTATTTGCATACATGTTTGCATATTTGTTTACATAAGCACTTATATGTTTGTATGCACATTTTTGTATTTGGATATTCATTTGTATGTTAAACATATGCGCAAAATACACTTATATTTTTATAGTGCATTCGTACATTTAGTTAGTGCGTTTGTGTGACACACTTGCATGAATTTTGATGCACTTGCATAATGGCATGCTCATTAGCATATGTAGGAAGTGGTTTGCATGATCAACGCATGTGTGTAGGTTACTTAGTGCGCTCTTATGATTGGAAGTATGCATGTGTGCCACTCGATGCGTCTGTATGTATTTGGTACATACATATTATACAATAGGGGTAAGGGCTCATAGGTGACACCTTTTAATGATTTTGAGGCGTCATGCACACTTTAATGAAGGGTTGTGCAGCCCGTGACAAATAACAATGCACCATGTTGTTTCTTTTTGAAGACATGTTTACAGGATTTATATCGTCTTCACGGGGTGCCTACGAGTCTTGTCTTTAATGGCGGGTGTGTAAGCTATCTAAAGCACTTGTGCACCCATGACTTGCAATATGATGGACACTTCTCACTTTATTATGAATCATTTAACCAGAATAATTATCGGGGTTATACGGGAATTCCTATGGGTTATTAATTATTGTAAATGCATTTTCATAGGAAAAGTCAAATAATTTTTACTTATACCCCTCCCATTTTTAAGATAATTATCGCCCGTATTTAGGTGTATCTACGCTCATATTTCACCCGCTAGTGAATACTCGAGGAATCCAAAGCTAGAGCCTCGAAAAAGCATCTTAACATATTTTAAAAATGGATCATAAGTTGGTGGGAATTGTAGACATACCTTCATTGTCTTTTAGCAAAGGGATATTAGGCTGGTGGGACCCGTAGGTGTACCTTCCTTATCTTTTAACAAATTGATCATAGGCTGATGGGGCCCATCAATAATTTGACTTTTATGTTATAAATAGGAGGGAGGCTTAATTCATTTTTCACACTTCAATTCTGTTAGGAGTATTATTGGGGAGCTTAGGTGTATGCAAGTCAGGAGCTAAGAGAAAGAAACTTGGTACCTACCTGTTAGTGATCAACTAGTTCTACTACAAGTTCACTATATTCTGTTTTAGTCTAAATTTCCTTTTCATCTTTGCTTTAATTGTTGGGAACCTTGGATATCATGTGTTTTATTTTTCTTGTTGAATTAGAAATTTAGGTAAATTTTAATTTCTTTAAAATTCACTAAGTCACGAGCTTTGTTGAAACTTTCAGTAGCACCTCGGTGTAGTCCCCGCTTAGGGGGTTGCATCAGAAGTGTAAAGCCTTCTCGGGCAAAAAAAGGCAGTCACAGTATCGTGGCCGCAATTTCGTTCCATGCTCGTTAATAAAAGCGGTCACGTAGTCTTCAAGTATATGTTTAAAACACATTATTTCTCCACTCGCTTATAAAAGCGGTCTTGAGTACTTATATTTCATCCGTACGAATTTTGGTGGGAGAGATTTAGGACGCGTAGGGGAATAGAGGGTGATGTTTAGAGTGAAAATTCCTCTCTCCAATTTTAGAGAGAGAAAGAGGGGAATTTTTTTTCTCTCTAAGAGGGGAATATGGAGGAATGGTGATGAAAGAAGGTATTTGTGATGGAGATGGAAGTGTTTATGAAGAATTTCTCTTTTTAGAGAGAATTTTCTCTTTAGGCTTGAGAGAGAATGTGGAGGATGAAGGGATTTTTGGTTGGGGTTTGTAGGATGTGTGGGAGAGTACTTTTTGTGAAGGGAGTTTAGGGTTAGAGTTTATTTTAGTTATGGGAAGAAAATTGTGGAGGAAGAAGAATAAGATGGAGGAGAGGAAGAAAAAGAGAGGAGAGGAAGGAGAGAAGAAGAAATGAATGAGAAAAATTGAGGGAGGAAGAAGGAGAAAGAAAAATGGAAAAGGAGAAGAAGAAGAAAGGAAGAAGAATGGAGTAGATGATGAGGAAAAATGAGGAGGAGAAGCTACCTTGGAAAGCTTGAGATGGTGTCCGGCGGCTTGGAGTCGTAAGAGGGAGAGGAAATTTGGCTCTCTTGCGTGTGTGAGAGGCGTAACTGTCGTGAGGGGGGCAGATGGGAGAGTTTAGGGGAGTGTTATGAGGGTTTAAGTGAGAGTATTTTGAGTATTTAGAATTTTCTTTTTTTTAATCTCTCTCTTTAAATTAATTTTTATAATTAAATTACATGAAATTTTTTTTATGCATCGAGTTGGTCACCACGGCGTCGTCGTTCGCACATGTCGTCACCTCGATGTATGAGCGTAAAATTTAAGTTTTTGCCAATCAACAATCTCAATCCATATGAGTGTCGATCTTAACTGTTTTCGTTGCTCCTAAAGCATTGACGCTATCCGTTTCATGAACGGAGGCCATTTTGGTGATTTTGTCTTCCAGTCGACACACATCGAGTGAGTTATGCGGGGTGTCGCACTCATTTGCTTTCGAAATTCACCTTGTACGGTCGACTCGACCCCAATATTAATATGGAGGTCAACAAATGCCCTCGAACAAATATGATGCGCGCTTGAAGTGGAACATGTTTTTTGTAAACAGTTGATATTGCAGATCTCCAAGATATTCTTCTCATTTTTTTTCTTAGACGTCAACACAGGATAAGGGCAAAATATATAAAGTACTTTTATACATCTTCTTAGTTTTTTATCGGCATGCATGCTTTCTATGATTTTATTTTCTTTTTGTTAGGAAGATGTTCAACTGGAGCAGACCGGAGGGGCTGCCGCAAAGTGAGCCTTATAAGGAGGCTATTTGGGCAATGATTGACGTGCATGATCATCAGACTGTTGATATGAGTGATAGGCTGGAGCAACATGTGCAGATGCTGAGAGGCTGTAGCATCTACAACGAATTGTTCATGTGCTCGTCTTTACTGTCACACTATGAGCTCGACCCCTCAGCATTTAAAGATCTTGCGGAGTAGGTGACCACTGTCAGATTGAAGTGTGGGGATTATAATCCATTGGAGAGTTCCGTTGCTCATATGAGCTCCGGTATGTGCGATATTCTGAAGCTGACCGCCGATGTGAGCAAGTTGGGCAATCAAGGTTATTGAGTCACCGACAATTACAATTGGCTACGCATGTCACACCCCAGTTTGACTCACCCTCTACCACAAACTGAAGTATAACAGAGAAGGATTTCAACATATCAAACTCCACTCTTAACAACAGGAAGCATGTAATATTACTTACTGAACATCAACATAATTAAAACAATTACAGAGCTCTACTAAAATTTTTGAACTTTACTTACATATCAAAAGGTTTATACAGCTATTATTCAGATCTCCTTGTACTCCAAAACATATTTACATCAAAAATAGATGATCACCTCTTTCTCGCCTAGTGCTCTATGGGCTCCTTTCTCTTACCTGCAGTACAACCACTGCTAATGAGCTATTACCCAATGAAATACACCAACAATAGACAAGAATTAATAATAAACAAATAAGAAATGCTTAACAATGTTAACATATTGAAATGTCATATTGAGCCTGAAAGTGCTTAACCGTATTATTTATCTTACAAAAATCATTCCACATCTTTAAATAAGTTATATAATGGCTATAAGCTTTTGCACCATTTCAACTTTCCAATTCAAGGTTGGGTCTAGCTTCCCAACTTTTAGAATGGAAGCTGTTCTCTCATTCAGGGTTGAGTCAAATTTCTCAACTTCTAGAATTAAGAGTGTAGGCTAACCTCATCAGGTCTTTCACCTTTCTTTGTGCGGGCCTATCCCAAATATATAACTTATTTCACCTTTTATATAGTCATCCTTTTTAGCCCTAATGACATATGCTTTTGATGACATAGTTGCGCTTTAGCTGCCCTTTAGTTGCACTTTAGTTGTGCTTTGGTTGCACTTTGGTTGCGCTTTGATTGCGCTTTGGTTGCACTTTGGTTGCGCTTTGGTTGCGCTTTGGTTGCACTTTGGTTGCACTTTGGTTGCGCTTTGGTTGCACTTTTTGCTTATTCACTAGTTTATGAATATTTACCCTTTTAGGCTTACGAAATCATTAATATCGCTAAAGATTACCCTTTACATAACAATTTCATACATATACAATCATATTCATATAAAATAACCAAAATAAACTAGAATACATGTGATCATAAACATAATCAAGAAGAAGTGCAATAAGAAAATATTTACTAATTCTTATAATCTTGTTTAGGTATTTCACCTCGTTCTCTAGGGAAGTTGGGTCAATTCGTTCTCCTAAAGTACCCTTGCCTCCTTTCCTTTTATATACAATCTAAATCATAATTGTTGATCATTCAAATTTACATTCAAATAACATATAATAGTTTATATGAAAATCTTATAAGTTTACCTCAAAGAAGTTTTTCTTCATTCACCCCAATGTGACCTCTCTTCTCCTAAGTCTTCTTTCTTCACTTTCCCTCCCAGTTACACCAACTTAGCCTGCATCAGTTTCCACCACTCTTCTGCACAACCAGCTTCAGCATTTTATTGAATTCCAACAACTAGATTTCAGAAATTTATTATCTGAAATCCTCCTTCAAAGCATCTCACAGCAGCAGCCTCAACAAGTGGCTCCCGCTACTCAGCTTGAAGCTGGCTTCCGATGTCCAAGGAGGGACGGGTGGGGAAAAGAAGCTAATGTCTCCACATAATAAATCACATTATAATAACCCTTCTAATTCCACTAAACCTTCTCAGTCATTCTCAGCCCTAGGATTTCCATCTGCTTCATGCATGTCAGTTTAAGTGGAATTGCTACAGTAATTGAGTGGAATTGCTACAGTAATTGAAGTACATGCTATTAAATAATTCCCTAATACTTAGCCTTTAATCTAGCTGTCATTTAAACCATAAACTATAACTAAATACAATCAATTAAACAATTAATTTCATAATTAAAAAAAAAAAATGCTTGGAATTCAAGTAAACTGTATATAAAAATAAGCTCACATTTAGAGGAAGTTGATGCTTACATTATTTTAAATATATTTGAGAGCCTTATAATTCACCCCTCCTTTTTGTAAATTTCATCCTCGAAATTCAGTGCCTTAGTTGTCAAATAGTTGAGGAAACTTAAATTTAATATCTTCTTCTCTCTCCCATGTTGCCTCTTTTTCTGGTCTGTATTTCCATTTTACTTTAATATAAGGAATCTGACAATTTCTGAGCTGTTTACTATAAAAATCTAGTATTCTTTCGGGTTCTTCCGTATAAGTCAAATTCTTATGTAGTTCAATATCATCATGTGAGATTCGTTGATGGGCATCAGTAACCCATTTCCTTAGCAGTGACACATGAAAAACGTTATGTATATCTGACATGTCAGCTGGAAGAGCAAGTCTATAAGCAACTTTTTCAATTCTTTCAACAATTTCAAAAGGTTCAATAAACCTAGGACTCAATTTGCCTCCCTTACCAAATCTAGCTATACTCTTCATAGGCTTAACCTTCAAGAATACAAAGTCACCCACGTCAAACTCTACTGCTCTGTGCTTGGGGTCATAATACTTTTGTTGGCGATCCTGAGCAGCTTTTAATCTGTCTCTAATTAATCTGATTTTATCTGTTGCTTCCTCCATCAATTCTGGGCCCATTAGTTGTCTTTCTCCTACCTCAACCCAAGTTAAGGGGGTTCTGCACTTTCTACCATAAAGTGCTTCATATGGTGCCATTTGTATACTGGATTGGTAACTATTGTTGTAGGCAAATTCTATCAATGGTATGTGATCTTCCCAGCTTCCTTTGAAATCCAAAACACATAATCTCAACAAGTCTTCCAATACCTGAATGGTTCTTTCAGATTAGCCATCTGTCTGAGGATGAAAAGCTGTACTGAAATGTAGATTTGTACTCAAGCTTTCTTGAATATTCTTCCACAGCCTCGAGGTAAATCAACCATCTCTATCTGAGACAATGACTTTTGGATTACCATGTAATCTAACAATTTCTTTTATATATAGACGTGCTAATTTGTCTACTGAATTAGTTTGCTTAATAGGTAAAAAGTGAGCTGATTTAGTTAATCTATCAATAATGACCCAAATACTATCATGCCCCTGTCTGGATCTGGGAAATCCCATCACAAAATTCATTGCAATTTCTTCCCACTTCCACTCAGGGATAGGTAGTGATTATAGTAGTCCACTAGGTCTTTGATGTTCAGCTTTCACAATTTGACATGCTTCACACTTAGCTACATACTCAGCAACATCTTTCTTCATACCACGCCACCAGAATATTACCTTCAAGTCTTTATACATCTTGGTACTACCCGGATGAATAGTATAGCCAGAATGATGAGCTTCTTGCAAAATTTCTTTTCTCAACTCCTGATCACTGGGTACCCACAATTGAAACTTCCGCCTAATGCTTCCATCAACATCAACAGAAAGATCAGGTCTTTTCCCTGACTGGACATGCTCAATCAATTTTGAAGATTCACTACTGAGCTTTTGAGCTTCTTTGATACGATCTGTTAAAGTGGGCTTTACTGTCATCTGATGCAAATATTTCACATTTTTGGAGTCTCTAATCTCCAATTGCAAATTTTTCATTTCCTTGATCAATTGAACCTCCTGAGTAATCATCCAATTTATCATGCCTGCAGACTTATGACTCAAAGCATCAGCTACAATATTGGCTTTTCCTGGACAATATTGTATATCCAAATCATAATCTTTGATGAGTTCTAGCCATCTTCTTTGTCGCAAATTCAATTCTTTCTACGAAAATATGTATTTTAGACTCTGATGATCAGTGAAAATTTCACATCTTACCCCATATAGATAATGTCTCCAAATATTCAAAGCAAATACCACTGCAGCCAGCTCCAAATCATGAGTGGGATAATTTCTTTCATGGGGCTTCAACTGTCGAGATGCATAAGCAATCACCTTTCTATTCTGCATTAGAACACATCCCAAGCCCTTCAAAGATGCATCACTATAAATCTGAAATCCTTCTATTCCTGAGGGAAGTGTTAAAACTGGGGCGGTCGTCAGATGCTCTTTCAATGCTTGAAAGCTTTTCTCACATTCAGTTGTCCATTCAAATTTTAACTCCTTCCTCAATAGTTTGGACAAAGGCATATCAATTTGTGAAAATCCTTTAACAAATCTTCTATAATATCCTGCTAATCCAAGAAAACTACGAACCTCTGTAATATTCTTTGGTGTTGGCCATTCTGTAATTTCTTTTACTTTCTGCGGGTCTACAGAAATCCCTTCACCACTAATAATATGCCCCAAGAAAGAAATACTTCTCAACTAAAATTCACATTTTGAATATTTTGCATACAATTTGTTTTTCCTCAGTGTCTCCAAAACTATTCTTAAATGTTCAGCATGCTCTTTGTTAGTCTTTGAGTATACCAAAATGTCATCAATGAAAATTATCACAAACTTATCTATATAGTCTTTAAAAATCCGATTCATCATATCCATAAAGATGGCAGGAGCATTTGTCAACCCAAAAGGCATAACACTAAACTCAAAATGACCATACCATGTCCCAAAAGCCGTCTTGCTGACATCCGCTTCTTTAACTCTCACTTGATGATATCCTGACCTTAAATCAATTCTAGAAAATACCGTGGCACTAGCTAATTGATCAAACAAGTCATCTATGCGGGGTAGTGGATATTTGTTCTTGATTGTCACTTTGTTCAGCTCTCTATAGTCAATGCACATTCTCATGGATCCATCTTTCTTCTTAACAAAAAGTACAGGTGCACTCCAAGGAGAATGACTAGCCCTGATAAATCCTTTATCCATCAATTCCTGTAATTGAGTTTTTAACTCCTGCAATTCTTTTGGGGCCATCCTATAAGGAGATTTGTAAATTGCTGATGTTCATGGCTGCAATTTTATACCAAATTCAACTTCTCTTTCAGGTGGTAATCCAGGTAGCTCTTCAGGAAATACATCTGAAAATTCAGAGACAACTGAAATATTCTGTAAAGCTTGAACATCTTTATTTAAGACCTCCATTTTGGCTAAGAATATTAACTCACCCCTCCTTGAATATTTACCCATCTTCAATGCATTCACAAGAGAGGAAGTTGCACTCTTCTCACCAGGGAAATAAAAGGTCTTCACATTTGGTACATTAAATTTTATTCTTTTCTTCCAACATTCAATAGTAGCGAAATGTTTAACTAACCAATTCATTCCCAATATGACGTCAAACATTTTAATAGGCACTATAATCAATTCTGTTGGAAATTTGTAACCCTGAATATTCAAATTTATAAGGCACATCCTATTAGCAGGCAACCTATCTCTCGTTGGCATCATAACAGATAAGGTAGGTGTAAAACATGCAGTCTCAACAGATAAATCAGAGCAGAATTCTTCAGATATAAACGAATGAGATGCACCAGAATCAAAAAGAACCCTGCCAAACTTGTTAGAAATCAAAAGTATACCTGTCACCACCTCCTCTGAATCTTTAGCCTCTTGGGGTGTAATAGCAAACACTCTAGCCTTCACAGGTTGATTGCCTTTAACATCTGATGCTTCTTCTTTAAGATGAACTCGTGGTCTTCCTTGTACTGTTGGCCTTCCTTGAAATTGAGTTTTTCCTGTCTGATTACCTTCTAGAAATCTCTTATGTTGTGTCTGTTCCTGATACCCTTGATATCCCTGTGGCCTGACATTGAGTCTTCTTTCTTTAGGGCAATCCACCTTGCGATGACCCATCTCACCGCATCTAAAACATCTTCTGGATCCCACCAAACACTGACCAAAATGTCGCTTCCCACACTGCTCACATAAAGGTTTTTCAAACTGACTATGCTTTTGTTTATCATCAAACTTTGGCTTCTTATTTTTGAATTGATCATCTCTTTCGAATATCTTCCTTTTGCCTATTGGTTGCTGCTCCAGACTATGCTTAGAAAAATTCAACTCATTTTCAATTCTCCTGGCTCTCTCCACTAAGACCGAGAATTCATTGATATCAAAAGGAGCCAATGTAAGTCGTAGCTGATCCCTCAGGCCTCTCAAAAATCTGTGACACTTCTCCTCCTGGGTGCTGACATAGTGTGGCGCATATCGGGACAAAGATGTGAACTCAGCTTCGTATTGCATAACTGTCTTAGACCCCTGAGTAAGATTGAAGAATTTGTCTTGCAGAGCCAGTCTGGCTGAAGGAGGAATAAACCAGTCTCTGAATACCCTTACAAAATCATCCCAATGTATACTGGTGAGAGACATCTGTCCAAATTTTTCTCTATGTTGTGCTTGCCACCCTCTTTCTGCTTCTCCTTCTAGCACAAATGTAGTCAATGGTACCTTTCTATTTTCAGGACATATCATACCATCTAGAATCTTTCCAATCTTTAACAATCAGTCATCAGCCACTGTTGGATCACCAGTACCCTTAAATGCTGGTGGTTTAAAAGTCAGAAATAATTTTAAATGTCGATCCACTTCACTGTCACTTTCAGATCTGGGTCCACTGCTGGTAGAAGATTTTTCCATAGCTGCCATTTTATCTACCACTTGTGAGATCAAAAGCACAACATCTTGAAGCTCTTTAGACTTATTTCCCTCATGCCTTCCTGTTTCCGTATCTGGTCTGGAAGACTGTCCAATCATTCTTTCTGGCAACTCCTCCGACATATTTATCTGTATGCATATAATTAATTCATATAATATATCTACTCATATTAATAAGCATTAATTAATTAAGCGTGTTATGTACATATGCTATTGTACTAAATGTCATGCATATTTCTATTAAAACTTGATTCAACCTATAGCTGTGTATATATCAGATTCATAATATTTCATCCTACCTCATGACATAAATCTAATTATGCTTCCATTTGATTTTAATTAGGCTCTGATACCAATTTCTGTCACACCCCAGTTTGGCTCACCCTCTACCACAAACTGAAGTATAACAGAGAAGGATTTCAACGTATCAAACTCCACTCTTAACAACAGGAAGCATGTAGTATTACTTACTGAACATCAACATAATTAAAACAATTACAGAGCTCTACTAAAACTTTTGAACTTTACTTACATATCAAAAGGTTTATACAGCTATTATTCAGATCTCCTTGTACTCCAAAACATATTTACATCAAAAATAGATGATCACCTCTTTCTCGCCTAGTGCCCTATGGGCTTCTTTCCCTTACCTGCAGTACAACCACTGCTAATGAGCTATTGCCCAATGAAATACACAACCAATAGACAAGAATTAATAATAAACAAATAAGAAATGCTTAACAATGTTAACATATTGAAATGTCATATTGAGCCTGAAAGTGCCTAACCGTATTATTTATCTTACAAAATTTTTTTCCACATCTTTAAATAAGTTATATAATGGCTATAAGTTTTTGCACCATTTCAACTTTCCAATTCAAGGTTGGGTCTAACTTCCTAACTTTTAGAATGGAAGCTGTTCTCTCATTCAGGGTTGAGTCAAATTTCTCAACTCCTAGAATTAAGAGTGTAGGCTTACCTCATCAGGTCTTTCACATTTCCTTGTGCGGGCCTATCCCCCATATATAACTTATTTCACCTTTTATATAGTCATCCTTTTTAGCCCTAATGACATATGCTTTTGATGACATAGTTGCGCTTTAGCTGCCATTTAGTTGCACTTTAGTTGCAGTTTAGTTGCGCTTTGGTTGCGCTTTGGTTGCGCTTTGGTTGCACTTTGGTTGCGCTTTGGTTGCGCTTTGGTTGCATTTTGGTTGCACTTTGGTTGCGCTTTGGTTGCACTTTTTGCTCATTCACTTGTTTATGAATATTTACCCTTTTATGCTTACGAAATCATTAATATCGCTAAAGATTATCCTTTACATAACAATTTCATACATATATAATCATATTTATACAAAATAACCAAAATAAACTAGAATACATGTGATCATAAACATAATCAAGAAGAAGTGCAATAAGAAAACATTTACTAATTCTTATAATCTTATTTAGGTATCTCACCTCGTTCTCTAGGGAAGTCGGGTCAATTCGTTCTCCTAAAGTACCCTTGCCTCATTTCCTTTTATATACAATCTAAATCATAATTGTTGATCATTCAAATTTACATTCAAATAACATATAATAATTTATATGAAAATCTTATAAGTTTACCTCAAAGAAGTTTTTCTTCATTCACCCCAATGTGACCTCTCTTCTCCTAAGTCTCCTTTCTTCACTTTCCCTCTCAGTTACACCAACTTAGCCTGCATCAGTTTCCACCACTATTCTGCACAACCAGCTTCAGCATTTTATTGAATTCCAACAACTAGATTTCAGAAATTTATTATCTGAAATCCTCCTTCAAAGCATCTCACAGCAGCAGCCTCAACAAGTGGCTCCCGCTACTCAGCTTGAAGCTGGCTTCCGATGTCCAAGGAGGGACGGGTGGGGAAAAGAAGCTAATGTCTCCACATAATAAATCACATTATAATAACCCTTCTAATTCCACTAAACCTTCTCAGTCATTCTCAGCCCTAGGATTTCCATCTGCTTCATGCATGTCAGTTTAAGTGGAATTGCTACAGTAATTGAGTGGAATTGCTACAGTAATTGAAGTACATGCTATTAAATAATTCCCTAATACTTAACCTTTAATCTAGCTGTCATTTAAACCATAAACTATAACTAAATACAATTAATTAAACAATTAATTTCATAATTTAAAAAAAAATGCTTGGAATTCAAGTAAACTGTATATAAAAATAAGCTCACATTTAGAGGAAGTTGGTGCTTACATTATTTTAAATATATTTGAGAGCCTTATAATGCAAGAGTGGCTTAGGGATTCTCCAGTTGGGCAGCTCTCTAGACATGCACGTGGATATGCTTTTTGGGCAATATATGTCTAAAGGGCTCATAAAAGTATTTTGAAAAGAGCAGGTATATACAAATCTATATGTGCTTCAATGTTCAGTTTCGATAATATCCCCCACTCTTGGATAAAGAAGGTTATAGAATTCTGGGACCCAACAACCAATACATGTTCCATGGGCTCCGAGTACCTGACAATGACGCTATGGGAGCTACAGACTGTCTCTGGTTTACTGATATTTGGACGTCGATATGAATAATTCCTCCAGATGAGGAGCTATTCCGTAGGTGACTTTCCCCCTGTCGGAGTAGAAGGGGAGAATTGATTTTGCCAACAATCCGTCTGGCTACAGTGAGTCATTATTGGTGGTTTTTTAAAGAGCTTAGGCTATCGAGGCGTTCTCGGACCACCATTCCTTTAGATATATGTATTTGCAGTTTCATTCGGGAGGAGGAACTCAATCAAACCACAGTTCCTCTACAAGATCCTTTTGAGCTAGGCATGGAGTACACTGACGATCTATCAAAAGATCCTGTCGAGCCCTCCACCGATGTTGCATACATGTCTCCCGCCCTTTCAGACTTATTCTTAGGTTTTTCAGGTTTGGAAATTACCTTTCTCCTAGTAATCTTGAAAGTATATGCATTAGATGTCCCTAAATGCGCAACATCTAAATTATTCACCAAGATTTATTCAAAATAACATGCGTAACATTCATAGAAAGCAGTTCATATCAAATTTTATGAGCATATGTAGCGAAATGAATAGACACTAGACATCTTTGAGATATAGAAATAATAGTTTTAGCTACCAATATTGCTTTATATGATTGTGGATATCATTTAAGCTTCAAATGCATGTGGTTTATTGCAGATTTTGACATGTTATTCATACAACTCCCACTATCAATTCTATACATGCAACAATTCTTCTCTTTTCGAAATATTTTGAAAAATTGTTGTTTTTTTCTAATCAGATTTAATTGTGGGAGTGGTGTAATCAAAGACAAAACCACAAATAGCCTCAAAAAGCTTATGAACATCATTAGAATCATTATTTTCATCTACATTTACTTGCAAGTTCTTGCCATGATATTAGCATAATAACCAATTTGATAACAGTTAAAGCATTCCTTTGAAAAAAAATTATTGGATGAGATGTTTTTTATTTCCCTGTAGTAATCTTATTGACGGTAGTATTACCACCATGCTAAGTGATGCAATAGGTGCGACATTAAACTTACTTGCTTTGATGAAATGACTCACTACTTGAATATGCTGTAGCCCTCTTAGATATAAGTTGAAAAACATGCTATGTGATGTAATGTAGTGAGTTGATTTTTTTCTCTTGATATCAAATCTCAAATATCTAAATTTCGAGTGTTGTTTTAGTATATCAATGATATCAAAGTGCAACAACAATTCTTATAATTTATTCATGTACTCCGTAATAATTTTGGTCTCTTGCTTTAATGAATAAAATATATCAATCAAATGATTATGACAACAACAACAACAACAACAACATCAAGCCTTTATCCCACTACGTGGGGTCGGCTACATGAATCCCTTTTCTCCATTGTGTCCTATTAAAAGCCAAATTCTCGTTTAAATCTAATAAAGAAAGGTCATTCCTAATATTTTCTAACCAAGTCTTTTTAGGTCTACCCCTACCTTTCTTAACACAAGTCAAATCTAATACCTCTACTCTCTTAACTGGGTCGTCGGAAGGCCGCCTTATTAAGTGACCAAACCATCTAAGGCGACTCTCTCTAATCTTATCTTCTACTGGAGCTACTCCAACCTTTTCACGTATATGCTCATTTCGTATCCTATCTCTAAGGGTAAAGCCACTCATCCATCTAAGCATCCTCATCTCTGCCACACTTAACTTAGTATTATGCTTCTCTTTTAATGGCCAACATTCGGCACCATAAAGCATTGCAGGCCTCACTACCATCTTATAGAATTTTCCCTTAAGTTTGAGGGGTACATTTCTATCACAGAACAAGCCCGATGCATTCCGCCACTTCAACCAACCAACTTGAATTCTGCTGATAATATCCCCATCTATTTCACCATCACTCTGAACAATAGATCCAAGATACCTAAAACGTGTACTCTTATTAATGACTTGATCGCCCAAAGTCACAATCCCCTCACTAGGACTATTACTGCTAAAATTACACTCCATATATTCCGTTTTAGATCTACTCAAGCGAAAACCTTTAGACTCTAAGGTTGACCTCCATAATTCAAGTTTACCTTCAACTCCCTCTCTAGTCTTATCAACAAGAAGAATAACATCAGCAAAAAGCATACACCAAGGTACATCATCTTGCAAATGTCTAGTGAGAACATCCATGACTAAAGCAAATAGATATGGGCTTAAGGCTGATCCTTGATGTAACCCAACCGAAATAGGGAAATACTTGGTCAAACCACCTTGTGTTTGAACACAAGTAATAGTTCTTTCATTTCAACTCAAGTTGTGGTAGATTCCCTAGCCTACCTTTTCCTTTGCTCCTACATGCTCATCTAATAGATTTTAGCTTGTGTAATTTTTTTTTTGGCAAACGTTACTTGTCATTCATGAGATATGATTTAGAAAAATTATTTAAATCTAGGTACACTCAATAAAAATTTACAATCAATTTTACCATAGTGAGTTTTCATTTCAAATTTAGCTTTTCTTGTTATATCATTATCTACTTTAAAATTTTGACATTGATGAATAAGTATCATTTTTAAACACCCTAATGTTATAATTAATTTATTTTTATTTATTCGGCAACTTTTTTAATTATTGTTGTAAAGGGATCAAAATACCTTCCTGTTTAGGTTTTGTTATGTTTCCCTTATAATTACCACTCCTTTTGAGTGACATTATGGCAACTTAATGCTCTAGTATCAATTTGATGTGAGATGGTTCAATAGTTGAGTTTCCTAATGCAATTAGAATAATGCAATGCATGCAAATCATGCAAGTGAAATTAGATTCATAGATCAGAAACTTCTAAGTTAATAACTTTCTCTTTCTTTAAATATAAACAATAAATACATGAATTAAAATTCAAGCGTTCATGTACTTAATGAATAAATCCGAAGAAGTCAACAAAAAAAAAAAAGAAACTACGTAATATGAATGACCAATGAGCAATTACAATTTAATCATCACAAATAAAATTCAAATTGTATTAAATTTGAATAGAATCTAGAGCTCTAGAAAGCCTAGAATAAAATGTAGAAGAAATGATAATAAATGTTGGAAAGAGCAATTGTCCGCCAATTATCACTTTATTAAATTTGATTTCTTAAAAACTTATTGTATAATTTTCTATTTTTCTTAGTTTCATCACTACTGCGAATTTTGCTGAAGCTGTTTACCAACGTTTTTTTTTGGCAGATATGCCAAGGTGGTAAACAAATATGGGTGGAAGATCCAACAAATCAATGCACACTGTTTACCCGAAACCGCATACGAATTGCTCTGAAGAACTTGTCCTCAAGTCTGTTTCTTAAATCTTGCCAACTGCGTAATTGCAACCTTTATTCTTTAGCAGAAATAGGAATTTATCATACCTTTTTTCTTTTCTTTCAAAGTAGAAAAAATAATAATTCTGATTGGGAAAGCGATTACACCTGTTGCCTTCAGCTTGTTGTCTAAAATAATTTCTGTTATGTTTTTACAGGTTCATTTTCATCTGAAATGAAGGCACTTGTATCTGCATGCCGTTTGACACGCTTATTTATAGAAAATATAAGCCACAAAATGTTGGAGCAATCTGTGTCTATAATGAATGTGGGTATTTTTCTGTTTACAGCTATGAATGTAGTTTGTTGTACATTTGTTTTAACACCTGCCATTTATGGTTGCTTTTATTAGAAAAAATAGTACATTCTACCGATCTTGTATAAAAGCATGATTGCTTGTAAATCCATAGATATAGTGGTATTGACCTCTGGACAAAGAGCCAAAACCCAGTTCAAAATCCGCTATAAATCCTGCAAAATACCTATGCATTCGACGTCGTTACGGGATTTTCTCGCCTCGATCGTGCTCCGCTCTCATTGTTAAAACGAGATGAAAGGCTTCCTGCTCGTTTTCTTCTACGACTCAAACGACCTCATTCGACTCCAAGCCAAGCTCACACAAGCTTCCATTCTACCTTGCCTCTTCCTCCTGCGACGTCCGCCTCCGATCTCCTCCTCTATTCACCCCTTTGTCGAAGATGAAATCCCTAGATCTGGTCGCCTCTTTCTGCCACAAGCCTTCCACGAACCCTTCCACAATCCTTTGCCTGGTCCAACTTTAGCTTCTCTCTTACAAGCCAGAACCGACCCAACTGCCGCTGATCCAGTTGCTCCATCTGACCTCATCCCTCAACAACCGCATCTCACATGACCTCCAAGCCCATTCTCCTTCCCAATCCGACTCCACCAAGCCAAGACCTCCCCCTTCTAGCACGTCGAGGGCCCGACTTAGCCCCATCCAACCTCCGACCTTCTCTAGCCCTAACCTCACCTAATTAAGCCACCTTCTCGCCGACCAAGCTCTTCCACCTAACAAGCCTATCGCGAGTAGCCCATTCCCTCCGCTCTAGAGCTGTGACTTCTACCCTCACTCAATCTAACTGAGTCGCTCATAGTCGCAGTCTCTTCTCACTCGACCAAACCGCCTAACCTTATTTGTGAAGTAGTCAGAAAGAGACAAGGTAGCAGTACTGATTGTATGTGTGGATGAGATCATCCTTACTGGAAATGATATAGAGGAAATAATGAAGATCAAGCAGGCTTTGTCTAAGGAGTTTGAAGTTAAAGATCTTGGATCACTTAGATACTTCCTTGGTATGGAGATAGCTCGATCAAGCAAATGTACATTTATTTCCTAACGCAAGTATACCTTAGAGCTACTGAAGGAGACTGACATGCTCGGATGCAGACCAGCCAGCACACCTATGGATCCTAAGAAGAAACTTGGGATAGAAAAGGATGGAGTTCCAGTAGATAAAGGAAGATATCAACATCTTATAGGAAAGCTTATATACCTCTCACACTCTTGTCTATATATTGGGTTTGCTGTGAGTATGGTAAGCCAATATATGAGTAATCCTATGAAGGAGCACATGGAGACAATATATCGAATCTTGAGATATCTCAAGAACACTCCTGGAAAGGTGCTATTATTCAAGAAAAAATGAAGATATAAAATTGATCCTATATTCTGATGCAGATTGGGCATGAAGTCAGGTTGGCTGTCGATCAACCACAGGATATTGTTTATTTGTGTGGGGGGAACCTAGTGACATGGAGGAGCTAGAAACAATCTGTTGTTTTCAAAAGTAGTTTAGAATTTGAACTGAGAGCATTAGCAGTTACTATTTGTGAAGGTATTTGGATCAGACAAGTATTGATTGAACTTAGAATAAAGATTGAAGGCATTATAAAGTTGAAATGTGAAAATCAAGCCGCAATCAGTATGGCCAAGGATCCAATACATCATGATAGAACAAAACATGTTACTATTGATAGGCACTTTACATCTAAGAAAATAGAGGATTCAAAAATTGAAGTAGTATATACCCCAACTCATGAACAACTTACTGATGTTCTAACAAAGGTACTATCGAACTCTCTACTTGATAAGTTTGTTTGCAAGTTAGGATTGTACAACCTGTAAAACCCAACTTGAGGGAGAGTGTTGGATCATGCAACTAAGGGGATGCCACGCCAACAATCCGTGGGTAGCAATCCGAGGGTTATAGTTGGAGATCCGTGGGCAACAATCCAAAGGCTACAATTTGAGATCCATGGGCAACAATCCGAGGGCTGCAGTTGAGATCCATGGGCAGTAATCTGAGGGCTATAGTTGGAGATTCGTGGGATATGATTATTATAATTAATTAGATTAAATGTCTTTACTTTTTCTATTTATTCTTATAGAATATATATATATAATGATTCTAAGGAATAGAATAGAATTTGAATTTCCCTCTACACAATCTCTTCACTTACAAGTAAAGAAAACGGAGATATGAACTGATGAAGCAACCACTTAAATACTCAGACCTTGTCCAAATTAAAACCAAACATCAATCAGGGTAATTTCTTTGTTGCAATTAATGTAGATTGTAATGTATTGTCTTATTCAAAATTTAATTTACTCAAATTTGTTGTTCTAATCTTATTGCAGGAAGGTTATAGCATTATTGATCTTGAGAAGCTTGATCCATTAAACGTTGATGATCTATGCCTTTCAAGATTTCTAGTTATGATCGTGCAGGTATGCCTCATTTCCATCTCTTCCGTTATATATCGTTTCCCTGTCACTTACTATGGCAACTGTTTTTACTAAATAAGTACTTCAATATACACTATTCTTCTTCAGCAACAATCATAGACTTGCTTGACACCATGAAAAATGTTGTCTTCATTAAACAGTTCATCTCACAAAGGCAAAGGCCAATTCGAGGCAGTGCTATGAAGCTGCTACTTGAGTATATCCGAAATATACCATGCAAGGTCCATTCATCTTTAATTTACCAGTATGTCTTTTTTTTTTCATTTTAATTATACGAGAAATTGACTGGATTTTAACGTTCAAGATATTTGATTTGAACAAGTATTTTCCTATTTTTTTTGGATTACATCAAGGATCAATTTTAAGCCTATATCTTTTTGCTTTAGTCATGGATGTTTTTACTAGACATTTATAAGAGGATGTACCTTGATGTATACTTTTTGCTAATGATATTCTTCTTCTTGATAAGACTAGAGAGAGAGTTTATAAAAAGGACTCTATAGGTTTTCATTTGAATAGATCTGAAAATAAATATATGAAGTGTAATTTTAGTAGTGATAAATCTAGTTGTGGGATTGTGATATTGGGTGATCTAGTCATTAAAAAAAGAGCTCATTTTATATATCTCGAATCTATTGTTCAAAGCGATGGTGAAATAAATAGAAATATTATTTGTTGAATTCAATTTGGATGATTGAAGTGGAAGAATGCAACGGACCTATTGTGTGATAAAAAAGTATCCCTCAAACTTAAGGGAAAAGTTTTTAAGATGATGGTGAGACTTGCAATGTTTGATGGCGCAAAATTTTTGCCATCAAAAGAGAAGCACAAACTTAAGTGTTGCAGAGAGGAGGATGCTTAGGTGGATGAGTGACTTTACACTTAGAGACATAATGAGAAATGAGTATATATGTATCCAAGGAAGACAAGATTAGAGAGTTCCATAGATGGTTTGGTCACATAAAACATCGGCCTTTAGATAATCCTATCAGGAGAGTAGATATATTAGATCATGCCTATGTCAAGAAATGTAGAGGTAGACCTAAAAGCCTTGGTTAGAAAGTATTAAAAATGGTCTTTTTATTGGATTTAAATAAGAATTTGACTTTTTATAGGACACAACGGAGAAAAAAGATTTATGTAGCCGATCCCACAGTGGGATAAATGCTTATTGTTGTTGTAGTATTTAAAATATTTGATTTACATGCTCTTATAGAATTTTGTAGCCATAGTATTTTTTTAACTAATGTTCTTACTCGAAGATTCCCAATAGGTTCAGTTGATAAATTAAATTTGTATACTCGCATATACCTTTTTTGATATTTTAGCAAGTAGCTGGCATATCATAGTATATCATAAAAGGTGAATTAGTACTTTAAGGGTTCACATGGACCACTCAAATTGAGACTCTCTCTACAATGATGAGCACCCATTCAAGCCAATCACTTCCACTTGGGGCGGGGCCCTCTCAATGATAAGCACTCTTCTATAATACAAGGAATGATTTTCTCAAGGGGATTCTAGCTCGCCTCACCACATTCATCCAACCATGGAGTCTACTAACCTTGTGATTTGAATGGACACACCTCCCACAATGAAGCAATCCGGGGACTCCATCAAAAGGTTGCCAACAACTTCAAATGACTCATTAGTCACAATCTTCTTAATTTGGCCCTCATCAGCAAACTCGCCCACATTCACTCGCCCATGGGCACTTAACACAAGGGAACTTGCCTTGATATATAGTTGTTGAATTAAAAGATATCGCCATACATTAGGCCAGTTGGAGCATGGCATATGTCAAGGGTAGTTTGTAGGTCATTCATTATTATACTTTCCACTCTTTCTTGATGTAGCCTTCTTGTAGCTATTATATCCCTATAAATAAGGGATGAAGAGGAAAATTTGGATATTTTGGAACTTTCTAAAGAAGCATTTGAGCTAGTGAAACACTTTCTAGAGAATGTTTTTCTTCTTTCCATTTTTACAATAGGTTCTTGAGTTATAACCTCCTAAGCTTGCCTGCAAGTAAGGTTGGGTGTCACCACGGACATATCTGGATCTAACAATCTAAAAGGCGCGATAAGCGTGGATTGATGTTAGTGGCTATGAGACAGGCATAGCTTGGCGAGCAAACCAAGCCCGAACTGTTTATCAACATGGAAAATTTGAACAACACTACTCTCCTTGATCTCGTGGAGATGGAGGAGAGATTTGAAATAATGATAATCTAGGATGCCTCGATTGGGCTACCGAGCCACACATAAAGAGAAAGCACTCCTAAAGGATTCTTTGAATCGATAGTTCATTGTAGGAGGCCGGAGAGTAGAGCGTTGCCCTCGAGACCTAATCCAGATCCCACTCGCACCATGACAAGTGATGAAGACCATAACACACCACCTTGGTGCATGAGAAGGGTTGAGCCTGACCTAACAAATGCCTTTTGAGGGAAATAACAAATGTGATGCTGCCTCTGAAATTCAAAATGCCTCATTTGGAGTCCTATAGGGGTAGGACTAATCCAACATATCACGCGGTGACATTTGAATAAATGACATCTTTGCTAGATTTTGATGAAGCTTTGAAATGCCAAATTTCTTTCCATGAATCTCAAAGATTTTGCACTTAGTTGGTTTACTCTCTTGCTTGTCGGAGTCATCACCTCCTTCACGAAGTTCAAGAGGGTGTTCTTGACCCAATTTACAAACCCCTAAAAACTCTAGAAGAGCTTGCATGCTCTCCTAGAGATGCAGTACGATTGATGAATTGTTATTATGTTATTCACTCACCCTGTGAAGGCGAGTGCGCATGCCATGGACATATCAAAAGTACAGTGCTTTCTATAAGGATTACGACCACGAGACGGAGGATTGCTGCCACCTACAAAGGCTAGTTAAAAATCTTATCATGGCCAAGAAGCTTAAGGAGTCTGTACTTACGTGTCACGTCAACATCTAGGGAAGGCCCCAATGGTAAGGAGGGGAATGAGCCAATCCTAGCTCGTTCTATTCATTTAGCTGCAGTGGTACTCACAATCATGGGAGGCGAGCAAGCTAAATCTTCAACGGGTGTGATAGACCATTGTGAAGGACTGTTGTTTCAATATATAAGTCGATGCCCACCGCGTTAGTGCCAACACCTTGAACTCGCTTAGTGGATGAACTAGCAACTTGCTTGAGGAGAGGCATACAAAGGTTCGCTGGTGGAGGACACTCGACCACCAAATAGAATCCTCTCTAGGGATCATAAATGATTCTTACCTTCTTTGGGAGGAGCGTCAACTAAGCTTCCTACTGAGGTCATCCAGATCTTCGTAGAGAATACCTCCTTTGTACTAGCTACCTCTACTGGGTACCCAAAGGGAACTCACCTTATCGCTCTCATAGTAAGGGGCATGCCCTTATAACTCAAGGAGAGTGTCACTCTCCTTGGACTTGTTGTGGCTCCACCCCCAATACCATGTTCTAGGGTGCTTGTAGTCTTAGTCGGTATGTCACAGTCGCCTTTGCTACACCAATTCCACATTCATTCTTTTCATGGGAGAGGCAACATGCCTAGTGGATTGTTGAATTGTTTATGGACTAGCATTGGCACCTCTCCTCACTCGCTGAAGGGCCAATCATCTTCTTCTTAGTTCTCTTTCCTTTAGAGAGGCGAATTGCCACCCTCTGTACAATTTATGTTCTTGATGGGGTTCACCTTATCACACCTGCAACTTGTTGTGGTTCAACTGAATGTTTAAAAGAGTGATGAGCTCAAACACGGGACTGCTTCTTATAGGAGTTGGATGGGTGATGTCGTATCACTATCATCATGGAGAATCTACACAACAAACGAGGCTATAGTAAAATCAACAACAACAACAACAACAATATCAAGCCTTTATCTCCCTACATGGTGTCGGTTACATGAAACCTTTTTCTTCATTATGTCCAGTTAAGAGTCAAATTCTCATTTAAATCTAATAAAGAAATGTCATTTCTAATATTTTATAACCAAGTCTTTTTAAGCTGCAGTAAAAACAAGGCAATAATTTTGTCCGCAGCTTGGTAGTCATATTAAATGCTCATCATTATTTCACTTTTCCTTTTTGCCACTCACTCTCCAAAGGGCCAGTTTCTCAGGGAATCAAATGTATATCTGCATATAGCTTTTTAGCTATTTAATTGGTAGTTAACATGTTAACTCATATAAGTAATGATAATCGCTTATATTAACTATAAGGAAGGACTTTCTGAAGAGGATTCCAACTCGCTTCATCACATTCGTTTTGCCGTAGAGTATTTCCCCTGCGACTTGAATGGACTCGCTTCCCACATTGAAAGGTTGTTGATGACTTCATTGAAAATATTTGAGAATAAAATTCTAAATTTTTGTAAGATTTTAAATTTTTTTTTTTGATAGGTTTGAATGTTAATGCATTATTAACTAATTTTTGTTGATCTCCATGTACGCTCCAAGATCGAATATAAGGGAGTGTGATGAAAGTGAGATCGACAGACACAATGCCATGTGTAACATGCTTTAAAGTGCCTCGGCCATGGTAGAAGCCCCTAAAATGTCGCCCTCTTACAAAATGGATCACACCAATGTGTTCATGAAGCTGAATTTATTGAAGAAGAGCTACTTGTGCATGGCTTGATCAAGCGATGAAAAACATGATAGTGGGTAGGCAGACGTCTCACAAAATGATCCAAAAGTTGCCCGATCATAATACACTATGCCTATGCATCTAGAATATCAAAATTGCTAAGGGAGGACCTCTCGCAATCAACTTGAACAAAAGACGATCGAGGATGATCAACGGATACAATTTTGCACGAAGTCCCCCATTCATGAAACAAACTTTGCCATTGCATCTGGAATGTCAAAAATACCCAGAAAGGACACCCATATTGCATAGGTTATCTATGTGAGTGAAACATAAATTCGCCCTCCCACAAGCAACGATTGAACACAAACCGTGATGCATATATAATGAGAAATTTAATGAGGGGTTAATTTACATCCTTTTTAAGTGTTGGACAAGTATTTTCCTTTTGCAGTCACCTATGGCCGACTGCAGCTCACAACCTGTCGAACCCAACTCGACCCACACCATCTTCATTCGATGCCTCTTCACACCTAACATCAGCCCCACTTTCTTCCCTACTTGTCCAACACTCACTACCCACAACAGATCCAACCCGTGATTCCCCTTCTATGCTTCAAACCACCTCACCTCAACCCTCAGTTGCACAGCTCATTAATTGCACGAAAGTTGCCACCATTTACACTCTAGGCCTTCACCAAGCTGCCTACTTGAGCATCCTTCTTCCCTCTCTCTCTCTCTCTCTCTCTCTCTCTCTCTCTTTATATATATATATAAAGAGAGAGAGAGAGAGAGAGAGAGAGAGAGAGAGAGAGAGAATACAGAAGGGAGAAAAGATTAAAAAAAAAAGAGAAGAAAAATTCAAAAAAAATAAGGAATTGTGCTTTTCGCCCTCACCAATTTCATCGTCAAGTCACTGTCATTTCTACTGTTTGTATGTTTAAGGTACAATACTCGTGAAATTCAAAATCTCTAAATATCTTGTCAATGATGTGCACGGCATGACGAGCAAGCCCTATATACGCTTTTTATAGTGTGGTAGGGGAAACTCATATGCGACGCCTGCGATGTGACAGGTAAGCTCTGTACACCCTTTTTGTAGCATGGCGGGAAAATTTTTAAGCTATGATGCACCGACATGGACACGGCGACACGAACACGGACACGGGACATGGCATTTTTCAAAAATATAGGACACGGGTGCGGGGTGGACACGACATAATAATTTTTTAATATAATATATAGAAATTAAGGTAACATTATATTTAAAATGGCATGCAATAATAAATCAAAGTCATGATAATTTGTTTAACTTATAACATAAAGATGTTTAGTACAAAAATGTCTACTACATCCACAAAAATATAAGCAAAAAATCATTTAGTACAACATGAAGGTCCAACTACTCAATAGAGGTAATGATAGAATTAGATTCAGAGGTTGGTCTTTGGCATTTTTTATTTGTTTGAATCTTCTCAACATGATTATTACATAGGCAAAACGAGTTTCAGCAACAACTAACATTCTTAAATATGAGAAATCATTAAACATTGAAAGTTTCATTGAGTGATTCATAATAAAATTTCTGATCAAAACAGTATTATCTGCAACTACTGTTATCCAATGACATTCAACATAGATGATTTCATTTGCCTCTGTATTCTTTGCTGCACAAATATTTTTTAGAGCAAGATTTAAAGTATGCACAACACATGGAGTTCAGAATATATAAGGATAAGTTTGCTCCACCAATAATCCTGCAGCTCTACACACCGGTGCATTATCTGTTATAACATGCACAACATTTGAAGGCCCAATAATGACTATAGTATCTTTAATCAAATTGGCAATGAATATTTATCCGTGTATTCTCCTTCACAATTCACAGCTTTAATAAACATTAGGCAATTCTCTATAACAGTCATGAAATTAATGAGTGGTCTTCTTTGAGGATCAGTCCAACCATCATACATCAAAGTGACTCCTTTTTCTTTTCCCATACGTTTTGTTGGTTCAAGCAATGTTTCAATATGTGATCTTTCCCTTTCCAATAATTTTGATCTTAATGCATTGTAGCTAGGTGGAACATAACCTACAAGGTTATTATTATATGCAAAAGTGAATGCATTTTTGTAATGAGGATTTCTTGCAAGGTTGAAAGAAAGTCCAGCTGAAAAAAAACATTATTGCAATTTCCCCATCCAATTCCTCTCGTTGGTGCATGTTAAAAGACTTCTCTAAAGCACTACTGACAACTCCTTTTCTTTTCTTTGAATCAAATCCTTCACTTCTATATGATAATGAATGATCAACTCTAATAAATGAGGAAGAAGTGTGGGATGAACCATGTGTAGATGTCAAAGATATCTCTTTAGGAAGTGCCATTTTGATCATAGATTCAGCTTCATCAACTTGTCTTCAATTCAATCAACAGTGACGTAGTAATCTTAGGACACATTTTAATTCCATGACCAGAAATCTTAAGTACACGTGCTTTCACCCTAAAATAAGATCCTTTGTAGGTGACACCACAATAATTGCATTGAATGACACATTCCCTCTTCTTTCAAAAGTTTTTTCTAACTTTGTAACATGAATTCATAATGGCTTATCAGTTTTTACAGATGGCTCTTTTGAACCACTCCCACCAGCACTAGAGCTCATTTTGCTTTTAAATTCACTGTTGAAGTAGAAGAAATAAAGACTTATCATAAAGCAATTAAAAATTTCCAAACAAAGTTAAAAAACAATTAAAAATTTGCAACTATGCTGGGGTCCAAGGGGGCGCTGCCCCCTGGCGGAGTTCGACCTGCGGGGTCAAGGGGAGGCGCTCCTGCGGGGTTCCGGGGGCAGCGCCCCCAGAACAAATTTTTATTGTAAGAGTGAAAGCACAGTTAAAGCGCACTTAAAGCGCAGTGATAGCGCAACAAAAGCACAGTTAAAGCGCACTTAAAGCACAGTGAAAGCGCAACAAAAGCGCAGTTAAAATGCATTAAATAAATAATTTTTTATTGTAAAAATAATTTTAATCCAAAATAAATAAAATACTTTAAAAAAATATGCTCTTCTGATCACAAATCTACAGAATCATTGATAAATGAAGAGAAATGACGAATGGAGAAAAAAATGACGAAATCAACTTACAGGTTTGAAATATTTTAGCGTTGGTTTCCCTTGGCTGTGCCCAGAAACTAAGGAGGATGGCTTGTTGCTTATGGCCATAAGGGAAGACCAAGGGTGCGATCTCCAGTCGACCGCTGCTCGCCTCAATCGCTCGGGAAGACCACAAATACGAATAAGAATATGGAGTTAAGGAGAAGATGAAGACTCGGGCATGAACTGGCTAATATGAAATAGTGGGATTAGGGTTTATTTATTTATTTAATTATATAATACCCGGACACGCGTTTCCGATTTAATTTTTTTTAATGGTACACAATAGTGAGGTGTCCGACACGTGTCCTCGCCGTGTCGGACGCGTGTCCGTGTCCGACACATGTCCGACATTGCATACCCTCTTAAAACGAAGTGCATCAGAGATTTTAAGTACCTTTATTCACTTTTTGTAGCATGGAGAAAAAAGCTTACGAGTCTTTGAGCAGGTACCCGAAAACTCATGTGTTTTTCTTAGCACGATGAGACTGAAGACCTTGGACACAATGTTCAACTAAAGATGGAACCAATATTTATGATTAAAAGCCTCTTCAATACATTCTTTCAAAATAAATGTGATAGGAATCTAATTTTGATGGACCAACAGCTAAGCCAGTGGGCCCCACTAGGGTGGGCGTAGGCAAGAGGAGAGAGGGGGAATTATTTATGAAGATTTTTAATTACAATTGTGAGGGAATTAATTAGGGAAAGAGATTTAATTTGAATTCAAATCTGAGAGAGAATTATTTAGGAAAAGGGGACTAATTTGGCAGGGATTAGGAGAGCTTATTTAAGGTTAACTATGGGGTGATTTCAGATTATGCTTGATTTTACTGGAATTAGTTTTTCTTAGGTTGAGTAGATTGTTGTTGAAGGCTAGAGATTTGGAAGAGCTGGATCTTTCACTCCAATTGAAGATCCAACTATATTTTGTGTTTTCCTTCGTAGTTCTTTCAATTAAAAAAGGTTTTTTGGCCGTTCTTCCCAATTTTTTGTGTCATTTGCTAATCTTTGCTGAAATAACATATATTTCCTATCAGATTTCTGCACAACAAAAACAACAATAACGAAAAGAAAATGTAACAAAAATCAATGAGAAAGATTTCTATATCGGCACATAAAACTAAGATACAAGTTGATCTACAATTCGAGAGGTAGATCGACTGTCGACAACCCTTGGTGCCACTAGGAATAACTCCAAAGAGAATTACAACAAACACAAATCTCATAATGAAAAATAAAGCAACCCAATTAACCGTAATGTAAACCTTGCTACTTATGTCCCAAATCTGAATTCAAATTAGTGGTCTTTCCCTAAATAAATCCTTCTGAATTCCCTACCAAATCTAAACTTAATCAGCTTTCTTTCCCTAAATAAACTTTTTTAATTCCCTCATAATTTTAGTTTTCTATGGTAAGTAATTAAAGTGGTATTAATCCCATTTGCTCTTCTTGCCCGCGGCTCACCCTAGTATGGCCCATAGGCTCAGCCGGTCCATCAAGACTCCCCTCCCACCACCTTGTTCTCTAGGTGGAACAAAAGATATTGCTGCTGAAGCAGTTGACTAGTAGTATTGGACTTAGTCCAAAGAGCCATCTCGAAAAATTTGCTTGTGGGGTTTGACGTATCATTTTCTTCAATAAATTATGTAGCATAGGTGCACTTTGAAAACCTTCTTTATCTATCTTCCTCTGCAACTTGCTAATTACATTCTTGCACTTCCTCCGCATACTGTCGGACTTTTTTTTTTCTAATAAAGCCAAGACCAGCATTATATCTAGCCTAGCGATTCCAACTCTCCCTAGAATGATCCAGGGCATCTTCTTGACGTCCAATTAAGTAACTAGACCCTCCATATTCCTGTTTATTGATAATTGGAGCCCTTCTTGTTGGGAAGTTAATTCTTTGCTTTACAGATGAGGGTGATATGTCATGTCTAATAAAAAAAGGGCCATTGAATTCACTAATCCCTCCATCCATCCTTGAAAGCATACCATTATCATGATGAACTTATGAAAGAGGCTGAGTGACATACTGAGAAAAAGTCCTATAAGTACTGGACTTTTCTTCCCGTCTTCCTACAGTATTGTCTAGGGTTAAAGCGCTTAATGCATTTGCGTTTTAGTTTAGGTTGTATGACCTGCTAATCCTCACCCTCATCATTGTCATGATTCCAACTACCAGATTGTTGAATGTCTACGTAAGAATCGCCAGATACAACAATTTCACCTTCATCTCATTAAGCTTTGTTCTAAGAACAACTGGCCGAGCATCTAATTCAAATAGAGATCCCAATTTATGTAGAGACATGGAAGGGGCAATAGGCAGCTGAAATCTTCTGTTTCCAAAAGATGATCCGGTCGAGCCAGCTTCCTCATAGACATGAGTATGTCTGCTTCCCTCTATGACCTCTGGGAATTCATAACTAGCACCATTACAAACTAATTCCTCCTCTTCCAATGCATCTTTAATGTTTCCTTGTAGAACAACAACACCGCTTAAATCTTCATCTTCAATGTATCTTATTTCTCCCCTTCCTTTGAGCTAGCATCAGAATTTTCTCCATCTTCATCATCAAATTCTATATAATATGACCTTGTGGTCTTCCCCTTTTTCTCTCTGTTTTGCTAGGGGATGAACTAGTATTATCTAACTGGACTCCAAGTCATCAATACTGCCTAATATGTTCTTTTGATGGTCTCGTATATAGTTTTGCAATAAAAGCATTTAGTTCCTTAGAGCCAGCCCGTAACCACAATGGAATCTAATTGTGCTTTGTCATCTCTCCTGCCCAATCAGGCTCCTCATCCATTTGATTAAATAGCTCAACTTCTTCATTACGAGCTATCATACGATTTACCTCCAAGAGGGATGGAACATCATGGAATGTTTCTTGATATCTTTCTTCTTCATGCAACATTTTCTCGAAAGTCATTCTCCTTTCTTCATTTGTTGTTTTTTCTCTGATCAAAACGACCAGCATTTATAACCATATTTGCCCTGTCACTTCTATACATTGAATGTTATTCTGTATTAGGCTTTCAATTGAACCCATGCATTGATGTTTACCAGCAAGTTCACCTTCGGAATCTCCACTTCCACCATTTCTTAACTAATCGTCTTTTTGATAGCTTGAGATCGTTTAAACAACTATTTCCATATATATAACTTTGACCTCCCTCTTTTGGCCAATGCGATGAGCTCTAGCTACTGCTTGCTCTTCATTCTGAGGATTTGGATCCGGATCATAAATAATAATTGTGTCAAAAGTTTGGAGATTCAAACCTCTTCCTGCAACACGAATGTTGACCAAGAAGATAAAACTGTCAGAAACAGGGCTATTAAAATCAATAATAGTTTATTCGTGATCTTCTAAGCTATTAATTCCATCAATTTTTCTATAGACAAGTCGATGCCATTGTAAATATTCCTTTATAAAATATCAATGAGTTTTGTCATGGTACGAAAAAGAAGAACACGATGCCTTGTTTTATGTAGTTTTAGGAGAATCCTATCAAATATCCATAGTTTCCCACATGACCTAATAAGAAACTCTTTTGAATAATATTTGAAATAAGGGTAGTTAAGCAGAGGATGATTGCAAGCTTTTCGCAACTCCATGCATTTGTTATTGTGATTCTTATACATCTTAATCTGGTAGTTTGGATTCTTCTCAGCCTTTTGTAACTCATCATCAGGGTCTACCCTGATGGTGCCAGTTGATTTAATCCAATCATATATGGCACCCTATAAAGCTGACATTCTACACCTCAAAACAATTGAGACCTTGGAAGGAAGTGACACTTCCACATCTTCAACACACCGCCTAAGCATGAAAAGTTCTAGAATTTGATGAAACCTGTGGGTGAAAATCACCTTCTTTTCAGTTTCAAGCCAATCCTCCTCCTCTTAGCTATATGATGGGTCATCTTTCTGAACCCACCTTAGTTGACAAAGGGCTTTATGCCTATTGACTATACCCTATGATCCATCACTCAAGGGTTTGACATCGTTAGGGAACATATGGGCTTTGGCCGTGATCGTAATATAATGGTGCTAATTTGTGGCAAAATCATCTGATCAGAGGGCACGTGCCACGTCCCTGCTAGCAAGAGACTATTTGAGGATGAATCGTAGTAATACACCCGACACAATTTTTGCCCTTTGTGAGCTGAAGTTAATTTCAAATTTATCACCCCTGACAAATGGTTGCGGGAGGTGGATGTGTCTTAGTTTTAAGTTTTTAGATGAGATATTTCATTTTAAGGATTTAGACTTTTGTTGGATTTCAGATTTGACTCATCTGGTTGAGATTTCCGATCAATATGGCCATTATCGAGATGATGTTAAGGTCACTTGTATTTTCATAGGAGTTTGAGAGGCATTTTTGTACTTCAAGTCATGTCAACTCCAATCCTTTCGAGGAGGATGAAACTTGAATACTTGACCCGTGCAGCATTCTCGGACATTAGCGTTTGGGAATTTATCACATTTGTCAGAGCACATGCTGGATTGTGTTTAGTTTGAAAATAGAATGTTCTATTAACGAACATTTGACCCTGCATAGCATTCTTGAGTATTTGTGTTTGTAACTTTAACATACTTATCGGAGCACATGCAGTGTGATAGCATTTGACCCTGCGCAGCATTTTCGAACATTGGTGTTTAAAAATTTATTACATTTGTCGGAGCACATGCAGGGTATGTTGCACTTCAGTTTAGGACCGTATTTAATACATAAAGAGGAATTTTAAAATATTTAAAATAATCCATTGTGTTAGCGATTTAATTTAGCAATACCCAAGATTTCATTTAAAGGCCTACAAACACCTTATGTCCAATTGCACACATGTATTTTGTGAAACCAGTGGTGTTATATGTTGTTTGCTGCTTCTTACAGATGAGTTGTTTAGTGGTTTGGAGAGCTACTATGTTAGAGAGCTATTTTGGAAAGTTCGTGTTTGAGAGCTACTCAATAGATTGTACTTAGATTGACTGGATGGTGGAAAAACATTGATTTGATACTCTTATGATTTTATGTTTTATTTTGATTTAGTTAATTGTATTAATTAATTAAGTTGATTAATTAAAATGTTGAATATTTATTAAGCTTTAATTTGTTCAAATTATTAGTTTAGATTTTAAGTGTGTTTTAAAATTACATATATGTTAAGATTTGGTTTGCTTAATTCGTTTAAATTACAGTTTAAATTTATTTTGAGATTGCTTGATCAATTATTTATTTTAAAGATTTTAATTTGATTTACATTTATATTCAATTGAATCTTAAGATTCTAATTTTAACTCAAGTCAGATTTTAAATTATTTAATTTAACAATTTTATTAAAGTTGAAGTTTTACTTTTGGATTATAATTTTAATCAAATTTTAAAATTGTTAAAGTTTTAATTTAACAGTCTCACTTCCGTTCTTTGAATTAGTTAGATTAATTATTTAGTTAATTAATGGGTTCATTATTAAATCCAATGAGATTTCACATTAATTAGTTTAATAAAGTTAATGGTTCAATTATTTAGTTTAGGTTAATTAATTAATTAGTTAATTATTTGAGATTCCTCAGCTTAATCGATTGAAGAGTTTCAGTTAACATTTATCATTAATTAACTTGGAATTAATTGGTAAATTAATCTTTTAAATTATCTGCCCATTTAAATTGATTATCAAGGTAGGTTATTTAATTGTTCAATTATTGAATTTAGAATTTAAAAGTTTATTATTTAGTTGAATTTAGAATTTAATCAATTGAATTTAAAATTAGGTGTTTGATTATAGGTTAGGTCAATTTAATTAATTTTAAATTGGATTCGTGTTTTTTCAAAATCCACTAAGTCTAGAATTTTTGAGAAAATTTTGATAGCCTCCCGGCGTCCCCTTCTAGGCACCGAAAGGTAAGGAGGGCAGGGTTTCAGGACGTTGTCGGGTTTTGGAATTGGTCTTTGAAAGCTTCAATTGACGATGATTGGTTGCGGTGCTTGTTATATATATAAATTTAAATTTGATTTTAAAAAATATTATTTATTTCCCCAAAAAATCTGGCAACTTTTCTGCGTCCCCTCCCCGGTGCCGGGAGGTAAGGAGGGCACTTGCCCTTTTAGCTCGACTCGATCGGAGCGAATCAACTGCGAGGAAATTGGGAGAGCGATTGAGTCTTTAAGTCTTCAATCCCTCTGTCGATAAAATCGAGGATCGAGGGCTTCGGGGGACCGATTCAAACCCCGAGGCTTCCTTCAAAATCTTCACATGGTTCCAAATTCTCCATCTCTTATTATTATTATTATTAATAATAAGAGATCGAGGGCTTCGGGGGACCGAATCAAACCCCGAGGCTTCCTTCAAAATCTTCATCTGCTTGCAAATTCTCCATCTCTTATTATTATTATTATTATTATATATATATATATATATATATATATATATATATATATATATATATAGTATTATATTGTGGGCTCCGAAAATTCGGCCCCTGCCTCCCCGCCGCGCGATTCCTTTTTTTTTATCTGAGCGAGGGAGTTTTAACGGATAAGTTCCGAGGTAAATTTTGGAAGGCAGATGGGTTTGTAGATAAGACACTACCCAGAGATTTCGCCCTCATTTTGCGAGGACTTTATGATCTGAGTTTTGGTTTCCTATAGGCGCAAGCCCCTATAGTTAATTACCCCTCTCGATCACGAGAGAGAACTTTCGATTAAGGCTAGTCGTTAATCAGATTCGTATATAAATACGTGTATCTGACATATAGTAGCAGCATGGGTTTAGGATATTGGTAGAAATTGGATTTGGAAATTGAAGAATTTGGTTTGAAAGATTTGAAAGGTTTGGAAATTCGGAATTGAAGAATTGGGTTTTTGGATTTTGGGTTGGATATTAGATATTTAAAAATAGAAATTTGCACCATCTTGCACTTAAAGCGAATGGTGGGGGAATGGATGATGGGCCCGATCAAGATCCCATGGTTCCATCGTCCTGGGCCATCGTGGTCCCTGGTCTACTTAGTCAGAGGAGGTAGTCGACCCAACCTGACAGAAGGATCCTTGTCAGCAGCCATGGGGTGCTTCGTCCAAGGGGACCTTGTAGACCTGGGGGGAGTGTTTGTCTAAGGGGACAAATTTGAATCCACCTTAGCTAACAGAGGGCTTTGTGTCCTATTGATCATATCCTATTGATTCATATCTCAAGGATTTGATGCCAATAAGGAGCGTATTGGCTATGGCCATAACCGATATTTCATGGTGCCATTTAACGGCAAAACCACTCGGTTCAGAGGGCCCCGGGTCATAACCGTTTACCTGCAGTGCCATTTGGCGGCGAAACTGCCGGTTAGAGGACACGTACCACGTCCTTACTGGCAAGAGATTATTTGAGAATGGATCCTAGTGATATTTTCGACTAGGCATTTGGCACTTTGTGAGCTAGAGTTTATTTGAATTTGTTCACCCCGGCAGACTGTTGCGGAGGGTGGATGGATTCTGCTTTGAGTGATTGATGGATTGATTTCATATTTTAAATATCTGGAATTTGGGATTTTTGAGATTTTTGGAATATTTTGGTGGCATTTGAAAAATATTTGTGAACCCCTCCGGTTGAGATAAGCAATCAACACGGTCATCATCGGGGTGTTTGGGGTCATTTTCACTTGTTGATTGAACCTTGTCGACCCTATCAACTTATCGATAGGGGATCGGGCTTCTCGTAGGCTTTGTGCCTTTGTTTATGAATTTTCTTGATTTTAGGCATTGAAGGCCTAAAAAGAATGTATTTAAACAAATACACCGGTCACTACAATCGTGTATTCGTTTAAAGGTTCGAACCCTATCGACTTCTATTGATCCATATAGAAGGATCGGGTTCGAACTAGAATTCACTTATCGACCCGCGCAGCATCCCTAGGCGTCACGTGTGTACCAATAACACGCTCGTCGGGGCCCATGCGGGTTGAGATTGTATTTACCCCTTGTGTACCTATGTGTATACAAACTAAGGTGCGCGTGTAGGGGTATTTTGAAATATTTGTAGTTGTGCATGTATTTGTCATTTGAATGCACAGCATTTCCTTGAAAAGCTTATACACGCCTTCTGTCTGCTTTCATAAGTGTTGCAAATCCGGTGGCGTGCTAGTCTTGATATTGACTCCCCCCCTTTCTCATTTACCGAGGGAAGGGTCTTTCTGAACTTTGGAGTCAATGACTGCTGATTTGGGGAGAACTCCTTTTTAGGATATTCAGTGTAGCAGACCTGTTATTTCTGATATTTTTGGATACCAGAGCTGTTTTCTCCCTAAGAATGGGATAAGGAAGAAACTTTGGAAAACCAGGAAGTTTGGTACTAATTTGTTCAAACATTTTCCTCCCTTCTGCCAGGGGGTGTCCTTTTTCGTACATCGGGCTGCCTTTGTACCCGGTGTACTTGTAGATTTTGATCACCGCTGTCGTAGGTGATATCTGTACTTGTGTCCACAGTGATTCGTTGTACAATACACTGTTGTTATCCACAAGTGCTCATTTGCATTTGTAAGGGATCCGTACTTGTGCCCACAATGATTCATTGTATTTGCAACACACTGTTGTTATCCACAAGTATTCATATGCATTTGTAGTGGACCGCTGTATCCACTACGAGCTTTTAGAAAATGTTTGCAGGAGATTCATCCTTTCTGCATCATATCCACCCTTTCACTAATCTCGGGTGGTTTGATTGTACTTGTTTGTAGGGGGGCGGATCCTCCATCATTGGTCTCCCATATTACCTTCTCAATCAACAGGAAATTGTAGGGAATGTCGTAGGAGTTCGTTCATCCAGGTCTTGTAGTTTGAGTTTCCTCGTGTATGATTCAAATTTCGATCTTTGCATATGTTTGGATCCAAATTCAATTTCATTCAGACTTGAATTCATCAAGTTTGCAAGTCTCCACTTGATGTCGTATAGCCTGAGTTCGAGTTAAGTTTCATTTAGACTTGAATTCAAACTCAGTATGAGTCTCCCACATTCATTTAAGTCTCTTATCATCCTACTGAATTCATCCGGATTTGAATCAAATGCTTGCAAATCTGGATTTCACTTGGGGTCGTACAGTTCAAGTTCAATGCATAAGTTCTTGTTGTCCACATCTTGTTCTAGTTCTGAATTCAGAGTACACAAGTGTTTGTTCAGGATCTTCTGAAGTCTTTTGAGTTCAATTGTATGTTCGTATTGACTTGATTTTGATTTGAATTTGATTTTATCTCATTTGGTTTTGATCTTTAGAAATCACTTAGAGTTCTGGTTATGGTCCACAAGTTCACTGTTCTTCGTATAGGTCCTCTGCTCATTTTAGTTCAAGTTCTGTGCTCTTCTGTTCAAGTACAGATCTTCTATATTGTTGCCCAAGAAGACTTTCAAAATTGTTCAAGTCTTTGTAAATTTCAGTGAAAATTTTGGCAGCACCCCGGCATATCCCCCGTTTGGGGGAAAATTGGGGAGCTGGGCCTTCCCACCACGCTACTAGAGCGTGTATGGTATGTGTCCTCAGACACCGCGGCCGTACAAAATTTCATCCCACCACGCTACAAGAGCGTGTATGGGGCCTTCAGCAGTACCCGTGCAGCAGAACAGCAGTGACGTACCAGAACAGCAGTGACTCCCCACCACGCTACAAGAGCGTGTATAGGGCTCTCCCACCTCGTCGTATGCGTCGCACCGGGCTCCCTCCTACCGTGCTACAAGAGCGCGTATAGGTGGTTCTCCGGTCCGCTGCAAACGTCGAGAATGGGATTTTGGACCATCATACCTTTGCGTAGCAGTCGTCGGCGATGTCGGTGTCGAGGTCGAGGACCGTCCCCACCACGCTACAAGAGCGTGTATAGGGCTTACCCTCCTCGTCGTATGCTTCGCACCGGGCTCCCTCCTACCGTGCTACAAGAGCGCGTATAGGTGGTTCCACGGTCCGCTGCAAACGTCGAAAACTGGGTTTAAGTCAGAAATTTATACCTTGGAGCCCGGCGGGGAGTCGTCGGCGACTGTCGTCGGTGTAGGACACGAAAAGCCAGGCGAGAGGGGCAAGCATATTTTCTTTTCTCTTTTTTTATTATAATTAATATTAATTAATTATAAATTAATTAATAAATTATTTTTAATTAATATAATTACCTTAATTAATTATACTAATTAATTAAAGTTTATTAAATTTAATTAAAATTATTAGTTATAATTAATTTATAATTAATTATAACTAATTAATTTTTAATTAATTTTAATAAATTGTAATTAATTAAAATTAATTAATAATAATTAATCTTATTATAATTAATTAAAATTAATTCTAATTAATTAATTTAATTAATTTTAATAATTATAATTAATTAAAAAAACTTAATTAATTATTATTAATTATTCTAATTATAAAATAATAATAATAATAAAAAATACCCCCCCCCTCTTCTTCTTCCTCTCGGGTTTGGCCAGGACAGGCCGAAGAAGCATGCGAAGGGTAGAAAGTTACCTATACGGCACGAGCTCCCGTCGTTGCTTGCGGTCAGACAGGAAGGGAAGGTCGCCAAGTGAGCGAAGTCGAACTGCCACGGAGGAGCCGAAGCCGATCAGCAACAGAGAAGCCGGAGAAGCGACGCAAGGGAGAAAGTTCTTCACGGCCGGTGAGCTCCCTGTTGTGGCCTCCGATCAAAATGCTGTATTTCCGATCCGACAGCCAGGGAAAGTTGTCGAGAAGAGCAAAGTCGAGCAGCAGGGAGGAATCGGAGAGGAGCCGCACGCAAGGGAGAAAGTTATCTTCACTGCAAGCGAGCTCACGTTGTTGCTTCCGCACAAAATGTCGTAACTTCCGATTCGACAGAGAGGGGAGAAGGCGAGAGAGGTAAGAGCGGGAGAAAGAGAGAGTGAGAGCGACAGAGGGGGCGGAGTCGCGTAAGAGTCGAATAAGGCCGAAGGCTTGTCTCGTTTTGGCATTAAGGAGATCGTGGGAGATACGACTCCGGCGTGCCAGCGACGTGGGAGGATCGTGCGAATAAGCGACGTCGTGCTGAATTCGGCGCCGGACAGGTACGTGGATTTTAATTAATTTTTTTTTTCTTTTGTTTTATACAGCAGGTCAACATATATATATATTAATATAATATAATATATAATATTATATACATATAAAAGAGAGGGAGAGATGGGGTTGGAGACATTCGGCTAGGGCACGGACAGGCGTCGGATCGGCGTTGGGTGCAAGTGTCGGCGCAGGAGGTCGGTGGCTCTAGGGCACTGGTTGGATGGGGAGATCGGAAGTGGGGGTCTGGCCAGCGGCTTGCATGTATCAGGCGCAGGAACAACTGGCAAGGAGTCGACTGGCTAGGTCGGCGTCGGCTTTGGTAGTACCAGACAGAGGTTGGAGTTAGGCCGACGGGATTTAGAGCAGTTGGTGCAGCCGAAATATGCAAGGGATCGAAGCGGTAGAAGGAAGTCAAAACCAGAGAGAAAGCAGGTATGTAGCCTCTGATATTTGCCTGCAACCGAGGGAGATGGGAGAAAAAACAGAGAAATTGTTTTTTGTTCCTTCTTCTCTTTAGGTTCTGAGCATGTGAGAGTGAATGAGAGAAGGTTTCATTGTTTTGTGCGGCAAAGGAGTGGTTTCTTGCGATCGTGGGAGCGACGTGTAGAATCGTGGGGTGATTGGGTCGTGGGGTTTTGTCGGCTGATGGTTACAGTCAACAACAATATATGCAAGAAGAAGGGTTTTTGTGTGAGATAATCTCTATGCTACGAGATTCTTGTTATGTGAGGTAATATTTGTGTTGCAAAATTTTTAGATTCTTCTTTTTTGTTCATGTGTGCTTGGGATTTTAGGAACGGGCTTGGTGAGTGTCCTTGGATTGTATATTTTAATTGTGGCTTCTATTTTATATTAGTGGATCTAGTCCTCTCTCCTCTCATTGTAGGCTTGGTTGAAGTCAAATTACATAAATATTGATATCTGTAATGGTGTATTCTCTCTCTCTCTCTCCCTCTCTCTTGTTTTACTCGGGGTGCATCACTTTAGATTATGGTAATGCTTCCACATTTTTGTTTTTTTTGGTGCGCTGCGAAGAATGCTTTATGTCTACTTAAAGCTCTAGATATAAAATATATTTACAATTTCCAAGGTTCATAATCTTATGCATGTGTGCCAGTAGCGTTTCTTTTCCTAATATTTGCTTGTTTTGAACCTTGATTTTCCTGATATTTACTGTTTTCTCTTGAACTTCCTGCAGACTTCTCTGACTGCAGCCGGTTGTTATCTTTGTGCAGCTCCTGGGTCTAAAGGCAAAAAAATCATTGTCTGCTATTCTCCTGAATCCCCACTTTCTTCAAAGCTGCTTTTATCTAGCTTTTATTGTGAAGAAGGCGCTTCTTTTTCTTCTGTGATAGAGCAGATTGTTAAAGATGCCAAGTTTTATTCTAATAGGTTTGTCGCAGAAAGCCCTAGTATGCCCTTTTTGCGTGCTAAATCTTCTGAAGCCATACTAAGAGAAGCAGTACAGATCAAGCTTATCAGTCAATCAACATATAACACCATTCGCTCATTGCAAATGGAAGAACATGACATTTTTTGTTCACAAAATGGTGTTGATGAGGCAAATGAATTAGGGCATCGAGCTAGAGCTTCTAGTCCATCAAATGTACAGATTTATCCTGGCCAGTCATACCATTTTATGTGTAGATTCTTATTAACCTGGAAGCTTTATGAAATGAAAGATGGCATTTCTTCTAACTTGAACGAATACAATCCCATATCAGAAGCAGATGGGAAAAATTTGTGTCAGTGTTGTAGAATTACTCAGGAACATGGTCTTATAATACGCCATATGGTCGATGCGGATTGGTTATATCTTGCAAAGCTTTCCGAAAGCCAAACACTGAATGAAGGTAGAAATGAATTGGAAACTTCAAATTTTGAAACGGGACATCATTTAGCAATGGAACATTGGTGCTCCAGTTACCTGAGATCTTCAGTTCAAACAGCTCTTCAAAAGCTGAAATATGTTCCAGCAGCTGCAAGAAGGGCACTTCCTGTGTTAGTCAATTCTCATAATTTACCCATATGCATACCGGTACACTCCACTATTATTTTACCGCTGGAAGCCTGCCATAGTGATATACCAATTAATAATTGCATGAATCCATAGTGATATAACAATGTATTGTATATGAATTTTCACATGTATATATTTATTCATGTTTCGATTTTACTCTATTTTTTGTTATTAATGTATATCCATGTGAATATTCAAGTTGGATGGTTGAAGTGGAGGAATGCATTGGGCTTGTTGTGTGATAGAAAAATTCCCCTCAAACTTGAGGGAAAATTCTATAAGATGGTGGTGAGACCTGCAATGCTTTATGGTGCCGAATGTTGGCCATTTAAAGAGAAGCATAATACTAAGTTAAGTGTTGCAGAGATGAGGATGCTCAGGTGGATGAGTGACTTTACCCTTAGAGATAGGATACGAAATGAGGATATACGTGAAAAGGTTGGAGTAGCTCCAGTGGAAGATAAGATTAGAGAGAGTTGCCTTAGATGGTTTGGTCACATAAAATGGCACCCTTCCGATGACTTGGTTAGGAAAGTATAGGTATTAGATTTGACTCACGTTAAGAAAGATAAAGGTAGGCCTAAAAAAAACTTGGTTAGAAAATATTAGAAATGATATTTCTTTATTAGATTTAAACGAGAAAATGACTTTGAACAGGACACAATGAAGAAAAATGATTCATGTAGCCGACCCCACATAGTGGGACAAAGGCTTGTTGTTGTTGTAATGTATATCCATCCCACCTAAGCTCAATAACCAGTATTTATATATATGATACTCATCTATTAGGTTATAATTATCAAACTTCTGATCGCAATCTAAAGTTTTTGCTCTGGCATTGATGTTTTCTAGATTTATGTTTTTTTAGTTTTTTTTAGTTTTTTAAACATAGACATATAAGCTGTCAATATCCTTCAATTTGCATGTTCATTTAGGTTTATATATGCGAAATCATCTGGCTATTGGAAGGTGACTTTTTTTTCTTTAAATTCCTTTCAGAGTATTGGCTTCAGCTGTTGTCCTTTTCTTTCAATAGAAGCTGAATTCAGACCGAGAGTACCACTTGGAGGAGGTTACAGATCTTTTCTATGATTTTGTATGCGACAATCCTTATGCTGAATGAAAATGGTTGGTTGCACCTACGCGAATATCATTATAAATTTATCAATTTGATTTCATTTGAGAGTACAGCTAAAGCTTTTGCCTGATGTTTTTGCAGTTTGTTGGAGACAAAGGTTGATTCATTGTAGAGTTTTCCAAGTGAAGAATGAATTATTGAAAGCTGAGTAAGGCTTCATTTGTGATAGCTTTCTTACTGCTTTCTAAAACAGTTTTTTAGTATAAAAATTTTTTAAATTAATTTTTTTACTTAAAAGCTATTCTAAAAAGCAATAAAAAAGCTGTCCCAAACGAACTTAAGTTTCTACTTTTTGGTGTATGTTATATCACCAAAAAGTGTGTAACTCAGTGTACAAAGCTCCTGCAATGTAGCATTTTCGTTTTTATTTTTAGAGTTTTATGCTGTACTTCATTTTGAGTGATATATTATTTGGTGAGGATTTCTCATATGATGTGGACTTTATGTATCACAAGAGCTAAATCAACACAATTCTCTTTTCCTTTTTTGACCGTTGAACCTCCCTCCTTTCTTCATTAAAGCCGCAGGTACTCTCATTTCTACCGCCCAGGAAATACTACAAAATAAGGGAGATTTAGGTGCCTTTTTGGAGCTTACAAGTATCTCTTAAAATGCTCTACTATAATTATGTTGTTCTCAGCTTTCCAAGCTTTGATCAGCCATATGCCTATTGTAACTAATGGCTTATATAATGGTTATTGGATGAAGGAAATTTTTTGGGTTAAGTGTTGGGATTCTCTTTGTTCACTCCTACCTTAAATTGGGAAAATTATTAGGTCCGGACACCGGACATAGAGATACGCCCGGACATCAACTAAAAACTTGACATGTGGAGTGCACTTTAGTTGCATTTTTTTTGTGTGCTTTACCTTGCACATTACCTGCGTTTTACCTGTGCTTTAGTTGTGCTTTAACTGTGCTTTACCTGCGTTAGTTGCGCTTTTGGTGCGCTTGTGTTAAAGTTCCACGGACACATTAAATATATTGAATATCCATGTGTTCACACCACGTGTCGATATTTTATTGACGTCCGGACCTAATAATTTTCCCTTTGAATATTTTAGAGTGTGCTCCATTGGCGAAAGATTTTAAAAAATATGAGACATTGTTAATCTTTGATATCATTGTTCAACCCTGCATTAAGTTGGTCTTTATTATAATTTACTTTAGTGTTATCATCATTAATTTTTTACTTAGTATTTTTCCTCCACTTAAATTGTAACCCTCTATTTCACATAGCATTTTAAAAAAAAAGGCTAATTTTAATCTTCAACAAGTAGCAAGTCAGAATGAGTAGTTAATACTAATTGAAATGAAATGTAAAGATTTCTATTTAAATATTTCATAGCATGATCTTCATTTTGGTTCATCATGCTTGGTATTTAAATAAGCTACTCCTAGCATTTTTTGCCACAAAAATTTATGGTTTGTTGTAGGCTGTTTTTGCTTTAGCATTTCTAGGAGTAGAATGTATGCAGGGGGGTAGCTTCTTGTTCTTAACATTTGATTAATATTTATTTATTAAAATCAAATATTTTTTTATAAATTACTAATTGATTAGATTTCGTCACCAATTTATATATATAGAAGCTTTTAAAAAAGTTATTTTTTTAATTGCGGTTTCACAATAATCTTTGTAAAATGCTACAGTCATTCTAAATAGATCTTAAACCTACCCTCTGTTGATTGAAACCTCAACCAAATTGGAACTCATAGTGCTCATCTATGTTAAGGTTACTCTATTTAGTACAATTGTAATGACATCCTAATTTTCTTTCAAGAACAATTCGAGGAAATAACTTTCTTTTGCTATGAGTTAAGTAATCATGTGACTTAACTTTTGAGTGTCAACTTTGTTGGCACCACATTTCTACTCAGCAAACACCTAATTAAAACTCATTTGCTAAAGTTAGTAAGCTTGGTTTTATACCTACCAAATGTCATTAATTAACTTATGCAAATGAGATGAATTAACAAAATCTATGACAACTTTGACCAATTTATTGTAATCCATAGCTTTGATATGTTTTTATCATCAAAGTAGATTTAGGCTTCACTAGGGACAACTTTTTTACTGTTTTCAAGTACAGAAATTTCAAGTTCAAATTTTTTTTGTATTAATTAGCAACTCAAAGAATTTTATTATTGAATATGTCTTATTAGTAGACGGATTAAAGCAAAACCTGCTTAGTATTAGCCAATTATATGATAAAGGTTTTGATATTAAATTTATATCAAGTAAGTGTATGATAAGCTTAAACGAAAAAAAAAATCATTATTTTAGAATGAAAAAGAATGATCAGTATTTAAATTCTTGATATGATTTGTATTGATTATTCGGACTCTTTATGTTTAAAATTGGTTTTGATGAATCCTAGCTTTGACATAGGTGACTATGTCATACAAGTATGAAAACTCTTAGGAAAATCACCTAGGAAAATTTTGTGATGACTGCTAATTAGGAAAATAAATAAAAAATTATTTTCATTCCATCAAGGACATCATCACTTCTTGGGCATTATAATTTCTTCACATGGTCTTATTTGGACCCATTAGTACAACTAACCTATAGAGTTTTTAGTAAGAGGATCTTTATGGTAGAGGAAACCACCCATGTAGTATTTGATGAATATGATAAATCTGGTCACCCTAGGTTAGAAGAAGAAGATGATGTAGAGGTCAGCCAAAGAATATAATCTATGACAATGTAAGTGTCATGTTGCTAATTATACATGAGCCCACTATTTTCCTAACGGTGTTGTCTCCTAGTATTACCATGCCTCCTACCCTAGCCTCCAGCATGATGAATTGCTTCATATTTCTAGTCATGTGTCGTGAGCATCCACTGACCAAGTAAAACATACTCTCACTAGATATTTTGTGAAAGCACCCCTATAAAGTCAATCAAGGGTTAAATTTTGAAACCCAAGTGAGTTTGGCTTTCATATTATGCTTCAATGAGTGAATAAAATACATGTTATGTTGTGATGCGAATGATTTCAACCTCAATACTAGATGTGTTTTATGGTGTATGGTACAAGTGCAGGCTATGTGTCCCAATATGCCACAAGAGTTACACCTAACACCTGGGAATGAATTTTCTAATCTATGTGGGGGTGTTGTGCATCTTCCTAGAGGTTTGTGATGCATGCAGCAATGTGAGGTAATATTATTATGTTAGTGTATGTGGTGGTCTATTTATTTGAAATGAAGAGCTCTTGCCTAGAGATTAGAGATATGCGTAGTCATCCTAGGGAATTCATCTTATGAGATCCCTCTGTAGGAGTTAGGACTAGGCATGGACTAGGAGCTTAGTCTCTTTTTTTCATCTCTATGATAGAACCCGCTAGTGTATATCAAACTTAATCTGATTAATTATGGATCATAACTATGCAAGAATAATTGAACCAATTTGTTAGAAATGATGTTTAGAAATTAGTTAGTAGACCTAAGGACTGAAGTGTTGTAGGAACCAAATAGATTTTCAAGAACAAAATGAATGACTCTGGAGTAGTAGCTAGAAATAAAGTCAAATTAGTAGCTAAGGGGTATAATCAAATAGAAGATATTGATTTTTAGAAGATCTTTACCCCTATAGCTAAGTTAGAAGCTATTAGAGTGTTATTAGCCTTTACTTACTTTAGAGGTTTTAAGCTGTATCAAATGGATATAAATAGTACCTTTTTGAATATGGTTATTAAAGAATATATATATATGTAGAGCAATCCCCTAGATTTGAAAATTCAACTTTTCCTAATCATGTCTACAAATTGAAAAAGGCATTGTATGGATTGAAGTAAGAACCTGTGATATGGTACTATAAAAAGCTTAACACTTTTCTCCTATATAGATTCTTTGGTTAGGGTAGTGTAGATACAAACATATTCCTTAAGAAAGTAGGGTATAATCAACTTATAATTCAAATATATGTAGATGATATATTATTTGGACAATAAATGAACATCTTTGTAAAGAATTTTCAGAAATCATGAGTAGCGAATTTCAAATAATTAAGATGGGAGAGCTAACTTATTTCCTTGGTTTTAGTGTAAATCAAATATATGATGGAACTTTTCTAAGCCAAAGTAAATATATCAAGGATATTTTAAAGAAGAATGAGATGGAAATTGCTAGAGAAATTAATACACCTATGAGCTCTACTATTAAATTAGACAAAGATACAAGTGGATTGTTAATGGACAAAAGAAGTATACGGGTATAATAGGACCACTTATGTATTTGACTGCTAACAGACCTGACATTATATTTAGTGATTGTTTTTTTTTTGCTATATTTCAAGTAGATCTTAAAGAATCACATATGGAAGGTGTTAAAAAGAATTCTTAGATACCTTATAGGAACCCAAAATCTAGGTTTTTGGTATTTTAAACATAGTTCCTTGTTTGAAATCATAGGATATTCAAACTTAGACTTTGTAGGATATATGATTGATATAAAAATCACATTTGAAACCTATCAATTCATATGTCAATCCTTAGTTTCCTGGTTTAGTAGAAAATAAAACTATGTAGCTCTATACACAGTTGAGACAGAACACATTTTTGTAGGAAGTTGTGTTGCTCAAGTCTTATGGTTAGGGCAACAAATCTTTGACCTTGGACTCTATGTTGACACTATTCAAATTATGTATGACAATGTAAGTTCCATGTGCATCTCTAATATTCATATCCAACACTCTCGTATTAAGCATATAGACATCGTGCACCACTTCATTAGAGTCCATGTTGCTAAGAGAAATATTGAGTTGAATCATGTAGCAACTAAAGATCAATTGACATACATTTTCACTAAACTCTTAAGCTATGACACCTTTAGCACATTGAGGACTAGACTATGTGTCATTGACATTCATGTCGGATTCAGGATAAAAAGAAAGCAATAGCTTGAGATTTTATGTAATTTGTATGTTTATGTAGTTTTGTTTTTAGAAGATAAGATTAGAGAGAGTCGCCTTAGATGGTTTGGTCACATAAAACGACGGCCTTGCGATGACTCGGTTAGGAGAGTAGAGGTATTAGATTTGACTTATGTTAAGAAAGGTAGGGGTAGACCTAAAAAGACTTGGTTAGAAAATATTAGGAATGACCTTTCTTTATTAGATTTAAACGAGAATTTGACTTTTAATAGGACACAATGGAGAAAAATGATTCATGTAGACGACCCCACGTAGTGGGATAAAGGCTTGATGTTGTTGTTGTTGTTGTTTTGTTTTTGATTTATGCTTGTCAAATATTCAACATTGTTTGCTTATTAGTAGTTATTCCCTGATAATCACACACTACCTATTAAAATAAATAAAATTTTCACATCATACTGTATGGACACTATTCATACTGTACGATCTGCATAACTAATCACATCCTTGTTGTCTATGATTTCAACAATTTTGATTTGACCAATTATTCATGATCGTACTATATGATACATCTCTTCGTCCAGTACGATCCATGTGTTAGTTATTGTTGAATGAATTTAATCATCCGAAATGATTTTCAAAACATCTTCATGCTATATGAACACCTTTTCATACTATAAGAATCTTTTTATCAATGGTTGTACCAATGACTTCTTGGGATTATCATTTTTAATGAAGATTGTCTAGTACGATCTTGATAGTATTGTATGATTTGACTCCTTTTTTTGACAGACCGCCCAAAAGAATTGAATTTCTCTGATCATACTATACAAAACTTGATCGTATTGTTCGATCTATTAAAATTCTATAAGAAGGAATTTTTATGGTTTCACTCACTCTATCCCTTTGTTCTTATTTTCACTTGCATTCGTACCCTCAACACTCTTAATGGTAGGTCGCTAGTGAGCTCATCAACTGCTCCAAAGGCAATTCCTCCCATCTTTCTTTTAACGGTCCTTTCCAAACAGTGGAGGATGAAGCTGCCTACTATAGACACAGGGAAGCCTAGATGCTAAGTGAGTAATCTTAACCATTGTTTCTTATTCATAATACTAACTATAATAAGCTAATTGGGTGTTTGTTTAATGGGCTTATAGATGTCCTTTTCATTAGCTCTATACAACTACTTCAAATAGACAAATCCTTGCAAATATAACGAAGAAAAAATATTAACACCTTTTATAGATTATCACATTAGCTCTTTATATTCTTACGCTAGATAAAAAAAATTAATGCTTACATATTTATTCTTGAGGTATGAAAAAAACATCCTTGCTCATAAGCACCTTGTTATTCTTCCAGCTCAGCATCATTGGTACTCTATCCCAATATAACTTAGTATATCTCTTCTTTTATTTAGAATAGCTTAATAAGCCCAGTACTATGGTGATACTATATATCCAATTATAGTGTATTGAGTGAGGGAAATCTATCTCATCGCTTTGCATCATAATGCGCAACGCCCCTTTTTCAGCCCTCATAATGTCTTCTCCCATGACATCATACCCCAAGAGTATCTAAAAATGCATCTTCCCTTTTGACCATGAGAACTATTTTAGTGAAGATAACATTGTGCTTTTCATAATTAAGGAAAATACCATCTACAAAGAAGCGCATCCCAGGATTTCATAAATCAAAATTTTTAGCGCACACCATCATTGTCTTCTTGAAATTCTTTTCCTCATTGAAGTAGCGCTCAAATACCTTGTTAATTATTATCATTCTCTTAAGCTTGACATCAATTGAGAGCTCTTAAAAATTCAACCTAGATAATGAGATAAACACTTTAATCGTGAAGGTAATGTTCTTCCCTTTAATGTTTAACACAATAGAGTACTCACGATCCTCATCATTATCAACCATCCTTAGTAGTCATTGATGAATGAGGGCACCGTACAACTATTATATTTTAAGAGCTTGAAGAAGTGCCTAAAGGGAGATCCCTCAGGCTGGGTAATGATATCATTTGCCTCAAATTTCCTAAGAAACCTCACTATAATTCTTTGGCTTTATATGCGACTTGAGCTGAGTCATACCTCTTAATTGATAAGATTATACAAGACATGTGTATACACAATACAAAAACTCAAATGAATAAATCCTAAAATCATCTCCACATTCAACATTATTGAAAAAAAAGGGATCATGGCCAAACCTTATTCGACAATGATCAACTTACTCAATAAGTTGTCATATTTTTTAGAACCCACGATTTAGCAATATTTGACCAACTTTGAAATGTTATAGCCTTGTTCGAACTTCTTTGATCCTGATTCAACTTTTTTATCTTTTTTTAAAAGTTATTTGACATGATTGATGAAGGGTTGAATGTAGGTAGAACAAGTGTACACATAAAGTTTTAGGTAGTTCGAAAAAGGCTATGCTAAGTGGAAATTGGTTTGGTTATTGCTAAACTGCATGTTTATGATGTTATGAAGACTCATTAAATAGGTCGATCATTTTTCAAAAATTCCCGAATAAATTTTGATCATATTTGAATGATTGTTAAAATTTTTCGATGAAGATTTAATCATTGTTCTAACATCAAATGAGGATGGAAGATGGTTTTAACAAGACAATTAATACATACTAAAGTCTATCAATCAAGGGGTTTATGGTTAATTGTGTGAAACTTGATTTCATCCCTAAATGATAAATTGAATGCAATAACCCAAACTCTCATCAATCGAGATATTATCCACTTTGGCCTAATGACCTAATTGTTTTATTCCTTTTGTGTAACTTTCCAATAGGTCACCCATTCTAGGCTGCTCTTGTATGAGCATACTTAACTTTGGAGTTTCTATTGAAATTCCAATCATTACACTAAAAGGCACTTCGATGTTTAAAAATTTAGTTTTATTTTCTTAAGGGGTTTCTTAGTCTCCCTACTTAGATAATTAATATCATCGTTAATGTCCGTAGCCTAGAATCATCCAGCAAGCACATATGATTATATAAGTAGAGTTCACATCTTATGGCTAGTGTAATGCTCTGATAATATTTTTAACAGTCTAAATTTTCAACCATCAAGATATTATCCACTTTGACTTAATGGCCTCACGATTTTGTTTCCTTGGTATAACTTCCCAAAGGTTACACATCCTAATATACGAGCATGCTTAATTTTGAAGTTTTTACTGAAATTTTAATATTTATACTAAAAGACGCATCAATATGAAAAGTTTAGTTTTATTTTTTTAGGGGTTTCACACTGAAAAATATCACTAACCTTTCAAGATTATGTTTGGAGAAATATCATTGTCATAAATTTTGGCGCATGCTGAAGATGGAACATTTGCAATTATTAGAAATAAATAATGTGATGGAAAGATGAAGAATAATAGAGCTCTTAGGATTGAAGGGTTGCGAAACTATTTAGCGAAGATTTTGTCTTTACAACAACAACAACAACATCATCATCAAGCCTTTATCCAACTACGTAGGGTCGGCTACATGAATCCTTTTTCTCCATTGTGTCCTATTAAAGGTCAAAATTTCGTTTAAATCTAATAAAGAAAGATCATTCCTTATATTTTCTAACCAAGTCTTTTTAGGTCTGCCTCTACATTTCTTAACATAAATCAAATCTAATACCTCTACTCTCCTAACTGGGTCATTGGAAGGCCGCCATTTTATGTGACCAAACCATCTAAGGCGACACTCTCTAATCTTATCTTCTACTGGAGCTACTCCAACCTTTTCACATATATGCTCATTTTGTATCCTATCTCTAAGGGTAAAGCCACTCATCCACTTGAGCATCCTCATCTCTGCCACACTTAACTTAGTATTATGCTTCTCTTTTAATGGCCAACATTCAGCACCATACAGCATTGCAGGCTTCACTACCATCTTATAGAATTTTTCCTTAAGTTTGAGAGGTACTTTTCTATCACACAATAAGCCCAATGCATTCCTCCACTTCAACCATCCAACTTGAATTCTGCTGATAATATCCCCATCTATTTCACCATCACTCTGAATAAAAAATCCAAGATATCTAAAACGTTTACTCTTATTAATGACTTGATAGCCCAAAGTCGCAATCCCCTCACTAGGTCTATTACTATTAAAATTACACTCCATATATTCTGTTTTAGATCTACTCAAGAGAAAACCTATAGTCTCTAATGTTGACCTCCATAATTCAAGTTTACTTCAACTCCCTCTCTAGTCTTATCAACAAGAAGAATATCATCAGCAAAAAGCATACACCAAGGGACATCCTCTTGAAAATGTCTAGTGAGAACAACCATGACTAAAGCAAAAAGATATGGGCTTAAGGCTGATCCTTGATGTAACTCAACCAAAATAGGGAAATACTTGGTTAAACCACCTTGTGTTTGAACAAAAGTAATAGCTCCTGCATACATATCTTTAATGATTTGAATATAAGCATTATTAACTCCTTTCTTTTCAATAACTCTCCATAGCACTTCTCTTGGAACTTTATCATATGCTTTTTCTAAATCAATAAATATCATATGTAGATCCTCCTTATTTTCTCTATATTTCTCCATCAAACCTCTTAATAAATGTATGACTTCCATAGTCGACCTACTCGGCATGAATCCAAATTGATTTTGAGAAACATTAGTATCACGCCGCAACCTATGCTCCATAACTCGCTCCCATAGTTTTAAAGTATGACACATTAACTTAATTCCTCTATAATTCGCACAATCTTGTGCATAACCTTTATTCTTAAGAATATGAATTAACATACTCATTCTCCACTCATCTGGCATCTTTTTAGTCTTTAAAATAGTATTAAAAAGTTTAGTAAGCAAAGAAATTCCTTCATCTCCTAAGCATTTCCACACCTCTATCGGAATATCATCAGGTCCAACAGCTTTTTCATCCTTTATTTTTTTTAAAGCCTCTCTAACTTCGGTTTTATTAATACGCCTATAAAACAAAAATCTTTATATTCATTTAGGGTGCTAAGGTCACTATAGTCAATCTTATTTTCACAATTTTCATTAAAAAGTTTAGCAAAATATCTCATCCACCTTTGTTGAATATCATTTTCTAAGAAAAGTATTTTTTGATCTTCATCCTTAATACACTTCACTTGAACTAAATCCTTACTACTCCTATATCTTTGCTTGGCTAACTTATACATATATCTTTCTCCCTTCTTAGTAACTAATATATTATATAAATTACTAAAAACTAAGGTCTTTGCATCGCTTATTATTTTTTTAGATTCCTTACGAACCTCTTTATATCTTTCCCAATTATCAGAATTTTTAAAATTAAACCACTTGAAGATTTTGTCTTTATTTGTTAAAAATTAAGATAATTTTAAACTTTATTATATATATATATATATATATATATATATATATAATTTCAAATATTATGCGCATATAAAATCAAACTACTTATAAAATACACTAGCTGCAGTGATAATTTCTCATTATGACAGCAATATTTTTAGCGACAAAGTAAAACCAAAATGCAAGCTTTATCCTCCTGCCGCGACTAGGAAGGAGGTTGTCAGTCATGGTGACCTCCGTGAAGTTCTTTTTGCCTAATACTCCTCAAAATCATAACCCTACATCCAATCTTCTCGTCCTCCCCTCTACAAACTCTTCAAAGACCCTTCCCACCTTCAACAACCTAACCTTTTCTTCATTCAATTCCTTGAGATGCCGCATCTCAAACCCTGGCAAGGCCCTTAATTGTTCGACTCATTGCAAATTATCCAATTTTTTCCGCTTCCATCTCTTCCATCGGAGAATACTCCGTCCAGAGATTCGCTGCGGCGGCGGCGGCGGGGATTCTGATACTGAGCCAGCGGTGGTTCATAAGAGAAGCGGTGGCGAAGGCGGTGGTGGGGACGGAGGAGGGGAAGGAGATGAGGAAGCACAGAAGAAGAAGGGGTTGCTTCCGGAATGGGCTAATGTTACTACGGAAGATGCGAAGACTGTGCTTGCAGCCTTGGCGATTTCGTTGGCTTTCAGATCCTTTGTTGCCGAGCCGCGGTACATTCCTTCTCTATCAATGTATCCTACATTTGATGTTGGAGACCGCGTTGTCGCCGAAAAGGTAACTTTTTTATGTTTTGGTTGTTTTTCTGCAATCCAAATAGTCTTATCTTATGATTTATATACGTGTGGACTGCTTCTATATTATTTTTTTGTAAGAGTATAAAGTAAAAACAATATTAAATTTAGGTTCGTCATCTTCGCTGAAGTTGTAAATTTATTAGTAAGTGGCCATTTACTGTAAAAAAATGTTTATCTGTGTTTTTAAGGAAAAATTTCTGTGTTAATATTTTTTCTGAGAGTTACACTACAGTGGAATGCTGTCAATTGAAATATGCATAGTTTCCTTTTTTTGGTCTCCTTTGTACTAATGCTAATGAGATTCGGCAGAGTTGCAGGATATTTAGATGATCGAGCAATTGAAATGAAAAACATGGATAATTTACTGATTAAGAATGAGCTTAACCCTTGCAAACTTAATTTTAGAATGATAAAGTCATAGTGACTTGTTTTCATCAGCCTACACGTGCTAAACAACTTTGACTACATTTCAAATCTTACAAGGAAAGTTTAATAATTTGTTATCCTTAAAACTTTAAGCAACATATGCAAAGTATGACCTACATTTCTTTTATCTTCTGCTTGGAACAATATGCTAACTATTTTCTTGATATATCAAAGTAAACTTTCATGTGTTGTTGTATTCATCTCTAATTATGACCTTTTTATCATTATATTTAATGTGCCCAACTTCATCAAAGTTCCTAGATCGCTCATCTCCACCTTATTTTATATATGCCACGTATTTGAGTATGGTCTATAACCTTCTTTAACACTTAATATTCGCCTGTTTCTTGCATGGAATGTGTTGTATATACAATTATCTTTGGGCCTCATCCGCAATTGACCCCATATCTACTTATTTGCTAGTATTTGTGCTTAGTTATACTTATCTTGGTCTTAAAATATTGTGCCGTTCTTTATGAAGTTGGTTTAGGTGTGGATAAGATCTATTTTCATGTTGTAATTGCTTACAAATAGGCTTGAAATCCTACAGAAAAATTTGAAATCCTTTACAAATTCTATGTTTCTTTTTCTTTTCCTCCCACCACATAGTTTTCAGTCCATGCACTGTAGCCATTTGTTGAAGAGTTAAGGGAGTGCTTCTCTAGTATTTGCGCAAGGTTGTGGGTTCTATTGCCTCTATTTTCTGCATTGGGAGGCTATTTGTTACCTGCTTCTTTGCCACTGCATAACTACTGGAATCCCCTATTGTTGTGGTATTGTATAGCTTTGCCATTATTGCTTTTTCAGCATGTTGTTTGGATAGCATTGTCGCTGTCCTTCTGTTGGATTTGTTGACTGTCGCTTTGCTCTATTTGTTGTGGATGAAATTTGTTATTGTTGTTTTATTGTAATTTTTTTTGTTTATTCCAGAATTAATCTAGAAAATGTATGAGGAACAATTGAAGGATTTTATAGGGAAAATAGTGGGAAGTATTATATGCAAGTTCGGAACTAAAGCTTGAGAAATAATTTTAATCTATAATGAGAACAAACTAGATGAAGAAGGCTGGTCTACAAATCAAATTAGTATGAAAGTGCCAATCCCTGGTGCAAGATACAAATGAAGAAGGGATATAATGCTATTGTGGGGAGTTTTTTCTTGTCTTGGAGATGATTCAAAAGTCAAAAAAGAGGTAAGGGAAAGTAGAGAAAGAAGAGGTAGTAAACTAATCAATGGCTAATAATGTTCCTGCACAAAATTTTGCAATTAAGTGGCTGAACTGGCAGAGCAACTGAATGCTATGATGATAAGAAATAATACAGTTGCGATTAGTTGGTTATGTTGTAATCATCCTCCTTTAGTTTTCCTTTTATCCCCAATACAAACATATGGTTGAAGAGAATGGAGATGTGGATATGACTACCATTAATGCAGGATGCATCTTTCAAAGTAATAGTCAAAGTAGAGATTCTTTACATATGATGCCAAGAAGCTCGATACATGTATCAACCATTTGGAGACTTCACCTTGTATAGATATAACACCCATGACAATGTTGCATTTGCCCAACTAAAGTTAAGGCATCATGCATTGGCAAGATGGAATGCCTATATAAAGATAAATGACTAACATGAAGTAACTTAGAGGATGTTCAAGTAGCCGATATATCGAGAATTCAACCCGATGGAGTGTGACATCTCTTTAGGAGTAAATCTTGGTGTTGTACATACTCTGATGAAGTATGCCTAAAGTATTCACAAATTATAAGTGAACTCTACCTGTTTTTAATTTTCGATCGTAGTTAGACTAGAGCAATGGCCTTGGAGTGTAATATTCAAGGCAGGAAAGATGGCCCATAACCATCTGAGAAAGGATTCAATTTCTTGAAGAACCAAAAAAAGGGCAAAATGGTAGGATATGCTCCAAAGCCTACTTCTATCTCAAAGTTAAATATTATAGGGAAGTTATATGACCATTGTCAAAAACCTAATCATACTATGGAAAATTATTGGAATGTGTATCCTGAACTCTTACCTTGAAAGTAAAATATTATAGAGAGTTATATATATATTATCAAAAACTTAACCATACTAGAGAAAATTGTTGGAATGTGTACCTTGAACTCTTACCTTGAAAGTAAAAAGATGAGAAGTAGAAGATGATTGCTACTATTGTGGAAAACATAATGCTCAATCTTGTGGACAACACAAGCCCATTTTTTATCTCTGATGGCCATGTTGAAGCATATATTGATGGGGTTGTCCTGTAATATGGACACGTGAAAGAATTATTCACTATGAGAATCTAGGTCAAGCAAGAGGTAATTGGCATTATCATTGATAACTTTAGCTAAAAGAACCTTATTTCTATTATGGTACAGAAGTTTAGATTAAACACCCTACCTCACCTAAGATCTTATCCTTTGGGTTGTATTTAAAAGGGGCCTAAAATGTGGATTGATCGTTAATACTGATTGAAGATTGATCGTTAATACTGATTGAAGATTGCAATCAGTAAGGACTAAATTGATGATATGCTATGCAAGATAGTTTCATTTGATATTTATCAAGCTATCTTTGGTAGTTCATACATGCATGACATGTATGCAATGTTTGTATCTTCGTCCCTACCAATGGTAGATGATTATGGATGGGAAGAACTTGTTGGACTATGGAGTACAAGTAGCGGATGTTGTGATGGTAGACAAGACACATAAAATTATAATTGTTTCTCAAAATTTTACTTTTACTTTTGAGGTCTATCATGAAGGAAGAAATGAGTATTGCTCTTTTTGTGTTTAGCAAGGTTAGATATATTCTACTATAACAATTGTTGGCAAAATATGTAGTGCTCTTTTAGGTGTAGGGTTGCCACGACAACAACCCATAAAGTATGATGTTTAATTAATTTCAGATCATTTGCTACCAAATCTTCTGATGTACCTAAACCTAGTCATTGAGAATGAGGAGACTAGAAAGATGGTTGTGGAGTTTTTAGAGAGTGGAATTATTTAGGCTTACAAGTCATTTTGTGGATCACCCATGGTGGTGGTCCCAATGAAGGATTGCATATGAAGATTATGTGTTGACTACTGTGCCCTTGATGAAATATCAATAAGAGTTATTATATTTTGTCATGCATCAATGGACCGTTAGATCAGTTGAATCTTGTAACCATGTTTATTGAGTTGGATCCAAATATGTTTATCATCTAGTGTGCATTAATGAGTTTGCTAATATCTTGATGATATCTGAGTCCACAACAAAACATAGGAGTAGTTGGAGAATTCAAGGAAGGTATTCCATTTATTACAACAACACTAGCTTCTTCTCAACCAAAAGAAGTGTGAATTTGCCGAAAGGTGTCCCCTGTACTTGGGATTTGCAGTGGGTAATGGAGAGATCAAAATTGATCCTAAAAATTGTAGCAATGAATGATGTAAGAAGTTTTATGGGAACTTGCTAACATGTTTGTAAGTTCATTCATGGTTTTTCAATACTTTCCTATCATTTACTTTCTTTGAATATGGGCAAATGCTAAGTTGGAATGGAGCCAAAAGCATGAGTATATTTTTATCTTTTTGAAGGAGATATGTGAGGTCCCTATGTTAAACTTGCCAAATTTGTAGTGACCGTTTGAATTGGAGAGTAGTGCTAGTGGATTTACAATAAGAGTGATACTAATGCAGGCTGAGAGATGCATTACTTATCACTAATAAATGTTTCAAGGGGCTCGAAAGAACTACTCACTTATGATAAGGGCCCATTTATTGCTTATCACTCAAAGTTGTTTCAGGGAGCTCAAAAGAGCTATCTCGCTTGTGATAAGGAGTTGTTGGCATTGAATCAAATGTTGACATGTTTACATGCTAGGTAAGGATACTATGGTATATGTGGACCACATGCCACTTTAATATTTGCAGACTCAAACAAAGCTACAATTGATTCAACGTATGAAGTGAATGAATTATTCCAATAATTCAATCCAGTGATCAAGTGTGAGATGGGGGGTTATTAATAAGATGGTTGGCATGCTTTCTCGGCCATGTTTAACACTTTCTTTATAAGTATTATTATACATATTTAACATTCTATATTGAAATATTACCAAGAGTAATAACAAAGAAAATTCTTCATCAATGCGATATTGTCGGGCTTGGAGAGTACAATTTCTTTTGTGTTTTGTCTAAAAGATGATCTTTTCTATAATAGAGGGTTGAGGGTAGCTATGCATACTAGATTCTATCGACCAAGGCTGTGAAAGGTGCACACATCCATAGTGATTAACCATTTTTGGAGTGGAGAAAACATTGCAAAACCTCTAGTGATATCTTTATTAGCCAAACATGTTGGAGGACGTGAGTAAGCACATTAGGGGATTTATACTTTATAGCACCTCTAAATTTGCAAATATGAAGCTAGATTTTCCCTCACCATTTCGGTATCAAACTATCCATGGGTATTCATGGATTTTCTGTATGGTTTGTCAAAAACAAAGAGGAGCCATGATGACCTGTATGTGATTGTAGATCAAAGGTGGTTATTTTAATACCTTGCATGAAAATCATTATAGGCGAGGAGATTATACGCTTCCTCCAACATGTATGAGCATGCTTTAGATTGCCTAGTTCTATTATGTCTGATCAAGATAGCTAGTTCCTAAGGTGATTCAACGAGGTCTTTTGGTCCATGATGGATGCCACATTGAAAAGGAGCACCATTTTTTCATTTACAGACTTTGTCCAAACAAAAGGTGGTGAATAGTACTTTGGTGAATTTTTAATGAGTGTAGAATAATAAGCATCCCCAAACTTGGGATGGCAACCGATCATACTTTCAGTAAACCTTCAATAGAGTTGTGCCTCCTCTACGATGAAGGCACCATTTGAAGTATGCTTAGGGTATAGGCTACAAATCCCTATTTGACCTTCACTTCCATCTCTCCCGTTACTTTTTTCTCATGGTATTGTTGTTAACCATGAATGCCCTCATAGAGTTTTGGAGAGCATCCAAAAAAATTCATGCATTGGTGAAAAAACAACCACAAAAGACCCAACTTAAATAGTAAGGCATGATCATCACATTGTCAAGGCTGACTTCTAAGTTAGAGATCTTTCTTGGTTACATTTGGGCAATTATCACCTCAAAGTAGTGAGAAATAAGTTGAAGTCAATCCGGTATGATCAACTTAAAATCCTTGGAAATATTGGAAACATTGCTTGCTAGCTGGAACTGCCATCATGCATGGTGATGTGTTAGACCGGTCCATTGGACCGGTCCAGTCGGTCCGTGCGGGACCGGCCCAGCGCAAACTGGGCGGAGAAATCTCCGCCCGCGGGGATGCCGAGCGAGCCGCACACCGTGCTGGAGCTTTTTAGGAAGCTTTTTTTGAGGGTTTTGAGAGGGAAATTTGAATGTAGGGACTGTTTAGGGATTTCCTTTTGATTTGTATGCATTAAATAGTTTGTTTTCCTAGGGTTTGGGCATCTTGAATTTGGCTGAAATTTGAGATCTCTTAGATTTAGGTTTTCTTTGGGTTCTAGCGGCGTCTAGAGATTTGGGAGAGATCGATCCTCCTCTCGAATTGAGGATCAAGTGTATCTTGCTATTTTTCGTATTCCTTTCATCAAATCATACAAGTTATCTACTGTTTTTGTGCGGACTTTTTGTGAAGATTTTTGTTGTTTTCCAAAGATTGATAGGAAATACTTGAAAACTACAAGTGTTTCATATGAAATTGGTATCAGAGCAAGTTGTGGGACCGGTGGAGGGCTGATTTCGGTAAATTTCAGCTGTGATTAATTGCCCGGAAGGAAAGGGAATTGCTGTTTTTGAAGTTCCAAATCCAGAATTTGTGATTTTACAAACTCAAGATTGTGATGGCGGCCAAAAAGGTGGATGCTCTGGAGGAAAGACTTGAAGAGAAGATGAATCAAATTAAAACGACGGTGGAGGAAAGGATTTCATCCATGGAAGGGCAAGTTGCCGATCTACGAGACATGATGAAAAAGATGTTAGAAATCCAGAACCAAACATCAGCTTCTGTGGCGAAAAGAATGGAGGGAGAAAGTACGAATTCTGAAATTCGTAGGGAGGAATAGGAGGTGGAGATCATGGAAGGAGAAGGAAGAAGACCCCATCTGGAGCCTTTCCAGAGGGAAGAAAGAGGAGGATATGAGGAATGACAGGAGGGATACTATGGTTGGCGAAGTGCTGATTTTGAAGATAGAAGGGAGGATTTTGAAGGGGGTTTGGGCTATGGTAGAGCAAGGGAAGATCGGGAAATATTGGGTGCACCTAGCACTTGGGAGAGGGGAAATTATGGAAGAATCCGGGGCAATGGGGGTGACCAAAAGGTGAGGAAGTTGAAGATCCCATATTCGAAGGAGAAGATGCGTATGGGTGGATTTACAAGGTGGAGCGATACTTCGTTGTCAATGGACTGACGGAGGAGGAGAAGCTGACCGCAGCCGGATTGTGCTTGGAAGGAAAAGCCCTGTCGTGGTATCAGTGGAGAGATCAGAGGAGGCCTATCAGGAATTGGAGGGAATTCAAAAACTGCATAATAGAACATTTCCAAACCGACCGGGGAGGAGATTTCTATGAGCAGTTCTTTGCTCTGGTGCAGGAGGGATCAGTAGCAGACTACCGTGAGCGGTTCGAGCACCTGGCTAGTAGGGTGTAGCGATTATCAGATATCGTATTGGAGGGGAACTTCATGAAGGGGTTGAAGGCAGAGATCCGAGCGGCAGTGAAAGTTCTGATGCCTAGTGATTTGGAGGAGGCAATGAAGTTGGCACAGCTGGTAGAAAATCAGAATAATCTGGAGAAGGGAGCCAGGAGCAGCAGCTCAGGAGGCTCTTACAAGACTACGACCGCTCTTTTAGCACCTAAGGGGCCTGCATCAGTCAACATTAATGAGACCACCAGGGGGAAGCCATTAGGAGGGGGAGTGGGGATAACTTCAAGAAGCTCACTGAGATAGAATTACAGGAGAAGAGGGAAAAAGGGCTTTGTTTCAGATGTGACGAGAGGTATACGCCGGGGCACAGGTGTAAGGACCGAACTCTTCAAGTCCTTACTGTTTGTGATGAAGAAAGAGTGGAGGGTGCCATCTTTCCACCTTACGGACAAGGTGGATCTTCGGGAGGGGAGTATTGTTAGACCGGTCCATTGGACCGGTCCAGCCGGTCCGTGCGGGACCGGCCCAGCGCAAACTAGGCAGAGAAATCTCCGCCAGCGGGGATGCCGAGGGAGCCGCACACCGTGCGGGAGCTTTTTAGGAAGCTTTTTTTGAGAGTTTTGAGAGGGAAATTTGAATGTAGGGATTGTTTAGGGATTTCCTTTTGATTTGTATGCATTAAATAGTTTGTTTTCCTAGGTTTAGGCATCTTGAATTTGGCTGAAATTTGAGATCTCTTAGATTTAGGTTTTCTTTGGGCTCTACCGGCGTCTAGAGATTTGGGAGAGATCGATCCTCCTCTCGAATTGAGGATCAAGTGTATCTTGCTATTTTTCGTGTTCCTTTCATCAAATCATACAAGTTATCTACTGTTTTTGTGCGGACTTTTTGTGAAGATTTTCGTTGTTTTCCAAAGATTGATAGGAAATGCTTGAAAACTACTAGTGTTTCCTATCATAATGTATTCATGATAAATTTGGACAATTTTTAGCCTTTTGTAACCTTACTTTATTACAATTTAGAAAATGTGCTACCTGCTATGCACGATTTATTATTGGAGTAGGAAGTACCTATAGAACAAGACATATTCTTGGAGTATAAGATTACCACCACCACCAATGAAATTCCATTCACCAAGGCCAAATAGTTCACCGAGATAATTAGGTAAATAGCCTCCCTCATATTTAGCTTTAATTTTGTAGGATTGAAATTCTCATAAATGGTGTATTGACGCACTTGTCAATGGTGAATGACACACTATGGCGTAAAGTTCCTCGTTGAGCCATGACGTATAGTGCAAGGCACACGGCGCGGCGCACGACATTTTAACAACATCAACAACAATCCTTTATCCCACTATGTGGGGTCGGCTACATGAGACCTATTTGTCCATTGCGTCATGTTAAGAGTTAAATTCTCATTTAATTTTAATAAAAAAGTTCATTTCTAATATTTTCTTACCAATTTAGGTCTACCTCTACCTTTCTTAACATAATTAATTCAAATCTAATACATCTACTTTCTTAACTGGGTCATTGGAAGGCCGCTGTTTCATGCGACCAAACCAACTAAGGCTACTATCTCTAATCTTATCTTACATTGAAGCTACTCCAACCTTTTCATATATATATATATACAAAACACTATTAAATAACAAATAATACATTGATTTGAGCAAAATGTAACCATAAATATCCTACACAACAATAAAAAATGACATTTTTAAATATTACAGAAGCTTACATTGATGGATTTGAGTAGGATTTAAACATAATTTAGCCTAAATCCTACCAAATAAAAAAAATAAAAGCTTGAAATCCTTCAAAAAACTTTTAAATATGATAATTTTTTTGTTATTTTATTAATTTGATATTTAATTAATTAATAATTAATTTTGATATATATAAACCTTAAAAATTTTAATTATAATTTAGAATTTGAAATTTATAACATGTTAATAAAATGGCTTGTGCTATTTGCGCCTTGGCCATGCACCATTGCTCATGCATGGTGCAAATAGCACGGGCCATTTTAATTCGATGCGCCTCACCAAATAAATAGAGTCGTATGTGCGCCGTGCCGTGCCATGCCGTGCCGTGCATCATTGCGCGCGCCAACTGTTGTCTAGATTGTGTTGCTTCTGCCAACTGTTGCTCACTGCCATGTATGCGTTACCACAACTGTTGCTGCTACTGATTTGTTGCATTGATGTTTGCTGATTCCAGAACTAATCCAGATAACAAGGAAGAATTGAAGGGTTCCAGCAGCGAGGGTATGTGGAGGGGTTCCTGTTCATAGCCTTTGCCCTTCATTTATTAAGAGTTTCCTTTCTTGACTTGAATCTAGGGTCTCCATATCAAACTAGTGGCAACCTAAGTTAGGTATCGTTGGTTTCGTAATTATGAGACTTATGTTAGACTATAAGTTTGTTGAAATCAGAGTTCAGATGGTCTTCGATTTAATTTCCGAAGTTTCAGACTTGATTTAGTCTTGAGATTTGCCCAATCAAGATAAGTTTTTGATGGCATATCATAGATAAAATGTATAGATATAAAAGCACTTTTGATCTTTTGGATTTTATTTTATTTTGCAATCTCACTCTCTCTCTCTGAGGGATTTTTTTTGGGGGGGCATGTGCCCCCCCCGCCCCCCCTTGCCCCCCCTTTCTCTCCGCCCATGAACCTAACTACTGGTTAACGCCTCTCTATTGTCGTAATTTTCTACTATTTCTTCGTCAACTAATTAGTATAACTAGCAACACTAGTTTTTTTATAGCTTTGTTGGTAAAGTTAATTCGGCGGTCTTTCTCTTAGGCCTGAAAGATGTTTTACAAAAACAATAATGCTCATGTTCGGTTACTACTATCATTCTATTTTTCATGCTTGTTTATGCTTTTGATTGTTAATATTCATGAAATTAAGCAAAATGTTTGCTATTATCAACATGTAAGTTTCGGTATATAGAACTCATCTTCCTCATCATTCTCAGTCTGCATTTTTTATAGGTTTCTTACTACTTCAGAAAACCATGTGTAAATGACATAGTCATCTTTAAGAGCCCACCAGTGTTACAGGTAACTGTAGTTCCTTTACAAGTTGATAACTTTTCTGTGCACATTACATTTATTCTCATTCTAATATTCTTTACCATGCAGGAGGTCGGATATTCCAATGATGATGTTTTTATCAAGAGAATTGTTGCCAAAGCAGGTGATGTGGTCGAAGTAAGTGTATCAAGAGTTATGAGCTGTGTTCTTGGTGAAACAAAAAATGTTCTTACTCATTTTATCAGAGTATATTTTTACTAATGCTGTCAAAAGAAAATGATCATGCTTGTATGATTATTAATGCAAGTGTAAAAAAAAATCTTTATGTACCATATATTTGTGTCTTGGATAATTCTATCATGGCGGCGTGTTCCCTCAGCCCCCTCCTTATCTCTACTAATGTACTACAACAACATCATCAAGCCTTTATCCCACTACGTGGAGTTAGCTACATGAATCCTTTTTCTCCATTGTGACAAAATTTTTAAAGGATTCATGTCATTATTATTCGACAAGTTTTACGCTGGCTGTCGACTACCTAATGCAACCCTCCATTTTTCCTATCCAGGACTTAGGACCTGACAACGATAGTGTTAATGTAGCTAATGTAGCTGCTACTTAATCATGTTTTTTATTTTATTTTATTTTTTCGCATGAACTAAGTACTACTCACTAATCATTACTTTTGTAAATAATGCATTGATAATTTTTAAAATGCTTATTGCTAGTTATGCACCTATGTTGCTCCCCAACTGCTTTTTTCCTTCAAATATTTTGGCTTTAGCATTGATTATTCATGGTCGTTTGTTGAATAATTGCAGGTTCATAATGGTAAGTTGATAGTGAATGGTACCGTGAAGGATGAACGCTTCATTCTCGAGCCACCATCTTATGATATGACCCCAACAGTAAGACTAACATTGCTCCATTTTAGACTACATGGAGTTTTTTATTCAGCAATAGGAAAAAGTAGAAAGAAATAGGATAGGGTGTTGTTCTAACTTCTAAGAGCTATCTCAAATCTTTTTTTCTTCCATGAGTTTTCCCAATAAAGATGGTGATGTTTTATCATGATCATGAAGCACAAGAAAGTTTAAAATGTGGATGAATAAGTTTAGAGCGGGAGCTATACAGAGAAGAGAGAGAGGGGGAGGGAGAGAGAGAGAGGGGGAGGGAGAGAGAGAGAGAGGGGGAGAGCAAGAGGGAGCGAGCGCGTGCGCGCGCGCGAGAGAGAGAGAGAGAGAGAGAGAGAGAGAGAGAGAGAGAGAGAGAGAGAGAGAGAGAGAGAGAGAGAGATCCATTATCATCATTTCAGCAAGTTGCTTGAACAATTAGAATTGGTATGCTCGACTCCCCTACCAAATCTGTATTTTTTATCCCTCTACTTGATTTCTGAATCAGCAATGACATTTTCCTCCAAAAACATATATATATATATATATATATATATATATACTAACTTGCTAAGTCCTGTAATTCATCATTTCAGCAAGTTCCTGAGAACTCTGTGTTTGTAATGGGAGACAATCGTAACAATAGCTATGACTCACATGTGTGGTAATCATCGATCTCTTTACCTATTTAGAATTTTTACTTGAGGCTCCATTATCATCCTTCTGAATAAAAACTAAATGTTATCAGGGGACCTCTTCCAACCAAAAATATTTTAGGCAGATCTGTATTCCGCTACTGGCCACCAAAAAGATTTGGAAGCACAGTTATTGATCCCAGTTGTGAGAGCTTTGATGAGCCAAAGAGCAGTCCAGCGACAAATTAAGAGAAACAAAATGAAAATTTACTGTTTCCTCCAATTTTGTTTTTTTTTTCAATTAAGTTTTCTGTGCACTGCCTCATAAGCTTTTGCCTTTGAGAAAGTTGGCAGTTTGAAGCAGAGAGCTTTCTCATCTGTAATTCTTATCGATGTATTTGGTAGATGTTTCTGAGCCTATCTTGTATTGGCTCTACAAATTATAGCCAATGTTATGGAGAAAAAATAGTTATAACAATAAGACATTTAAATCTTCAACATATTTAGAAAGTATAGCAGAAAATCGATTGCCATATGAGAAACTATTAGTAATAACAATAAGACATTTAAAAAATTCATAAAATATCACTATATATGGAAATAGTTAACTAAAATAAACAAGAAATGAAGTATTTTTAAATTTAATAAAGTTTAAACTTAATTAAAGAAGAAATAATTTCATGATATTTTAGATTGTTTGTTTGAAGATCTTAATAATATCAAGTTTTTATCCCACTATCAGGGATTGGTACATGAATCTTTTTTCTTTATTCATTGAGTTTTTTAATAAAATGGTATTTATTATAAAAATATATAAATTATAGCTAAATAAAAAAAATTAAGTAGATATTAAATTTTCAAAGTAATATGTTAAAAAAATACAAAACAAAAAAAGAAAGATGTTAGGCTTTGAAATACGGTAATGTACTGTTATGACATCATTTCTGCTTAATTTGGACATTGAATCAAAATTAAGGAGTTCTTTGTAAAATTCTTCAATTAAATTTACTAAGACATTATCTACTTCACGTTTGTAATTCAAATAATGTAAAAAATTTTACACGCTAAATTCCTTAATTTCTTGAACTTTGATCATTCATCATCCTCTTTTATGATGAATGAGTTGAAATCAAATTGAATTGTTATTTCTAGAACTCAGGACATTAAAATACTTGAAGCTAAGAAATTGTTCGGTTCTCAGTTTATTTTCATAAGTAGCCTGAGGCAATGAATTTTTTTTTTTTACAAAAAATAAAGTGAGATCTCATATCCAATACATTATATCTTAGATAAGGTGCAGGAGTTTCTCTGTTACTTTTTTGAACCCTAAACAAGTCTTGATCAACTTGGTGAATGACTTCGATTATAGCAGAGTATTTTCTCATTGTTGATATTTTGTTAATAATATATATATATATATATATATATATATATATATATATATATATATATATATATATATATATATATATATATATAGTTACATTTTTTTTTGGAACCCGCGGAGGGGTCTACATGTTAATATAAAAGGGAAAATACAAGATCCAAAGGGGGACCTTCAGCTCACTAATGTTCAAAGAGCTAAAAAATTAAATTAAAAAAAAATCTACGAGCCGAAAGTCCCCTAATACTCCAAAATACAAAATTGCCTAGATACAATTTAAGGCGGCAAAGAGCAATTGCCCAAAAAAGAAAGGTCCAAAAATAATCAATCAGCACAATTTTTCTGCAAAAAGAATCAACCACATCACCTAGTTTCTCGAACCTCCAGGATTGTAAGAAGACAAAACTCCAACACAAAATGGTAATACAACAAAAAAGATTGGCAATAAAACAAATAATAAAATAAATTGTAACAGCAATCATTAATGTAGCCATATAAGCTAGTGCAAATGTAACAAAGAACAACAACCCTCTGAATGACACTATTGTTCTGACACCCATGATTAATCCATTTGATGAGCAACATATAATCATGAAAAAACTGAACACCAGCCACCAAATGCCACTCATAAGCCAAAATATCAGTATAATGATTCACATGAATTCCATCCAGACAACAAGGAACAAAACTCCAAATATAAGGATTATGATGAGCATAACTACCACCCCAAGCCCAGGCGAAGGAATCACCCAGCAACACACCTGATGGAGCCACAAAATAACTCAAATAATTAGACACCCCGAGAACCCCTATCAGCAACACCACTGACCTTAAACACCTAAGCTCATAACAATCAAAATAAGTGCAACCAATCTTGCAACTATCACCAACCCAAACCAAATAAACACTCCACCAAACGAGGCCTAACCAAATAAACAGATAAGGAGAGAAACATAGAAGCATCGAGAAATTGAGATCCTAATGATCCACGAACCCATAACAACCAATAGATCCCTAGAACAAAGTAACAGGGTGCCACATAACCAACATCCAAGTAAAAGCACCAACCATAAACAAACCAGAAGGCATAACAAAACAACACTAGAAGAAAACCTTCCAGAGAACCGAAAACTGCCACAATACCGAATTGAAAACCCAACTAACACAACCACCACAACTAGTGAAACTGAGCCAACAATTAACTCCAACCAACATCTAGCAAATACTAAAGAAAGTGAACTCAGGTCACCCAACCATAAAAACAAAAATACAGAAAGATGAAAGGTCAACAAAAAGCCTACAAGAACACATGATAGATGCACAAAATAGAAGAGTAGGAAGCACAGAAACACCAACCCCAAAGACAACCAAAAGCAGAAAATTAGCCAAAAACTATCAACCCATATTAATATAAGGTAAACCAATTTTGCCCAAATTAACCAAACCTCTCACCAAAGAAGGTAAACTCATGGCATCAAACTCCTAAAAATCGTTAAGATGCAACTAAATTTGGCCAAACAATCAAGACAAGAGTTACCCTCTCGATAAATATGAGAAATAGAATAATGAAGGGTAGAGAGGGAATGCTTGATTCTTCAAATAATGTAGAAATTTTTAGTATGACTAGGCACCCCATTTTGAAGGATCTAAATTAACATCATAACATCCACCTCAATCAGCACATTCATAATCCCCATTATACTGCAAATATCAAGACAATGTGATAAACCCAACAGCTTAGCGGTAATGACCTTACAAGGATTTAATGGACCAGCATAAGGGCCTTTAACACTACAAAACTGATTACGAATATTGCCTGCCACACCGACAAAGGAGGACCCAATAGACACATCAGAATTAAGTTTAACACATGGAATGGAGGGTTTGATCCACCTCACAATCCTCTCAGTTTTATCTAACAGCGCATCCCCAATAGAAATGCCAAACTGTGAAGCCATATGTAATCAATTTTTAAAATTTTTAGCCATAATAAGTTTTAATGAATAAAATTTCAAAATCTTATTTTTTAACATTGGTAATTATTTGATTATCATCCATCTTAATCTCATTATGTTTGGAGTCATTTCTAGCCTTCAAAATATTACACATAATAAGGATCGACATTAAATTATAGATTTTTCCTTTAGAATTGATTAACCAACACTTTAAAATAGACAAGACATCACTATTATAATAAAAAATATCTTTGTTGGCCAAAAAAAAAAAATTGTTCCAAACTTTATGAGCAATGTTACCATTAACAAAAACATGGTTAATATTTTCAATATTAAAATAACATTGACATTTAGAAGGAAAACTAAAACCTTTTCTTCACAGCAAAGTATCAACATGAAGAAAGCCCTTAATACATCTCCAAGTAAGAATGGAATAAGATAAGGGAATGTCGTTGTTCCAAATCGCTGAATATATGTGAGACTTCTTATAATTAACTCTAATAGCATCCCAAGCCTTTTTCAAATTAAACTTACCAGACACGGATATATTAAAGAGAATTTTATCTTTGCACTATAATTATAAAGGAATATTCAAAATATTTTCAATTAAAACATAAGGCATCGTCTCCAAAAGTTTATAAACATTCCAAGATCCATTATCAATAAAACTATGAACTTTAATATTCTGAAGAGTATGCGTGTTAAGAAAGCTGTCAATCAAATAAGGGCCCAACCAATTTTCTTACCAGAAAAAAATATTTACTTCTTCCAAACACCATTGAATAAATTGCTTCGCCTCCCATTTGATGTGGCAAAGCCTTTTCGTAACCAAAGAGTTGGAGCTTTTCTAACTATAAACAAGGGGATGACGCTCCTTGCAATATTTAACATTTATAAACTAAGCCCACATAATGATGTTAGAATGAAAAGAAAATCATTATTTATGAGAATGCCTGAACATTATCAAAGATATTCTTGTAACGTAAACCCCTTTTTTAAGAACCTCACAAACATTCTTCCACGAAGCCTAGTAAATGCAAGAACTATTATTCTTCGAACCCCAAAAGAACTTATTAAGCAATCTTCCAATCTAAGGCAAATTAATAAAGTGGATTGTAATGTATGAAGAATAAAAATAGGAATATAATTTAACACACTTTTAATCAGCACAAGCCTACCACCAAAAAAAAGAAAATTAGAATACCAATTCAAAAGTTTCCTTTGACAAGCAGTGGAAACATCATGAAAAAGTTGAATCCTTTGTTTACCTTTGAATAGAGCAGTACCCATATATTTAATAGGCAACAAATTAGAATTAAAGCTACAAACCCTTTTGATAGCACTATGATTAAACGACTTAGCCACAATAAAATTACTTTTTTCCTTATTTATAGCCAAACCATCATCTCTTGAAACATAAAAAAAAATTGAATAAACTTTAATATTATTAATCGAGCCATTAAAAAAAATAATAAAATAATCAACAAGACTAAGATGAGTGAAAAGTAAATCACCAATAATATAAATGAGAAGTTTTGGATACCTTTTATATAATTCCTCAAGACCAGTACTAGAAAGATATTTCACAACGATAATAAAGAGAGCAGGAGACAAAGGGTCATCTTGCCTTAAACCTTGAGAAGATTTAAAAAAGTCTTGATTCCTATCGTTAATAATCATAGAAAGTAACAATGCTCAATAATGTTCTTAATAAGCAGAATGGAGTGACTAAACACAAATAAAGACAAAAAATATATATATAAAAAAACTAATTCAAATTATCATAAGCTTTAGTGATATCAAGTTTAAAAATGATATTGCTCACTTTCACTTTAGCATTAATATCATGAGTGATCTCTTGGGCAAGGAGAACATTATCAAAAAGGCTCATACCTTTCACAAGACCTGTTTGATTATAAGAAATAATTTTAGGCAAGATATTAACCAATTTACTTGAAATAATTTTAGAAATAAGTTTATTAAAAAAGGAGCAAAGACTAATCGGTCTAAAATCATTCCAATTATTGACTACCTCATTTTTAAGAATTAAAATAATATTAGTGAAAGAAAAAAATTTAGGGTAAGGGTTAACAACAAAGAAGTCTTTCACTGCCTCCAATACATCCAACTTAATGATATTCCCAAGTATTTAGAAAATAATTACTAGTCCATCTGGACCTGCAATGGAATCCCCATTCATATTATTAATAAAAGTCCAAACTTCAGCCTTAGAAGGAGATTGAGTAAGTAATTGATTCTTATAATCACTAATAATGTGAGGGATCACATAGGGATTAATAACAGGAAAATTATTAATGTTTTTGTTAAAAATATTTTTAAAATGATCAACACCCAAATTAAGGATTAACTCCTCAAGATCAAAAACCCTCCCATCGTTGTTTACAATTTTGTAAATGTGATTCCTAGTCCTTTTCTTATTTTCCATAACATGAAAATATTTGGTATTCCTATCCCCTCTAGAATGATTTATTAGTAGATTTTTTCCTCCAGAAAAATTCCTATTGATTTTGCAATTGGAAGAGATTCACTTTAGCATTATTAAGACTAGAAAGTTTGTCACTATTAGGATTATCCAAATACACCTTATCCAACTCAATCACCTTATTCTCAGCTTCCTTAATATTAACAAAAATATTTTTAAAGACATTTTTATTCCACCATCTTAGGATCAGCTTCAACCAACTCAATTTGGCCCAAAGTCTAGACATACCATAAATATTAATATTAGGAAAAATTCAGGCATGCTAGTTAATTTGAATTACATTCATAACATCAATATGAGATAACCATATATTTTGAAACCAGAAATCAGAGGGAATAGGAGTTCTATTAGCATTAATACTCAAAAGTAGGGGAGCATGATCAAAAATAGTTGTACTTAAATGTTATACATGAATCATAACAAAATCAACAGTCCATACATTATTGAAAAAGATTCTATCCAATCTTTGCCACAAAGCGGCTCTACTCCAAGTAAAAGCACCCCCAAACAAACCAATGTCATTCAGATTGCAATCATTAATTATGGAGTTGAACTCATCCATGGCATTAACATTAGAGGGATTACCCCCCCAATCTCTCAGAAGAATTAGAAATAATATTTAAATCCCCACCCACACACCACAAACCATTAATATTTATAACAAAATCAGTTAATTGCTCCCAAAGGGGAAGTCGACCTAACCTAAAACACATGACATAAACAAAAGAAGAATTACACTTGAAATTAAAGAAGGAAATTTGAACATGGACAACTTGAGGAAAATCAGAAATAATATTCACATTCATAGTACTACTCAACACAATCCAAATTTTATTAAGACAATTAGCATACTTCATGGAAAAACCAAATGAGAGGTAGTGAAATCAAGCTTATCAATAGATATAAAAGGCTCAATTAAAACCAACAACTAAATATTATGGACTCTACATAAATTTCTAACTCTAATCCTAGAGTCAGCCCCCCAATACCCCTCTCATTCCATAAAAGAGCCTTAACCATTGCATTCTTTAGAAAGTTGAACGTGGTGTAGAGGGTAATAAAACTTTCACATTTTTTTCTTTCTTTTTACCTGCTTAGTTAAACCATCTTTATAAAAAGTTTTAGAATCATATCAACATGATTAGAAGGCATAGAGTCCACGTTTCTAGCAATATTTATATGATCCTCACTCAAAGGATCCTATATATGTTTAGGAATAAATTTCCTTTCTTCACAATCCTCATTAGAAACATCCCTCGCTCCCAAAACTCCCTTAGCATTTTCCTCTTCTGTATTAGCAATCGGAAATGATTGAGAGTAGCGTAAATGAGGATTATCAATATTATGAAACATAGAGTCAATGGAAACATAAATGTAAGAAACATTCACAGCCTCCTTCGGAACATCCACACCATAAGAAGTTTTCTCGGCTAAATGAAGAACTCTATTTTTTGAAAGATCCAATTTGTAATTAACATCATTCCCAAGAGTTTCATTAGGGGAAGGTTTCTTGACATGAACTAATGGGGTCGGATCATTATCACTCCCTTTTGGCGCAACTCTTTCAAATTAGGAGCAGCCTTCACCATAGACGGTTTGATGTTTTTTTTTTAAAATCCAGATGTAGTTTAAAGTAATCAGATGAAGCATGACCATGAATCTTACAATGAGAAAAAAAAATTGGCACTTTTTCAAACTCCACTTTTTGTAGATAACCATATGCTTTAGAAACAACCCAAATTTCTTTCGCATGTTTTTTTGTAATATCGACTTCAACTTGAACCATAGACACAGAAGGGATGGTCGTAGAAGTTATCACTTGATCGATCTGTAATGGGCAATAAAAAAATGGAACTGAGAGCATGTAAAATCTTTGGGTTAAAAAAGTGCAATCACAAATTAGGGAATGAAATCCAAATCGATATTATAGGAGATTCCTCTTTAATGTCAAAAAGGCATCCATTTAAGAACACATATCTGACAGTTATTAATAAAATAAGCTCTTCTTGCAAAAATCCTACTATAATCTAAGTCGTTAGACAGCTGATCACAACATGTCGAGAATCCAATAAACCTACAAAGTAAAATCCAGACAATTTAAGACTACAAAAAAACTGTCAAATCGTATCAAGATTTAGGCAACGTAAATCAAATTTACCAACAAGCATAAATTTAAAAGGAGAAGCTAGTTTAAAAATCTCTTAATCAGACAGAAGCACAATAGGTGCACCATTAAAAACCAATTGGGATAAAGTTGGAAGTACATCACCTATCGAAGTATTTCTAGAGAGAACATCTTTGAAGGATCAAGATCAGAAAGGAGAACTCCCATTAACCTCTTGGCTAAAAAACCATTAGTTATTTCCCCGATTCGGGCTGGACGTTTTCCCCCACGGAGTGGAAGACGAGGCACCCACCATAAACAACCAACCCTAGTAGGGAACAACGTACACACACTACAGGAAAATCATAGATTACCATTGGATCTTTCGGCAGATATATATACGCCAGAAATTCTGACATTTTTACTGGAATTTTATGCGACAATAAAATTACGGTGGTTTTACCAGTGTAATATACATCGGTAAGTTTCTAATGCATTTTTCATCGTTATAGGCATCGTAATCCATAAAAATAAAGTATAATACATCATATTTTCTGCTGGTAATTTCTTGCGTATAAACTGACAGATATTACAATGGTGACTTTAAACACAATGAATAGTTACCATAAAAAAAGATGACAAAAACATCACCGCTGGCTTATCTATAGGAAAACCCATCAGTTGAAACCCTATTTCTCTCCCGAGCCCCGTTTGCCTTATTATATCTTTACGTGCAATTTAGTTCACTCATCTCACCTCTGTTGCCACAGCCGAACCTCACTACTTTCGAGACTGGCCATCACCCAACAAACTTCCTCCGAGTTTACCAATGCTCACCACCTCAGTCGCCGGCAGAATGCCACTATTTTGAGGATAATCCACCGTAAGTTTTTTTATTAATTTTCTCAATAGACATTTGCAAGAGGATGTACCTTAGTGTAAGCTTTTTTCTGATGTCGTTTCCCTTCTCTCATCTTGCTTCCATCACCTCAGCCAAACATTGCCGCTGTTGAGACCAACCCTTCACCCAACGGAATTTGACCTAGTTTACCGACATTCGTCGCCTCAGTCGCCAACTTCCACTGCTATTTTTTAGGATTATCCACAGTAGGATTTTATTTGTTCATGTATTATTTCACTAGACATTTGCAAGTGGATGTACCTTGGTGAATGCTTTTTTCTAATGATATTATTCATGTTGATACGACTAGAGAGGGAGTTGAAGTATTAGACCTAGTGAGGGGATTGTGACTTTGGGTGAGCAAGTCGTTAATAAGAGTACATGTTTTAGATATCTTGGATCTATTACTCATTGTGTTGTAGAGAAAAGGATACTTAGGTGGATGAGTGGCTTTACCCTTAGAGATAGATTCTGAAATAAGCATATACGTGGTAAGGTTAGAGTTGCTCCATTAGAAGATAAGATTAAAGAGAGTCACCTTAGATGGTTTGGGCACATAAAATGATAATAATTATAGGAAGAATATAATTAAGCAAGTGTGGTTAGAAAGAGAGTAGATGTGTGATGGAAGTTGGAAGGATCATAGTCAAGTTGTCAATCTATAATGGATGGAGGATTGTAAGCCCACAGAGGTTGAAGGACTATAGTTAAGATAAATTTATAAAAAATTCATATCTCATGAAAGAGACCTAACTTGATTTTGAAGAGATCACAAAGGTCTAAATATAACTCTAGGGCTTTAATTGATATTTGATGTTGACGACCAATGCCAACTATTATCATCTCCTTGTATTATCTAACATCCATTGCTCGGCTTACATTTGCCAATAATCTTTATCTGATCATTGTCATAAAATAATTATAATTCATTAACTATGCTTTGATCGTCATTATCTTTATTAGATTTAAATAACAATTTGACTTTTAATATGACATAATGGAAAAAAAAGTATTCATGTAGCCGACCCCACGTAGTGGGACAATGGCTTGATATTGTTGTTGTTATTGCTGTTGAAAATATCTTTAGAAAATCAATAAAAGATACATTGAAAGTTTATCTATTTCTCTTTAAAATATTTTCAAACAATATCTAATAGCTCCATATTATATATAGGTTATGTTATGGATATTAATTAGAAATCAAAGAAGTTTGATGTATAATCAATTGGCACAAGGACGAAAGGCATTAATAGATAAATTCATTAATGAGATGAACATTTTTATTCAAACAACAAAATAACTAACCAACTTTATATCTGATGGAATGTTTTGATGTCCATATTCTAAACATAAAAATCAAGTGTACCTAATACCAAATAATGTAATTATTGATCTGTATCATAGAGGATTCATGCCATAATATTGGTATTTGACTTCTTATGGTGAGTACAAGCCACATTTTAATTCTCGATGCGGTCCATCTATAAATAGTAATATAGCTGAGGATGAAAATATCCAACCAAATATTAAGAAATTAGATCATGATGCAACTGGAATACAATCTGAATATTATATAGAAGAGTTACTAAATAAGGAGGCACAAAATTTTTATAATTTATTGCCTACTGCCCAACAACTAATATATAAGGGGTGCACCACTCACTCAGAGTTATCCATTATTTTGAAGATGTTAAGTATCAAGATAAAATATAATGTTGGTCATAAATATTTTAATCAATTCGTTGGGTTGTTTAAGGAAACCAACCTGGTAAATAATATAATTCCTACATATCTATATCGGACAAAGAAGTTAGTTTTTAAACTTGGTTTGACATACATAAAGATTGATTGCTATGTCAATGGATGCATATTATACTTTAAAGATGATTCATCGGAGATTACATATCGTCATTATAATGTACCAAGATTTAAACCAAAGTTTGGAAGGAAAGGAAAGCTGAAGGAATTACCTATTAGTAGGATACTTTACTTATCAATAATTCCTAAACTACGATGTTTATATGCATTCAAGAGATATGTTGCACATATGAGATGACATAATGACCGCATTTCACAAGAAGGTTTTATTACACATCCATTAGAAGTAGAGGCTTGGAGACACTTTGATCCACTACAGGAAAACCCGCTATTACCGGTGGATTATATTAGCCGGTAACACTCAAAATTTGATGGAAGTCCTGGGTTTCCGGTGAATTTACGGCGGATTTTCATGCACCGGTTTGGGTCATGTCGGAAAAAACTTTCCATCATTTTATGAGATGCCGGAACATGTTCGGGCGCACTCTCCGGCGCATTACCGGCATAAAAAATGCTGGCTAAGCCGGCGATTTTCAATCGGACATTCCGGCGACAACTCCGCCTGAAGTTTACGTTGTATTGATCCGCCATAAATTTTTGGCAGATAAAACGCCGTAGATATGTGCCGTAAATAAGCTACAGCTAGTTTACGGTGCATATTGTATGCCAGAAACCACTGGCGGATAGGACGTCGTAAACGGCGCCGATAATTTTCGGCGTCCAAATAAACGACGACATGATTGAAATGATTCATTGTATCGTCGTTTCCGTTGAATTTCCGAAGCAAAATTTCCCGGAAACCTATTGTATTGAAAAAAAAAATTCCTTCCCAGCAAACAATTACATTTCCACACCTGCAAACATATACAAAACCACTTCTAGAAGACGGCTATACACATAACAGATATAAACAGCTTCAATATATAATAAAAAACATAAATATTCATGTAAAGACATTGTTCAATATCATCAAATAACTCAAAACATCACATATAGTTTAATAACACATGTTCACATAAATAAACAAGTTTATATAAACAAAACTAAACTACTCTGATTCCGTAGACTCCTCCTTACCTGGAGCTTCCTCTTTTCCACTCAGCTGCTCCCTCATCTTATACATTTCATCCAACAACTGATTGTGTTTCTCTTGCATCTACATTTGAACCTATGCTTGCAGCTGAGCTTGCCAATCAGCTTATGATTTCAATACTTGTTCTAGCTCAGCATGAAGGGCACTTATTTGTTGAGCATGTAAGGACTCATGTGAACTGGATGCGAAGCTAAATGCAGTAGAGGAGGTCATCCCCTCGTATGCCTGAGCTTGAGAACCTAAACCATAAACTCTTCCATGCTGCATTCCTCCGACGGCCTGCGACCAGATGCGTACTCAGAAAACTCCACAGAGCTGCCAGAAGAGCCCTCACCTGATGCAGCGAATCTCTCGAAGCCGTGTACTCCTCTTGTGAAAGTAGAAAATAATTAAACTAAAAATAAAAATTTATAAACATATATATACTTACATAGTCTTTTCTTGCTCTCTCATCAATCCATTGCTGATCCTCCTGTCGCTTATGAGTGCGACTATGCAATTCTATAATAGTCGGTTCTCTACCCAGCATATCTTTTTGTTAGAATTAAGAGAATTTTATTAATATTTAAAGTAAAGAAACATTTAAAAAAATATATAAATTTAATTACCAAACATCATCTGTGCTCAGTATGTGGAATGGAGCCGCCAGTATGAAGGGAACTACCTAAGCCCCCAACATCAGAAGCTTTGTTCTGCTGATTTTGATCCCTCCTCCTAGTATACTCTGCGCTGCCCATAATAGTGTTCAACTAAGCCCATATAGCCTCTCAAATCCATAATGGTCACTTCTCAGACTTTCTAATGTCTGTGAACATGTCGCGCATCCGAGTAGACTCACGCTTCTTAAAATTCTTTCTAATCCTGTCATTGTGTTGGGTAAGCCAACAAAATTCTTTTTGCATTCAAATACATATAATATATAATATATAAGATTTTTAGCATAAGTAAAATAGAATAAATCATTTAACATAAAAACTAAAACCCATAAATATCTCAAACTCTCTAAACCACATATCCCGAACTTCTTTCGGGACTTTCTTCCAAGAAATATAAGGAGCGTCGAACCTGCTCCGTATGATGTCCCATATTTTATGTGTCGGTTGTTTTGATGGGTAAACCTATAAAAAATAAAATTTTATCAAACAAATATATAATATAAAATAAAAAAAATTGTAAGCTTAAATAAAAGAGAATGTACTTACGTGTCACCCTTAGGTGCTATCAACATTCTACCATCTATCGCCTGTTCTGGTGCAGCCAGTGTCGAAGGTGTAGCTATAGAAGGCTGATGGGGTAGTGGGGGATAGTATGGTGGAGCATATGGTGGAAATGGATAAGTAGGAGGGGCACCAGCCTAAGGCGGGGGTGCATAGTATGGGTAGAAAGGAGTACTCTGTGCGGGATCTGGTGAAGGAAATTGAGGGTTTGCTGAGTAAAACTGCGGGCTACTAGCTCCAAGAGTGAGTAAAGGCTGAGTGGTAGGCAAAGTCTGTGTAGCAGGCTGAGATTGTGTAGGAGGCTGAGTTTGTGTAGCAGGCAGAGACTGTGTAGCAGGCTGAGATGAGGTGGTCCCCTCAGTACGTACTAGCCTTGCTGGTCTTACTGTAGTGATCTTCTTGGTGCGCCTATTAAAAATGTTTTTGATAAATCCTCTACCAGGGTCTTCACCAGAAGCCATATGCACAGAAATAAATAAGAAATATTATAATAGAATCACGAGTTATAATAAAATGCAGTGAAGTAAGTAAAAAAGCAGTGAAGTACAATGCATTGAAGTAAAAAAAGCAATGAAGTAAAGAAAAATGTAATGAAGTAAAAAAGCAGTGAAGTAAAATGCAGTAAAAATTTACCTTTTCTTAACTCATCATTTGTTGATTCACTTTCATATGATGATACATTTCCAGCACTATCAGATTCATCATTACTTTTCTCTATGGTTAAGTCTACCTCCTCTAACTACAACTCGCTCTCATTAATTATGATTTGGTCATCCACATTAATTAGTAGATTTTTTAGATTTGACATAAAGTCTTCTTGATGTGCTGATGGTATTGTACTGGTTTTCTCAATTACTCCCCTTGATTTTATCTTCATAACTACCAGCCAATCCTGTTTGCCTCTTATTCTACTTGGATAGTTAGCATAATATACTTGAGTTTCCTGACTAGCAATGATAAATGGATCAAACTTTGCATATCTCCTACCCCGCGTTACTTCTATTATACCGTAAATTGGATGTACTCTTGTGCCTCTATTTTTTACTGGATCAAATCACTCATAATTGAAGAGATACACAGTATTCCTGTGATCGAGATATTCCACCTCTGATATTTCTTGTAATACCCCATAGTACTCAAAATCATCCCCTATATGTGTGTTCCCTCTTACACATACGCCAGAATTTTCTGTCTTTCTACCTTCACACAAATTTTTGGTTTGGAATTTATAATCATTGACCACAAATATTTGATAACATTTAACTAATCTATTTGGTCCCCAAGCTAACTCAGATAACCCTGAATACTGTGAATCACTGTCTTCAGTGTGTACCTTTAAATGAATAAGATGTTATTGTTATTAATATTAATTGCAGGAAGAACTCATTAATTACGATTACTTATTCAAAATATACCATATTTTTAAACCAAGCAGTAAATTATTTTTCCACTATCTTCTGGACTTCTCCTTCTTTTGATGTACTTAGACCATCAATGAACCTCCTACAAATATCAATCTTGAGTTTAGAACAAAGTTTAGAAGAAAACTGAAAATATGAACAACTTAACTCATAATTACTCGAGATACGGCTCAACTTCATCACAGTTAAGCAAGATATATAATGTGATAATTGTCATCTCCTTATCAATCAAATAGCGCACGGTGCTAGCGCTTACAGGTTCACCACTTCCATCGAATACATATATATTAGAGGATTTACTAATATTTTGAGGTGATGAACATTCACCTGATTGAGACATTGTTTCAAAATAATACGAGCAAAACTGAGTTGTCTTGTATGTTAAATATGCTTCACAGATAGAGCCTTCAGGTTGTGCTTTATTCTTAGCGGTCTTCTTAAGTTTATTTAAATATCTCTCAAAAGGATACATCCACCTATACTGAACAGGTCCACCAACCATAGCCTCATATAGTAAATGAATAGGTAGATGCTCTATAGAGTCAAAAAATCCTAGAGGAAATATTTTCTCAAGTTGACACAAAATGAAAGGAATTTGATGCTCCATAAGAATTAAGTTCTCTACATTTAATTTATAAGAGCATAAATCTTTGAAGAAAACACTTAGCTCGATCAAGGACTTTAAAATTTGATATGGCAGATAACTAAAACCAGTTGATAAAAGATATTGCATGAAGATGTGGAAATCATGACTTTTCAATCCAAATAATCTCCCTGATCTTATGTCAACACACCTATTTAGATTGGAAGAATATCCATCAGGTACTCGTAGGGTCTTCACCCATTCACAAATTACTCTTGTTTGCTCTAAAATTAATGTGAATGGAGCTTTTGGTTTGAGAAATTTTCCCGCTCCACCATCCTTCAATTCCAAAGCTTTCCTTCTACAAATCTCTTTAAGTCCATCCTTGCTTTTATATTATCTTTCGATTTCTCTTTGATGTCCATAACTGTATAGAAAATATTATCAAAAATATTTTTCTCTATATGCATAACATATAAATTATGTCTAATCAGGTTTGTTCTCCAATATGGCAACAACTAAAAAATACTTTTTTGGTCCAATTATGGTTGACACCATATCCTGACAATTTGAACTCAGCTAATGTTGGAGAATCCATTATGGTGGGCATGAACCTTACTCTTTCAAAAATTTCTTCACTATTTAATCTTGGAGGAGGTTGAAACATCACCATTTTATTTTTAGTAAATGCTTCTTTATTTTGCCTGAAAGGATGACTTGGAGGCAAAAACATTCGATGAAAATCAAACCAAGTGTTTTTCCTACCATACTTTAAAGTGAATGATTTTGTATGTTCCGTACAATATGGAGAAGCTAACTTGCTTGAAGTATTCCAACCTGAGAGCATACCATATGCAGGAAAGTCACTAATTGTCCAAAATAATGCTGCTCTTAGTGTGAAGTTCTGTTTGGTATATATATCATATGTACTTACTCCCTCTTCCCATAATAAACTTAAATAATCAATCAACGGTTGTAAGAATACGTCAATCTTCACTTTTGGATTATGTGGCCCTGGAATGATAAGTGTCAGAAATATATAAGGAGTAGTCATACACAACTCTGGAGGAAGATTGTAAGGAGTGAGTATCACAGGCCAACATGAATACGGTGTAGCCGACTGACTGAATGGAGTAAAATCATCTGCGCATAAACCTAATCTGACAATTCTTGGTTCTGCCATGAATGTGGGATGTATATGATCAAAGTGTCTCCAAGCCTCTTCTTCAGATGGATGTGTGATAACACCTTCTTGTGAAATGTGATCATTATGTCATCTCATATGTGCAGCAGATCTCATAGATGCATATAGCCGTTGTAGTCTCAAATTATTGGAAAGTAGAACATCCTACTTACAGGCACATCCTTATGCTTCCTTCTATTTCCAGATTTTGGTTTAAATCTTGGTGCATTGCAATGACGGCATGCAATCTCTGAGATATATTCTTTAAAATATAACATGTATCCATTTACACAACAATCTATCTTTGTGTATGTCAAACTAAGTTTGGAAACTAACTTCTTTGTCCGATATAGATCTGTAGGAATTAAATTATCTGTCAGATTGGTTTCCTTAAACAGCCCAATGAATTGATTAAGACATTAACGAGCAACATTATATTCTGCCTTGATGCTTAACATCTTCACAGCAACAGATAACTCTGAGTGAGTGGTGCACCCTTTCAAGATTGGTTGCTGGGCAGCATATAATAAATCATAAAATTTTTGTGGCTCCGTATTCGATATCTCTTATGTATTTTGTTCAATTTGTATTCCAGTTGCATCATGAACAAATTCCTCAAGATTTGGTCAGATATTTTCAGCCTCAGCTATATTACTACTTGTAGAAGGACTGTATTGATAATCAAATTGTGGCTCGTACTCACCATGAGAAGTCCAATACCAATACAGTTGCATGAATCCTCTGCGATACAGATCAATAGTTACTTCATCTGGTGTTAGGTGCACTAGATTTTTGTGTTTAGAACATGGACATCGAAACTTTCCTTCTGATATAAAGCTGGGTAGTTGTTTCGCTTGCTGAATGAAAATATTCACCCCATTAATGAATTCATCTGTTAATGTCTTTCGACCTTGAGATAATCAGTTATACATCCAACTTCTTTGATTTCTAATATCCATAACCTACATATAAGATCAAATAAGTAATGGATTATCGCGCTTAAGTAGATCTAAAACTGATTATATAGAGATGTAAAAAGATAGGGTGCTTGTAGAAAATTATGATCAGTTTGTATCCTATCTCAAAGGGTAAAGTCACTCATCCAGAGTTATCTTAGGTCTACTTATACCTTTCTTTAACATAAGCCAAATCTAATACATCTCATCGAGTCATCTGAAGACTAATGTTTTATATGACCAAACCATCTAAGGTGACTCTCTCTAAAATTATCTACCACTAGAGCTACTCCAATCTTTTCACATATATACTCATTTTGCATTGTCTCTAAGAGTAAAGACACTCATCCACATGAACATCCTCATCTCTGCAACACTTTACTTAATTTTATGCTTTTTTTTAATAGCCAATATTCTATTCCATAAAATATTATAGGTTTGAACATTATTTTATACAATTTTTCCTTAAGTTTGAGGGATACTTTTCTATCACACAATAGGCCTGAAGCATTCCTCCACTTTAACTATACATATTAAATTCTACTAATAAAAGCTTAATATATTTAACCATTACTTTGAACAATAGAACCGAGATATCTAAAATGTGCACTCATTTTAATGACTTGATCGCTTAAAGTCACAATCCCACCACTAAATCTATTACTACTAAAATTATACTTTATATATTTGATTTTAGATCTACTTAAACAAAAACTCTTAGACTTTAAGATTGACCTCCCTAATTCAAGTTTTTCGTGTACTCCCTCTCTAGTCTTATCAACAAGAAGAATATCATAAGCAAAAAACTAGCATACATTAGGGCACATCCTCTTGCAAATGTCTCATAAGAACATCCATTACTAAAACAAAAAAGTTATGGACTATGATCCTTGATGTAATCCAACTGAAATAGAAAATATTTGGTCAAAGCACATGTATTGTGTTTAAACACAACATGTAGATCCTCCTTACTCTCTCTATATTTGTCCATCAAAACTCTCAAAAATTATATAGCTTACATAATAGACTAACTCAGCATGAATCCAAATAAATTAAATGAGAAAAAAAAAAACCTTACAATTAATGGGTAAACGACGGGAGGCAGACCGCAAATACTAACGGTCGGAACTGGAGCTCTCGCCGGCGAGGAGTGCTATGACCGTCGGTGACATGCGGTGACTGTCGGTGACGTCTGGTGACTGTCGATGACCTCGATCTACGGTGAGTGACGGAGGGCGACGAGCGAAACAGCGGTGATGTGAGAGAAAGCCACGAAAGAAATGAGTAGCCATAGGGGCTCGGGTTCGAAAATAGGACTTTCACTGATGGATTTTTTGGCGTCCAAAACGCCGAAAAACTTTTCGGCGCCGTATGCGTCGGTACTAAGTCATTGAGTTTAAAAAGCCCGGTGCATTATTCGCAGGTAATTGTGTTGGCTATTTTTCCGCAGTAACACGTGCGCCGGGACCACTAATATAATGGTTGTCTCCGACGTACTTCCCGGCACATGTGACGTCGGAAACTTTCTGGTGTCCTATGCACTGTAAAAGACGTCGTTAAATTTCTGTCCCAGCATGCGCCGTTTCAGGCATCATTTTTTACTGGCGCAAAATGATCCGCCGAAAATTTCGATGGTAATCGCGTGTTTTCATGTAGTGATCGTACACATCCCACCTTCATGGCAAAACCAAAAAATATGAGATTAGGTTTATGTACATATAGTTTTACTTCATTCAGTTAGTCTACTTCACCTTATTCATGTTGGCCTGTGATACTCACCCCTTACAATCTTCCTCCAGAGTTGTGTATGACTACTCCTTATATGTTTCTGACACTTATCATTCTAGGAGCACATAATCCAAAAGTAAAGATTTATGTATTATTAAAATCATTAATTGATGGTTTAAATTTATTATGGGAAGAGAAAGAGTAAGTATATATGATATCTCCACCAAATAAAACTTCATAATGAGGGCAGGGCAACATTACTTCGGACAATTAATTGGTGACTTTCCTGCATATAGTATGCTCTCAGGTTGAAATACTTCCAACAAGTTAGCTTGTCCATATTGTACAGAACAGAAAAAATCATTCACTTTAGAGTATGAAAGGGAGAACACTTGGTTCGATTGTCATCACATGTTTTTACATACAAGTCATTCTCTTAGGCTAAATAAGGATGCCTTTACTAAAAATAAAATTGTGATGTTACAACATCCTCCAAGATTAAGTAGTGAAGAAATATTTGAAAGAATAAGGTTTATGCATATAAAAATTGATTCTCCAAAATTAGCTGAGTACAAATTGTCAGGATATGGTGTCAACCATAATTGGACCAAAAAAGGTATTTTTTGGTCATTGACATATTGAAGAAAAAACTTGATTAGACATAATTTGGATGGCATGCATATAGAGAAAAATATTTTTGATAACATTTTCAATACATTCATGGACATTAAAGATAAATCTAAAGATAATATAAAAGTAAAGTTGGACTTAAAAGAGATTTGTAGGAGGAAAGCATTAAAATTAAAAGATGGTGGAGGTGAAAAACTTCTCAAACTAAAAACTCCTTTCACATTAACTTTAGAGCAAAGATGAGCAATTTGTGAATGGGTAAAAACCCTACGGGTGTTGACCTCATTTTTGTATGAGGTCACTTGGACTACTCTTGGCCCTAAATTAATTTAATTTCCAAATTAATTTAAACTCTAGGATCCTCCTAGAATCTTGACCTTAGGATCTATGCTAGGATTCTTCTAGAGCTCATACCTTAGGAGCTACTCTAGATCCTAAACTTATTCTAGAATCTAAGTTCTAGAAATTTCTTAGGCTCTAGGATCCTTCTAGATTCTTAACTTTAAGATCTATTCAGACCTTAGGATCTACCTAGATCTTAGGTCAATCAAGCCAAATCCAAGGTCTAAAGGTTTTGTCCTAAAGGCCTTTTCCATTGAAATTTCAAACACTTTGAAACCAAGTTAAATGACCTCCGATTCAGAGTCTGTCTGTTGCATACTGATGGGACATGCCTCTGGAGGTAACCCTCCAAGTTTGAGCCCATTCTGAGGTCTCTAACCCCAAAAACTTAATCAAAATCCATAGGCTATAAGACCTTCAAATATTTACAGCCTATGCCACTGGACCTCTCACTTTGAAGTTCCGGACCCTAGAGCCTTTGCCAAAGCCTCTAGTCACTTACAGACCTTTAATCTTGATATGTTGAACATTAAACTGTATTTTTTATGGACCCACTTTGACCCCTAGTTGCAGGGGTCAAAATGACCAAAATACCCCTATAGGGCTCAAATGGTGATTTCAAACCAAATGAACTCTAAATTGAATGCAACCACCTTTAACAAATTTCAAATGTCATTTTAAACCTGTTGGACTCATTCCCAACCCCTGGGTCAACCTAGTTGACCATGTCAATAGTTTTAACCTAAGAGGCCCTTTAAGGGTCCGAACAGATGTTTTGAACCAATTGATCTCCCCAGACCCTGGAACCATACCCAATAGACTCTAAATATCATTTTAAATCTGTTTAACCCATTTCCAAACCCTGGACCTAACCGGTTGACCAAGTCAACCAATTTTGGCTTAAGGGCCCATTAAGGGCCTATTTAAGCCCTCTTGAACCATTTGACCCATTTAACCCATTCGAGCTCTCAAACTCATCTCAAAACCTAACTCAAATCCATTCAAACTTATTTGAAGTCAAATCATGTCAAATTTGACTTAGTCAAACTTCAATTCATTGGTCAAATCTTTTGAATTTGCAATCAAACTCTAGTATTTTAACTTTAAGCTCTTGAAGTCTATCCAACTAATGTTTAGCTATCACTTGGCTTCCACATCAGCCATAGTTGACTGTTTGACCAGTAAAATGGTCAAGAAAATGGTTAGGGGAGGCCAAAAGTGGTCAAACTAACTTTAGTAAATCAATCTACTCCATCTTAATCCCCTCCAAAACCTTCAATCAGCTAATTAAGTCTCTTGGCATGCCATGTCAGCTGATTGGAGCTGTTGACTGGTCAAACCAGTCAACAAATGGTCAAAGGAGCTTTCAAGTAGTTAAAACCCTTAACCAAACTTATTAAATCCAAATCCTATTTAAACTCCTGCTAACTAAGTTTCTTCTGGAACTTTCTTGGAGTATTTCTCAACCCTTGATCAAAGATCCAAAGGTCTTAAATCATCCCATGTGCTCAAGAGGACATAGGAGGCCTTTCCACCTCACTAGTCCTTGTGTCCTTGATTCTCCAGCCTTCCAACCACTCTCTTAACATGTGGAAGCTATCTGGAATACAACCAAACAAATCCTAGCCATCTATCCAACCAGGGGACGTTTGAATAGGGTGTGAACCCTCATTTGAGATCGATTCTCACCTTAGCTCTCTCTCTCTCCAACCCTAGCTTTTGAACCCCAATCTCCAGTCCATTTCAAATCCCTATGGCCTTCTCCACACGGCTATAGTCGAATCCCACCGTTAGAAGTTTGCCGGCGGCAGGCTTCCCGGCTAACCGAGGTGATTTTCGTTCAAAGGCTCATAGGGATCGATCTAGGCATTTTCGAGCCAAGGTATCTTCTACAAAAAGGAGCGTGGACAGCCTACAAATGTAACATGCTATAAAATGGGTAAAACCGTCCAAAAATCAAGGTGAAAAACCTAACCCTAGTCTAGGGCATTTAAGTTAAAAAGCGTTTAATTTAATGAATATTACGCTAAGAAAACATTTCCCCATTATTTTTGTTCACCTAGGCTATCTAGGTTTAAAATTTCAAACGATTTGATTGACTGGATCGGGAGAATGAGCCAAAAAAATGAGTTTCGGGTCGTCCCGTTATCATGGCTCAGGGGTATGTTTTCTGAGCCGTTGATCGGCTGATCAACGGCTTTGATTGCATGATCCCTCCGGCCGTCCGACCGTGTATTTCATTTCGGTGTTCGGTTAACGGTCCGACGGCATCTGGACCCTCCCTTCCAAACCGCGGAATGAAATCCAGGCCATCTGATCTCGTTCCGTTGGGATCGAACGCGGGGTTCGATCTCTGCCGTCGGATCAAACCCGCGGAAGATCAAACGGCAGAAACTCATGGCTGACATGGTTAAGTGGAAACCGCATGGCAATGATTTCCCACCGCCACGAGTTTTTGTGCCCACCAGTGAGAAGCCGCCACGTGACCGCCGGCGCCAGTTTTTCATTTAAAATGATTTAAAAATCATTTTAAATGCAAAAAACTCTAAAAATTATTTAAAATTAAATATAAGTCCAAAAAATCTATATAATATATCAAACTCTTCAATTTTTCAAGACCTTTAATTTAAAAATAAAATCACTTTAAAATAGGTTATATTTTTGAGTAATTTTAAATATTCATTATGTGATTATTTTAATTATTATTTAAGTAAAATAAATTCAAATGCTTTCAAAATTTTTAAGAAGAATATTTTAATCTATTTTGAACTTCCAGAAAAATTTTCAAAATTATTTAAGTAAATTTTGATATTAATTTGAATTATGTGAGTATTTTAATAGTTTATTAATATTTAATTAAATATTGAATATTTTGAAAATTAAATTTTTATTTTCAAATTTATTTGGAAATCAGTGGGTCTCTCAACCCCTCAAAATGTCATTTAATAATATTTTCAATTATTTTATTTTAATATATATAGTTACATATATATGTATTTATATATTTATATGTTTTAAAATCTACTTTAAAACTATACATATATTTAAATCCTTAAGTATTTGAGAGATCCCTTGGGATTTTAAGCATAGGTTGAGTGATTGAATAGAAATTTTTGGGGAATCTTGATTAATCAATGAATAATTACTTTGCTAATTATTCATTGATTAATCCTTTACTCAATTAAGCTTTAAATTGATTTGCATGCCTAAGGTGCACACACCACTTAGATTTAGGCTCTCCTAGATTTAGGGTTTGCTTGGTGTGATTGCATATTGCTTATGTTAAGTTAAGGGTTAGTAGAACTTTGATTCAAACCCATTAAACTTAGTGTCATTAAGGACAATAATTAAGGACTTTGAGTAGACAACTTAGAAAATGCATTATAATTAGGATTCACTTCCTCTTGAGTTGAAACTTCCAACAATTGAACTTAGTGACATGTACACTAGCAATATTTTTACTGATTTTAGAAGTCATTAAGCCCCTTAATCAAATTTCCTAAGTTTAAATCTTAATTAAGCATTAAAACCTTCCAGAAATAGTAATAAACCCATTTTAAATCCAAAAATTATGTGTAAGCCCTCTAACTAACCAGAATTCAGTCCTTAACCCAAGAAAATTGAAATCAACCTGATTTGATAGCAATTCTATGATTAATTTAATTGTAATTGAAAACCTATATTTAATTAATATAATTAATTAATAATAATTAAAAATCCCAAAAATTTCCCAAACACTTGGGAATCTCTCCTTAGTTCATTCCTGACCTTTGGAGCTGATTTCAAGGGGTTGGGATCTCATTTGGAACAAAATCACAAAAGGGGCCTTTAATTAAGGATTTTTTTAATAGTTCAATAAATAGTCAAAAATTTAAAGACTCATAACTAATTCAAGAAAAATCAAAATCACCCAAACTCACTTGCATTCAACTCATAACAAAGTCTAATATTTATTAAAAATATTAAACTTCCATAAATTTGTTAAAATAAAAAAGTCAACTTTTCGGTCAAACATAGGTCAAAACTAGTTCAAAACTTCAAACCTTTGTAATAAAATGTAGAAAAATCTGATTTCAACGTACTTACCTTCTAACTGATCGTAGTAAGGTCTAGTATTTTAATAAAATACAAACATTCCAGAAAACACCATTAATAAAAAATTCAACTTTTGACCCTTTAATTAAATGATTAAAATATTCCAAAATTCATAAAAACTCAAATTGCTTTAAAACTCCAGAAAATGTTAGCTTAATGTTTAAATCATTCAACAAACCTTTTAAAATAAAATAACCATCATAAAGATGAAGTTTATTGGCTGGACTACTCCGGGCTACGGGGCTAAGTGTCCTAAGGAGGCTGGTTCCTCGAGCCTGGTGGCACAACGCCACGAATGGATTCTAAGGGGTGTTAAACCTTAAAATATATTAATCATTAATTATTTAATCTTTTAAAATCTTTAAATCAATTACATTAATTTGGTTTATCGGCTGGACTACTCCGGGCTGCGGGGCTAAGTGTCCTAAGGAGGCTGGTTCCTCGAGACTGGTGGCACAACGCCACGAATCAATTAATGGCAAACTTAAATTAATCAAATCCTTAATAATAGGCAATCAAACCTTAAGCAATTTCAATCATAATATCCCATTTAGGATATATCAAAACCGCACGACCTACCCCACACACTTTAGATGGTTTGCTAGGATCACTAACTCTAGTTTTAGGATAGGCTGGTGTTTTACTTTCTGCAGTTGAGTGCCGTATTTTTCGAGCTTTTACTGCATGCTGTTTGCTAGTGTAGAATTGTTGTGACTGCTAACTTACTTCCTGCGCTCTATGATTGATTGTGCATTAGATTTACCCCTAGGTTAGGGACGAATTATATTTGTACAGTCTTATGCAGGTGGCCATGCTCATACAAGCAGCTGAAATTAAAGGGGGAAATTAATAAAAAAATATATACTCTTTGCATAGGTGCCTGCCGCGTATAAGACCCCCTTTAAATAAAAAGAGCATGGCCAAGTGTGGCTAAAAAAAATGCATTTCGATTTTTATATTATAACTGTTTGGGAATATATATAACTGCTGATTATTAGGATAACCCTGCAGGATCGAGTCTAGATTTTTCAATTTTTATTAATGTAAATTTTATTTGATATGGTTGTAATTGTTTGAAATGACTTGAATTTGGGATATAAATATCCAATATGAATTCCAAAGAGGTGAAGACATCCTTAAAGGGGAGAGTCTTCTTCCATTTGGAAGTCAAATTAGGACACTTTTCAAATATCCAAAGAGAAAAGATAACACCCCGATCAAGGGGGAGTTTCTTTTCATTTGGATATCCGGAATCGACGAATCAAGATGTTCGTGAGAAGACGAAGAAATGGACAACAAGAATAATCCCAAATCTCAAAGTCATTTGATTTAGGATTAGAAATCCGGATTGTAGTCAGTGGTGCCCGGCCACTTTAATTTTTTGCAAATTTTGTGATGTAATAATAAAGGCACTTGCCTACGGACATTCAATTTGATATATTTAATTTGATTGATTTATTTAATTGATTGCGCATTAGAACTCCTGCTTTTCTAGTCTTTTTATTTGCATGCCGTATTTGGTTTTACCTGGAATTCGAGTTTAGGCTCTTAGGGGTCTGTCAAAAATTCTTCTACTTTAATTAAATAAAATTTTTAAGATAAGATAGAAACTCTAAACGGTCCTAAGAAGTAAGCTCGGACTCGCCGAGGGTTTTTCATGCATTCATATTATACTTTCTCAACCTTGTTAGGCATCTCCCCGCCTGCGGGTTCTAGCAGACCACTTGGCCTATGAGGGTGCCGATCTGTCAAGGGGATATTATGCAATCTGTAGGGAAAAACCTATTTTCTATCTAAAATTTTTAAACTGCTACATACAAATTTTGCATTCAATCGAGTCAATTAGCATGCATCGCATTAATAATAAATTAAATCGAGTCTAATATTCAATTGCATTGTTTAAACATTAAATACCCGACATAAGTTAAAGGGGTCAATTAAGGATTTGCTCTAGATGTCGACCCCATTCCTCTAAAATTTTCTAATTAATGTCCCTACCACTCTACAAAAAGACCGGACTCATATTTTAAAATCGTTTAGGTGGTTTAGCTGGCTCCCCAATCCAGGCCGGGGTAAGACCAGATTCTCATTGCACTAGCTAGGTTCGGGGCACTAACTTTTAGTGCCCAATTTAAACTTAGGTTCTGAGACTGGCTCGAGCCATAAGACCTCATTTTTTAGGAATTGAATTCCATTTTCTAATAAAATTGATCATTCAAACTTAAATATCTTTAAATCAAATTTAAGCCCAACACTTAGGATAGGTTGAGGTGTTTCTGAAGTAATTCAAAATCTCAAAACACCTCCTACTCTCCTCCCTTTGACTCTAGAAATAAGTGTTCAATTTTGAACCAATCCCGTTTGAAATTCCAATCCTTTTCTTCCTTTGATATCAAACTTTGAAAACCTTAAATAAAATTTTATACCGCTATTTTAATCGAGAGTTTTCGTAGGAAAGTTTTCCAATTTTCCTACGATGTAATTAACTACGAGGGTTTGCGCTCGTAGGAGATTTAGTAAACCCAGGTCTAATTTTTAAAAATGAAATTTTCAAAAACCTTTCAATTAATTATCTTTGGGAAACTATTAATTTTACGATCATTATCATCATTTTGCAAATGATTAATAGTGAGCGATATTCTCTTTTTCGAAGATATATATATCAATCACTATTATCATTTTAACTATGATATTAATGATTTCCCCTATCCCAATCACTATAGTTAACATTATGAATTTAATTTTGATCCTTTAGGATCATATATTATCTCTTCTTGAGTCTGATTATAGTAATTGTGATGAATTTAAATTTTGAAATTTGAACCCATTAGGGAACGATATGTTCGTCTTTCGAGGCAATATATTGTTCATAATGAGAGTGTTCAATTTCAAAATTTTAAAAAAATTTAACATTCCCAATGATAATTAAATATTGTTTCAAAACTATATATATTTAAAATATTTTTTTTTAATCAAAACAAAAATGGCGACTCCACTGGGGAAAATCTCTCACTCTCCATCTTTAATAGCGGTATAAATTTTATTGCATCGGTAGTTTTGACTACCTTTCTCTCCGTTTGTCCCTCTACCCATTTCTCTCTTGGGGTGAGTGTGGCCAACTCAATTAAAACATGTGAAATGAGAGGTGAGTGTAGGAAACCTCCCTTTAGGTCGGGGCTTTGACATTTTGCCTCCAACTTGCTTTGTAGAGCGAAAGAGTCAAGCCAAAATCCTTTTATATATGTTGCAAACTTGCATGCGAATTAATTATATAGCATGCTAAGTTTCACAATTTACAGAAAATACTTCAATTTCAAAATCATAAATTTCAATCCTTTAAGCAAAATTCAATCTCTTTCAAAACCTTTCAAATCAACTTTAATCTTCGTTGTGATGTGTCTTTTAAAATAGTCTATTGTAGTTGAACACATGCAATTCAAACTCTTGATCAAACCTGGATTTTTACATTTCACTCTAAGCTAGTCGGTGCAGTGAAAGAGTCAAGTCTAGGTCTCCCGATTTCCCTAAATTTTTGTTAACCATTTTGTTGAAAATAAAACTCAACATTTTGTTTTTCAAAAAATATAGGAAAATCATTCAAACCAATTTCAACTATCGTTGTTATGTGTCTTCTATGACATTCTGTTGTAGTTGAACACATACAATGCAATTCCAAATTTCTCTTGTCAAATCTAGTCTTTGACATTTTACCCCCAAACCTTTTGGTGGGTGAAAGAGTCACGCCTAATTTCTTAGGATTCTCTTATAATTTTTTAAACCTCTACATTTGAGTGAAATTCAATGTCTTGAGTTTCAAAATTTAAAGGAGATCCATCCAAATACAACCTCAAGTTAAAATTCAAATCAAACTTTGATTTCAAATAAAATTTCAACCTTAAGTTTAAACTTGATTTCCACCTCAAGCTTAAGTTTAATTTTGATTTCAAATGCGAGTCCAAATTTTGACATTTCGCCCCAAGTTAATTGGTGTAGCAAAAGAGTCAAATTCAAGTCTTGATTTTTACTCGTCAATTTTATGAACCACCGTGTTCAATACAAAATGACACGATTGAGTTATAAAATTTTGAATAAAATCAATCAAATTCAAACTTAAATGTCACTTCAAAACATTAATTCAAATCACTTTCTTAATTCCAGGAAATTGAACACTCAAATGGCTGGGAAATTTGTCTTCTCACTGAATAAAGATGTGTCTGTAGAAGAAATTCTTAATGGCAATTTAATTCAGTACGAAACGGAATTTCAAAAATCTCGAGATTTAAGTTAATGGAGAAATAATAATATATATGTCTGCTGACACTCAAAGGGACTTCTCCTTAGTAGAAGTTACTTTAAGGTCAGGAGTTGACTCCCCCATCTCCAATATGGAGGTTGTTATCGCCCCTGTACCCACTGTACTCTTTACTCAGAAAGATTAAAACTAGAAGTCAATAACGACAAAAGAGCTACCATCTCAGTCTGAGATCTGGTCAAGTTCTAGCACCCCTGTTGTCGGTAGGAATAAGATGAAGAATTACCTTCGAAGAGCCAGGAAAAGGAATCTTAAGGATAAAATGATCTGTTGAGTCGAAAGCCTTAGAGAAGGCTGATTTCGAGGCCAATCGAGAGTTTGTTGCTCCTTCTATGTACCCTCTCCTTGCACAAAGGAGGGAGGTTGTAGATATGAGAGCACGATCTTCAATCCACCTACTTGACTACTACACAGAAAGACTCAAATAAGAAATAATTGAGCGATCACCAACAATAGGCCATAGGCCCCCAACTGAAGGGTTATGATCCGTCCACTCTACTAGAAGATGTTAAGGCTCGTTACTACACGTGTCCCACTACATCATCCGCAAAGGAGGAGGAGTAGAAACCACTCGGGGTGCCACTCTCTTAACTACTAGTCTAGTAGTAATGAGAGGGGGAAATAATCTAAGATTATGTCAGATAGTGATACTATCAAAATTTAAATTTCAACGGGGTCCTATCGCTATTAATCTTTTGATTACAATGATGCCGCTTTTTAGGGACGTTGCAGACCCTGTAATAGTCTCTCCCTTCAAAGAGATTGTAGGAATTCAATTCCATTTTAACAAGGGTCTTGCCACCTAGACTTGCAACCTTTAAGGAAAGCTGACAAATTTCTCAAGTGTACTGGGTTCGGATTTTTTTTAGACAGTTGATTAATCTTTTTAATGAAAATTGACCTCTATTTTAAGTCTTAAGCAGGAGAGAGTTGTAGTTGACTCCATCAAATGTTTAGATGTCCCTCCCTCCCACCGTCTTCAGTGGGGTGATTTAATTGTTGAACTAAAATCAATATCAAAATTAAGTTGACTTAAGAAATGAAAATGTTATCAATCTTCTAGCAATTTTCCATCTTAATAGGCGATTCTCGCATGTCTAAAATCTATTCAATGATTTTCAAAAGTCAAGTCGATACGCTTTTTCAAAAGATTGAATGTGCTTTGAGAATTATTCTTCCTTGTATAAGAGAACAAATTTTCTTCTCTAATACTTGAGATATAATCCCAGCAAAATAAAAAGATCAATTAATTTGAGGTATTTAAAGAAAGTAGAGCTTCTTCCCGAATTCAATTGAAATCAAAAGATACGCAAATGCGCCAAAAATCAAGAAATGCACAAAGTGCACCAAAAGTCAAAAGATGCGCAATACGCGCCACCAGAAAAAGAGAAGAAGAGTAAGATGGCTCCCTTCCTCTAAATCCTTAAATCTCAAAAAAAAATTGACCACCTTTTAAATACTTGACTTTGAAAGTCTTGAATCTAGATTCTTCACCATGCAGAAATTATCTATCAGATAGAAGAAAATCGTGCAAGAAAATTGAAAAGATCAAATTTCTCTCTTCAACTTAATCCCTTTGAAGTTAATTTTAATTCAAAAATTATTTAAGGGAGACCCCAGTTCAGTTTCTACGAAACTTGGTCTGGGTTAAAAAAACCTAAATCCTTAAACCTTTTCAAGGTTAGTTGGAGTCGACACTACTTCTCACTGCACTTATAAATTTGTTCCCACATGTCGTTCCGACAGGGTCCAAATAGTTAGAGGAAATTTTCTAATAAAATGAATGAATCTTCTACTCTTGATAAGAATTCAAATCCTATCCTTGAGAAATGTGTGAGAGTCCTTGCATAGAGGCATATCTTCCTTTAAGGCCTTTTCAATAAAATTACACTCTATGCTGGGTCCAAGATTAGACCCATTAGAGGATTATTTTACAATGATGGGAATCGCCATTCAAAATCAAACCACGACTGAGCAGAGTGCCCGAATCCAATTTGAGGAGTTCGAGGCCTTGCAGAGCTTTGTCTTTAAGGCTCGATAAAACTCAGAATCATACAAAGCCTGAGTAATTCAAGCTTGTAATAAGATAGAGCAACTTAGAACCTTCCAAGTATGAGACATGGTCTAGGTTCTTTGGATGCATATCTTAGCCTACCGAGAGATCGGTGAGAAAGCTTAAACAAATACAAGACTGTCCTTTCTGTCGTAGGGACGATCTTTGAAAAAAATTCAAACATTAATTGATCAACCCTGGAGAATGCCACCTGATATTTTTAAATGTTAGGGAGGCTCTTCAGGAAGTACCATGCTAGATGAGTGTCAAATTCAAAGTTAATAAAAAGTTTTTGAATTTCCTAGATTAAAGAAATTTCTTAATTCAAAATTAACTTCAAATTCAAACACATTCAAAATTCAAAACAATTCAAATTCAAAGCTTTCAAATCTCAAATTTCATAATTTAAACCCGATCCTCTGTGTAGAGCAAGTTTCCTCTATATACGATCAATTTAAGTCTGATCCTCTATGTAGAGCAAGTTTCCTCTACATACGATCAATTTAAACCAAATCCTCTGTGTAGAGCAAGTTTCCTCTACATACGATCAATTTGAGCCTGATCCTCTGTGTAGAGCAAGTTTCCTCCACATACGATCAATTTAAGCCCGATCCTCTGTGTAGAGCAAGTTTCCTCTACATACGATCAATTTGAGCTCAATCCTCTTTGTGGAGCAAGTTTCCTCCACATATGATCATCCAGATCCGGTTCTTTGTGTAGAGCAAGTTTCCTTTCCACAAGACCATCCGTTAGTGGTGGAGCATGCCCTCTGCGGCACCACCCTAGCATTTGAGTTAAATGATTAGTGGTGGAGCGTGCCCTTCGTGGAGCCATCCTAATTCGTATCCGTTAGTGGTGGAGCATGCCCTCTATGGCACCACCCTATCATTTGAGTTAAACGATTAGTGGTGGAGCGTGCCCTTCGTGGCGCCATCCTAATTCGTATCCATTAGTGGTGGAGCATGCCCTCTGTGGCACCACCCTAGCATTTGAGTTCAACGATTAGTGGTGGAGCGTGCTCTTCATGGCGCCATCCTAATTCGTATCTGTTAGTGGTGGAGCATGCCCTCTGTGGCACCACCCTAGCATTTGAGTTAAATGATTAGTGGTGGAACGTGCCCTTCGTGGCGCCATCCTAATTCGTATCCGTTAGTGGTGGAGCATGCCCTCTATGGCACCACCCTAGAATTTGAGTGAAACGATTAGTGGTGGAGCGTGCCCTTCGTGGCGCCATCCTAATTCATATCAGTTAGTGATGGAGCATGCCCTCTATGGCACCACCCTAGCATTTGAGTTAAACGATTAGTGGTGGAGCGTGCCCTTCGTGGCGCCATCCTAATTCATATCCGTTAGTGGTGGAGCATGCCCTCTGTGGCACCACCCTAGCATTTGAGTTAAACGATTAGTAGTTGAGCGTGCCCTTCATGGCGCCATCCTAATTCGTATCCGTTAGTGGTGGAGCATTCCCTCTATGGCACCACCCTAGCATTTGAGTTAAACGATTAGTGGTGGAGCATGCCCTTCGTGGCGCCATCCTAATTCGTATCCGTTAGTGGTGGAGCATGCCCTCTGTGGCACCACCCTAGCATTTGAGTTAAACGATTAGTGGTGGAGCGTGCCCTTCGTGGTGCCATCCTAATTCGTATCCATTAGTGGTGGAGCATGCCCTCTGTGGCACCACCCTAGCATTTGAGTTAAACGATTAGTGGTGGAGCGTGCCCTTCGTGGCGCCATCCTAATTCGTATCCGTTAGTGGTGGAGCATGCCCTCTATGGCACCACCCTAGCATTTGAGTTAAACGATTAGTGGTGGAGCGTGCCCTTCGTGGCGCCATCCTAATTCGTATCCGTTAGTGGTGGAGCATGCCCTATGTGGCACCACCCTAGAATTTGAGTTAAACGATTAGTGGTGGAGTGTGCACTTCGTGGCACCATCCTAATTCGTATCCGTTAGTGGTGGAGCATGCCCCCTGTGGAACCACCCTAACATTTGAGTTAAACGATTAGTGGTGGAGCGTGCCCTTCGTGGTGCCATCCTAATTCATATCCGTTAGTGGTGGAGCATGCCCTCTATGGCACCACCCTAGCATTTGAGTTAAACGATTAGTGGTAGAGCATGCCCTCCGTGGTACTACCCTAATAAATTTAAATCTTGTTTCCCTAGGGATGAACTTTTCATTCCCTTAGGATTAAAATTCCAGACTTGATTTTTAAGCTTGGTCAACGCCAATATGTGCAATAGAATTTCATTCCATTACACATATTGGGGGTCCATTTGTTGACCTCATTTTTGTATGAGGTCACTTGGACTACTCTTGGCCCTAAATTAATTTAATTTCCAAATTAATTTAAACTCTAGGATCCTCCTAGAATCTTGACCTTAGGATCTATGCTAGGATTCTTCTAGAGCTCAGACCTTAGGAGCTACTCTAGATCCTAAACTTACTCTAGAATCTAAGTTCTATGAATTTCTTAGGCTCTAGGATCCTTCTAGATTCCTAACTTTAAGATCTATTCAGACCTTAGGATCTACCAAGATCTTAGGTCAATCAAGCAAAATCCAAGGTCTAAAGGTTTTGTCTTAAAGGCCTTTTCCATTGAAATTTCAAACACTTTGAAACCTAGTTAAATGACCTCCGATTCAGAGTCTGTCAGTTGCATACTGATGGGACATGTCTCTGGAGGTAACTCTCCAAGTTTGAGCCCATTCTGAGGTCTCTAACCCCAAAAACTTAATCAAAATCCATAGGCTATAAAACCTTCAAATATTTACAGCCTATGCTACTGGACCTGTCACTTTGAAGTTTCGGACCCTAGAGCCTTCGCCAAATCCTCTAGTCACTTCCAGACCTTTAATCTTGATATGTTGAACATTAAACTGTATTTTTTTTTGGACCCACTTTGACCCCTAGTTGACCAGGGGTCAAAATGACCAAAATACCCCTATAGGGCTCAAATGGTGATTTCAAACCAAATGAACTCAAAATTGAATGCAACCATCTTTAAAAAAATTTCAAATGTCATTTTAAACCTGTTGGACCCATTCCCAACCCCTGGGTCAACCTAGTTGACCAAGTCAACAGTTTTAACCTAAGAGGCCCTTTAAGGGTCCGAACAGATGTTTTGAACCAATTGATCTCCCAGACCTTGGAACCATACCCAATATACTCTAAATATCATTTTAAATCTGTTTAACCCATTTCCAAACCCTGGACCTAACCGATTGACCAAGTCAACCAATTTTGGCTTAAGGGCCCATTAAGGGCCTATTTAAGCCCTCTTGAACCATTTGACCCATTTAACCCATTCAAGCTCTCAAACTCATCTCAAAACCTAACTTAAATCCATTCAAACTTATTTGAAGTCAAATCATGTCAAATTTGACTTAGTCAAACTTCAATTCATTGGTCAAATCTTTTGAATTTGCACTCAAACTCTAGCATTTTAACCTTAAGCTCTTGAAGTCTATCCAACTAATGTTTAGCTATCACTTGGCTTCCACATCAGCCATAGTTGACTGTTTGAACAGTCAAATGGTCAAGCAAATGGTTAGGGGTGGCCAAAAGTGGTCAAACTAACTTTAGTAAATCAATCTACTCCATCTTAATCCCCTCCAAAACCTTCAATCAGCTAATTAAGTCTCTTGGCATGCCATGTCAGCTGATTGGAGCTGTTGACTGGTCAAACCAGTCAACAAATGGTCAAAGGAGCTTTCAAGTAGTTAAAACCCTTAACCAAACTTATTAAATCCAAATCCCATTTAAACTCCTGCTAACTAAGTTTCTTCTGGAACTTTCTTGGAGTATTTCTCAACCCTTGATCAAAGATCCAAAGGTCTTAAATCATCCCATGTTCTCAAGAGGACATAGGAGGCCTTTCCACCTCACTAGTCCTTATGTCCTTGATTCTCCAGCCTTCCAACCACTCCCTTGACTTGTGGCAGCTATCTGGAATACAGCCAAACAAATCCTAGCCATCTATCCAACCAAGGGACGTTTGAATTGGGTGTAAACCCTCATTTGAGATCCATTCTCACCTTAGCTCTCTCTCTCCAACCAGAGCTTTTGAACCCCAATCTCCAGTCCATTTCAATTCCCTATGGCCTTCTCCACACGGCTATAGTCGAATCCCACCGTTAGAAGTTCGCCGGCGGCAGGCTTCCCGGTGAACCGAGGTGATTTCCATTCAAAGGCTCATAGGGATCAATCCAGGCATTTTTGAGCAAAGGTTTCTTCTACAAAAAGGAGTGTGGACAGCCTACAAATGCAACATGCTATTAAACGGGTAAAACCGTCCAAAAATCAAGGTGAAAAACCTAACCCTAGTCTAGGGCACTTAAGTTAAATAGCGTTTAATTTAATGAATATTATGCTAAGAAAACATTTCCCCATTATTTCTGTTCACCTAGGCTATCTAGGTTTAAAATTTCAAACGATTTGATTGACTGGATCGGGAGAACGAGCCAAAAAACGAGTTTCGAGTCATCCCGTTATCATGGCTCAGGGGTACGTTTTCTGAGCCGTTGATCGGCTGATCAACGGCTTTGATTGCATGATCCCTCCAGCCGTCCGACCGTGTATTTCATTTCGGCGTTCGGTTAACGGTCCGGCGGCATCTGGACCCTCCCTTCCAAACTGCGGGATGAAATCCAGGCCATTTGATCTCGTTCCGTTGGGATTGAACGCGGGGTTCGATCTCGGCCGTCGGATCAAACCCGCGGAAGATCAAACGGCAGAAACTCACGGCTGATGTGGTTAAGTGGAAACCGCGTGGCAATGATTGCCCGCCGCCGCGCGTTTTCGAGACTAGTGAGAAGCCGCCACGTGGCCGCCGGCGCCGCTTTTTCATTTAAAATGATTTAAAAATCATTTTAAATGCAGAAAAACTCTAAAAATTATTTAAAATTAAATAGAAGTCCAAAAAATCCATATAATATATCAAACTTTTTAGTTTTTCAAGACCTTTAATTTAAAAATAAAATCACTTTAAAATAGGCTATATATTTTGAGTAATTTCAAATATTGATTATGTTATTATTTTAATTATTATTTAAGTAAAATAAATTCAAATGCTTTCAAAATGTTTAAGAAGAATATTTTAATCTATTTTGAACTTCCAGAAAAATTTTCAAAATTATTTAAGTAAATTTTGATATTAATTTGAATTATGTGAGTATTTTAATAGTTTATTAATATTTAATTAAATATTGAATATTTTAAAAATTAAATATTTATTTTCAAATTTCTTTGAAAATAAGTGGGTCTCTCAACCCCTCAAAATGTCATTTAATAATATTTTCAATTATTTTATTTTAAAATATATATTTACATATATATGTATTTATATATTTATATGTTTTAAAATCTACTTTAAAACTATACATATATTTAAATCCTTAATTATTTGAGAGATCCCTTTGGATTTTAAGCATATGTTGAGTGATTGAATAGAAATTTTTGGGGAATCTTGATTAATCAATGAATAATTACTTTGCTAATTATTCATTGATTAATCCTTTACTCAATTAAGCTTTAAATTGATTTGCATGCCTAAGGTGCACACACCACTTAGATTTAGGCTCTCCTAGATTTAGGGTTTTCTTGGTGTGATTGCATATTGCTTATGTTAAGTTAAGGGTTAGTAGAACTTTGATTCAAACCCATTAAACTTAGTGTCATTAAGGACAACAATTAAGGACTTTGAGTAGACAACTTAGAAAATGCATTATAATTAGGATTCACTTCCTCTTGAGTTGAAACTTCCAACAATTGAACTTAGTGACATGTACAGCCACTAGCAATATTTTTACTGATTTTAGAAGTCATTAAGCCCCTTAATCAAATTTCCTAAGTTTAAATCTTAATTAAGCCTTAAAACCTTCCAGAAATAGTAATAAACCCATTTTAAATCCAAAAATTATGTGTAAGCCCTCTAACTGACCAGAATTCATTCCTTAACCCAAGAAAATTGAAATCAACCTGATTTGACAGCAATTCTATGATTAATTTAATTTTAATTGAAAACTTATATTTAATTAATATAATTAATTAATAATAATTAAGAATCCCAAAAATTTCTCAAACACTTGGGAATCTCTCCTTAGGTCATTCCTGACCTTTGGAGCTGATTTCAAGGGGTTGGGATCTCATTTGGAACAAAATCACAAAAGGGGCCTTTATTTAAGGATTTTTTTAATAATTCAATAAATAGTCAAAAATTTAAAGACTCATAACTAATTCAAGAAAAATCCAAATCACCCAAACTCACTTGCATTCAACTCATAACAAAGTCTAATATTTATTAAAAATATTAAACTTCCCTAAATTTGTTAAAATAAAAAAGTCAACTTTTCGGTCAAACATAGGTCAAAACTAGTTCAAAACTTCAAACCTTTGTAATAAAATGTAGAAAAATCCGATTTCAACGTACTTACCTTCTAACTTATCGTAGTAAGGTCTAGTATTTTAATAAAATGCAAACATTCCAGAAAACACTCTTAATCAAAAATTCAACTTTTGACCCTTTAATTAAATGATTAAAATATTCCAAAATTCATAAAAACGCAAATTGCTTTAAAACTCCAGAAAATGTTAGCTTAATGTTTAAATCATTCAACAAACCTTTTAAAACACAACAACCATCCTAAAGATGAAGTTTATTGGCTGGACTACTCCGGGTTGCGGGGCTAAGTGTTCTAAGGAGGCAAGTTCCTCGAGCTTGGTGGCACAACGCCACGAATGGATTATAAAGGGTGTTAAACCTTAAAATAGATTAATCATTAATTATTTAACCTTTTAAAATCTATAAATCAATTACATTAATTTGGTTTATCTGCTAGACTACTCCGGGCTGCGGGGCTAAGTGTCCTAAGGAGGCTGGTTCCTCGAGCCTGGTGGCACAACGCCACGAATCAATTAATGACAAACTTAAATTAATCAAATCCTTAAAAATCAGCAATCAAACCTTAAGCAATTTCAATCATAATATCCCATTTAGGATATATCAAAACCGCACGACCTAACCCACACACTTTAGATGGTTTGCTAGGATCACTGACTCTAGTTTTAGGATAGGCCGGTGTTTTACTTTCTGCAGTTGTGTGCCGTATTTTTTGAGCTTTTACTGCATGCTGTTTGCTAATGTAGAATTGTTGTGTCTGCTTACTTATTTCCTACGCTCTGTGATTGATTGTGCGTTAGATTTACCCCTAGGTTAAGGACGAATTATATTTGTACAGTCTTATGCAGGTGGCCATGCTCATACAAGGAGCTGAAATTAAAGGGGGCAATTAATAAAAAAAAATATACTCTTTGCACAGGTACCTGCCGCGCATAAGACCCCCTTTAAATAAAAAGAGCATGGCCAAGTGTGGCTAAAAAAAAAATGCATTTCGATTTTTATATTATAACTTCTTGGGAATATATATAACTGCTGATTATTAGGATAACTCTGCAGGATCGAGTCTAGATTTTTCAATTTTTATTAATGTAAATTTTATTTGATATGGTTGTAATTGTTTGAAATGACTTGAATTTGGGATATAAATATCCAATTTGAATTCCAAAGAGGTGAAGACATTCTTAAAGGGGAGAGTCTTCTTCCATTTGGAAGTCAAATTAGGACACTTTTCAAATATCCAAAGAGAAAAGATAACACCCCGATCAAGGGGGAGTTTCTTTTCATTTGGATATCCGGAACCGACGAATCAAGATGTTCGTGAGAAGACGAAGAAATGGACAATGAGAAGAATCCCAAATCTCAAAGTCACTTGATTTAGGACAAAATCCGGGTTGTAGTCAGTGGTGCCCGGCCACTTCAATTTTCTATAAATTCTGTGATGTAATAATAAGGGCACTTGCCTACGGACATTCAATTTGATATATTTAATTTGATTGATTTATTTAAATTGATTGCGCATTAGAACTCCTACTTTTCTAGTCTTTTTATTTGCATGCCGTATTTGGTTTGACCTGGAATTCGAGTTTAGGCTCTTAGGGGTCTGTCAAAAATTCTTCTACTTTAATTAAATAAAATTTTTAAGATAAGATAGAAACTCTAAACGGTCCTAAGAAGTAAGCTCGGACTCGCCGAGGGTTTTTCATGCATTCATATTATACTTTCTCAACCTTGTTAGGCATCTCCCCGCCTGCGGGTTCTAGCAGACCACCTGGCCTATAAGGGTGCCGATCTGTCAAGGGGATGTTATGCAATCTCTAGGAAAAAACCTGTTTTCCAAGCCAAAATTTTTAAACTGCTACATACAAATTTTGCATTCAATCGAGTCAATTAGCATGCATCGCATTAGTAACAAATTAAATCGAGTCTAATATTCAATTGCATTGTTTAGACATTAAATACCCGACATAAGTTAAAGGGGTCAATTAAGGATCTGCTCTAGATGTCGACCCCATTCCTCTAAAATTTTCTAATTAATGTCCCCACCACTCTACAAAAAGACCGGACTCATATTTTAAAATCGTTTAGGTGGTTTAGCTGGCTCCCCAATCCAGGCCGGGGTAAGACCAGATTCGCATTGCACTAGCTAGGTTCGGGGCACTAATTTTAAGTGCCCAATTTAGACATAGGTTCTGAGGCTGGCTCGGGCCATAAGACCTCAATTTTTTGGGAATTGAATCCCAAATTTCTAATAAAATTGACCATTCAAACTAAAAATCGCTTTCAATCTAATTCAAGCCCAACACTTAGGATAGGCTAGAGTGTTTTCTAAAGTAATTCAGAATCTCAAAACACTCCCTACTCCTCTTCCTTTGACTCTGAAAATAACTGCTCAAACTTGAACCAATCCCTCTTGAAATTGCTACCCTTTTCTTCCTTTGATATCAAACTTTGAAAATCTTAAATAAAATTTTATACCGCTATTTTAATCGAGAGTTTTCGTAGGAAAGTTTTTGATTTCCCTACGATGTAATTAACTACGAGGGCTTACGCTCGTAGGAGATTTAGTAACCCAGATCTAATTTTTTAAAATTGAAAATTTCAAAAATCTTTAATTAATTATTTTTGGGAAAATATAACGATCTTTATCGTCATTTTCAATCAATCGATAGTGATTGACATATTCTTTTTCGAAGATATATATATCAATCAGTATTATGATTTTGATTATGAAATTAATGATTTCTCTATCCAGGTTAATGTAGTCAGACATTCGATTGAATTTAATATTGACCGTCCGGGGTCATATATGATTCTTTCCTGAGTCTGACTACGATAATCAGGATGAATTTAAATTTTGTAATTAGAACCCTTAGAGAACTATATGTTTGCCCTTTGAGGCGATATATTGTTCATAATGACACGTTCAATTTCAAAATTTTAAAAATTAAATATTCCCAAAGATAATTAAATATTTTTCAAAACTATATATACTTAAATGATATTTTTTTTTAATCAAAACAACGGGCACCTGATGGATATTCTTCCAATTTAAGTAGATGTGTTCACATAAGATTAGGGAGATTATTTGAATTGAAAATTCATGATTATCATATATTCATGCAATGTCTACTACTAACTGCCTTTACTTATCTGCCAGATCAAATTTTAAAGCCCTTAACCGAGCTAAGTACGTTTTTCAAAGATTTATGCTATTCTAAACTAAATGTAGAGAACCTGATTCTTATGGAGAAACATATTTCTTTCATTTTATATAAACTTGAGAAAATATTTTCTTCAGTATTTTTTGACTTTAAGAAGCATCTGTCAGTGTATTTAACATATGAGGCTATAGTTAGTGGACCTATTCAGTATCGATGGATGTATCCTTTTGAGAAATATTTAAATAAACTTAAGAAGACCACTAAGAATAAAACACATCCTGAAGGCTCTATCTGTGAAGCGTATTAATGTACAAGAAAACTTTATTTTGCTCGTATTACTTTGAAACAATGTCACAATCTGGTAAAAGTACCGCAACTAAAAATGTGGGTAAATCCTCAAATATATTTGTATTCAGTGGAAGTGGTGAACCCACTGGCGCTAACACCGTACGCTCTTTGACCAATAAGGAGATGAGAGTTGTTACATTGTATATCTTGCTTAACTGTTATAAGGTTGAGCCGTGTCTCGAGTAAGTATGAGTTAGCTTATTCATATATTTGTTATTCATAACTTTGTTATAAACCCTAAAGTTTGTAGGAGGTTTATTGATTGTTTAAGTACATCAGAATCAGCAGAAGTCCAGAAGATAGTGAAGAAAGAATTCACTAGATTTAAAAATACAATATATTTTTTAACTATTCATTTTAAATAATTTGTCTTAATTAGTTAGCACAACATGCAATAAATATGCTAATACTATAATATGATTCATTGAAAGGTTCACATTGAAGACAGTGATTTATAGTATCAAGGGCTACTTGACCTAGCTTGGGGACCAAACAAATGTTATCAAATAATTTCAGTTAATAGATATAAATTCCAAATAAAAAATTAGTTTAAAGGTAAGAAGACAAAAAATTCTAGTGTATGTGTAAGAGGGAACACCCATACATGAAATGATTCTGAGTGCTATGGGGTATTACAAGAAATATTAGAGGTGAAATATCCTGGTTATGGGAATATTATGTATCTATTCAATTATGAATGGTTTGATCCAATACAAAATAGAGGCATAAGAGTAAATCCGATTTACGGTATAACATAAGTAAAGAGGGCAAGGAAATATGTAAAGTTTGACCCATTCATCATTGTTAGTTAGGCAAGCCAAGTCTAATATGCTAATTATCCAAGTAAATTATGAGGAAAATAAGATTGTCTTGTAGTTATGAAGGCCAAACTAAAGGGAGTAATTGCAAAAACCACTTCAATACTATCAACACATCAAAAAGAGTTTATGTAAAATTTAAAAAATCTTCCTATCAATATGGATGAATAAATTCCAATTAATGAGAGTGAGTTGCACTTAGAGGTAGTAGATTTAAACATAGAGAAAAATCATGAGGAATCTGATAGTGGTGAAAATGTATCATCATATGAAAGTGAATAAACAAATAATGAGTTAAGATAAGGAAATTCTTTTGACATTTTTATTTTATTGTTGTTGAACTGCATTTATTTAATTGCTGTGTTTTATATTAATTTTTTTTACAATTTATGTTTCTAATATTTTTTTATTTTTCCTATACATATGGCTTTAAGTGATAAGCTTAATAGAGGATTGATCAAAAATATTTTTAATAGGCACCGAAAGAAGATCACTAGTGGTCCATCTAAGCCTGTATGTACTGAGGGGACCACTTCGTCTCAGCCTACCACTCATCGTTAGCCTACCACTCATAGTTAGCCTATCACTCATAGTCAGCCTTCCACACCTTTATCCACTCTTGGAGCCAGTAGCCCACAGTTGTACTCACAAGACCCTTAATTTCCTTCACTAGGCCCCTGCTTTCCTTCACCAGATGCCATACAGAGTACCCCCTTCTACCCTTACTACCCACCCCCACCTTATGGTGGCCCTCCTACTTATCCATATCCATCATATGTTTTGCCATAATATCCCCACCACCCCCTCAGCCTACTATATGTGGACCTTCGACACCATCTACAGCAGAGCCAGTGACAGATTGTCCAATATTGATTGCACACACTATAGAAAAAATGGCTAGTACCGGCGGTTCCAACCGGCGGTTCATGGAGCACCGGTGTTACCGGCGGTTTAGCCGGTGGTTAAACCGCCGTCTGTTAACGACGGTATGCTGGTGTTTTTTATACGATAAACCGCCGGTATTAACGGCGGTCCAAAAACCGCCGGCAAATCGCCGGATTCTAATATTCACCGGCGGTTTAGCGGCGGCCTGGACCACCGTTGATAAGTAATTTTGTACTGGCGGTTTGGACCACCGAAAAACTGCCGGTTAGTGCCCTAAAACGACTAGGCCCGCAACTCACATTTCATTCTTTCTCGTTCTTTCTCTCTCGTTTCCCTCGCCTCTGCTCGTCAAACCGGCGGTAACTACCTTCAATCGCCGGTACATAATCGACGGTACCCGGCGGTTAGGCGTCGGACTACCGGCGGTCACGACCGCCGTTACTAGCGACGGGCATGACCACCGGTCATCGCCGGTAACGTGCCGATGGCTTACCGACGATTTACGGCGGTTTCACAACAACTGCCGACGCTATAATACCGTCGGTCAGCCGTCGGTATCATGGCCGTCGGTGAGCCGCCGGTATTATGACCGGCGGTTAATCGGCCGGTACACCGCCGGTATATAGTTGTGGAATTGCCGGCAGTATTAACCGTCGGCAAACCGTTGCCTCTTTAGACCGCCGGTAATAACTGTCGGTATAGAATTTCCTATGACGAATATTCCGGCGGTCCATTTCCCGCCGGTAAAGGTAAAAACCGCCGATAAATATGCGTATACCGCCGGTAAAAACCGCCGGTTTTGGGTCATTTTCCTGTAGTGACATAATGGTGACACATGTGTACATATGATAATGTTAACATCCAATTAAAATTGAATAAATATTTTTCTCTCCTAACATATATTTTATCGGTTCCACTCGTCAAAACTACCGACACCTAAAATACGGGATATAATATGAAAAAATTATGATGCTCCTTATGTTTCTTGGAAGAAAGTCTCAAAAGAAGTTCAAGATATGTGGTTTAGAGAGTTTCAGGTATTTGTGTTAATTAATATTTTTAATGTTATGTATAAATAAATTATATATTCCTTTTTACTTAAGCTAATATATATATATATATATATATATATATATATATATATATACAGAGAGATTTTTGTTGGCGGCCCAGCACAATGAGAAAATTAGAAAGAATTTTGAGAAGCATGGGTCCACTCGAATACGTGACATGTTTACAAACATTAGAAAGTATAGCGAGTGGCCACTATAGATTGGAGAGACTGTATGGGCTGAGCTGAACACTACTTAGGGCAGAGTAGAGTATAACAAGAGGAAGGATCAAAATTGATAAAATGAGCTTCTGATGTTGAGGGCATGGGTAGTTCCTTTCATAATAGGGGCTCAATTCCACATACTAAGCACATGAAATATTTGATAAGGAATTTTAAAAGTTTTTAATTTTTTAATTATAATATTAATGGAATTATATTATAGAAAGAGATGTTGGGTAGAGAACCAACTCCTGTGGAATTGCATAGTCACGCCCATAAGCGACATGAGGACTAACAATGGGTTGATGAGCAAGTAAGAAAAGATCATGTAAGTATATGTGTTTAATATTTTTTATATTATGTCTAAATAAATTGCTTAATTTTTTATTAACTTTCATAGGAGGAGTGCACACGGTATCGAGAGAGCCCGGCTATAGCAGGTGGGTCCTTTTGGCGGCTCTATAAAGTATTCTTAGTATCATATCTGGTCACATGTGGTAGGAGGAATGCAACATGACAGAGTTTATGGTTTAGGTTTGCAAGCCCAAGCATACGAGGGGATGACCTCTAGAGGATCTAGCTTCGCAACAAGTTCACAGGAGTCTTTATATAGTCAACATATAATTGCCCTTCAAGTAGAGCCAGAACAAGTAAGGAAATTACAATCTAATTGACAAGTGCAGTTGCATGCACAGATTCAAATGCAGATGCATGTGCAACACAATCAATTGTTGGATGAAATATGAAAAAGGAGGGAGTAATTGAGTGGAAGGAGATAGCTCCAGTGGAGGATGAGTCGATGGATTCCGAGTAGTTTAATTTTTTTTTTGTTTCAGAATATTTGGTGAAGTTTATGATTATTTAATGATGTTAATGAATAATTTGTGATGTTTTTGAATATTTGGTGATGTTTATGATTATGAGTAATTGTTTTTGAATATTTGGTGAAGTTGTGGAAATCTGTATGCTGTAAAAATCGGTGTAATGTTGATGTTTATTTGTAATAGTAACCTGCAACTGTGGAAATCTGATTGTTGTATGGGAAGGTTATTTTTTTATTTTTGCTACAGGTTTTTGATGGATAAAATGTGAGTAATATGCCGGAAACAACAATACAATGAATTTTGTATTGATTTCTGGTGTATTTATACACTGGCCTTTCCAGCGGACAATGCGCTGGTTCTCTATCTCCTTGGTTTCATTTTCGGCGTATGTAGCGACGATTTTTCCACTGGAATTATTAACGTAATAATACGTCGGTAATTCTGACATATTTAATCAATTAAGTGAAGAGGGAGCGACGTAACAAACATTTACTTTTCCATTGGTTATGCACTGGAAAGTACGCCAAAAAGGTTTCCATTGTATTATATATGTTGGAAAGTTTTTACCGACGTGTAAATTACCGTCGCATGGAAATCCTATGAAAATGCGATAGAAATGTAATTTTTTCATCAAAATTTTAACTTTACTGGTGTATTCTATCCACCGATAATAACATGTTTTCATGTAGGGACAAAGGAAGCACGAAAATCATGATTAATAAGAGAAGCTAAAAGATTATAAGTGAAAAGAGGCAAGAAAGGCGAGGAAAAATGACATAGAAGGAGGAACCATAAAATCACAAGAGACGACGTGTAAGGGCACATCGACTTCAAGGAACTATGAGGCGTTAGAGGAATTATATCTGTTAATAATTACTATGTGAAACTTATAAAGTGGTAATTCTTTGACATTGACTTGGAATCCCCTATTATCTCGATATAGATTTCTTTGCCTAATCTCTATTCCCATATGTTCTTCCCCGTATTATTCATGGATTGGGGTCTTTGTTTGGTTGACCTTTAAAAATTGATAATGCTACCTCCGTTGGGTCGAAGCCCGTTGTTTCTTTATTCTACTTGTGCTCAACATCACTAAACGCTTCCCTAATTGTGTTTGTCTTGGTCCTAATAAATTAGCTAGGATACATACAACATGTTGAAATGGAGGATTTTCCTCCCTTTTGTGCTCATTATAAATCCTTAGGGAATTTGAAAATGGTTTGTCATATACTTTACCCCCCATTTAGATGATATTCTTGTATCCAAAACTGATCCTATGAATGTTGTTGACATGGAAACCAATAATTTAGATCCTAATGGGTGTGCAGGTGTTGACTACTCTGATGCTTCTGAATCTTTGGTTAATAAGGTTGGTTTTAATGATTTTAAGTTAGCCCCCATTACTAATATCCAACCCCCTAATTATGGTTATGTTGTTGAAAATGCTGTGGACATTTGCAATGTTGCCAAGGATAACTTTGTTTCTCCTACAAATATTCATGTTTCTGATACACAATGATGTTTCTTTAAACTTGGCGGCTTGTGCAATTCATGTTGAGGATCATCTTAATGTTCAAGGAAAATTTTTTACACCCATTGATGGATCTTCTTATTCTAATGCCACTAATATGGAATCTATCATAAACATTATTATTTCACCTTTATTGAATGATGATCTCGGCTCCATAGGAAGGAAGAAACAAATAATGAATAGCTTTCAGATGGTACTCCAATTGATAATTCTGACCGATTACTCGATCAGTCGGGTATTGAGTATAATATTGTTGGTGATGTTAGCAAAGGTAACTGTCATGTTTTACAAGAGGATGTTAATTTGGAGGGGGTGCTGGTGGACAATGATTGTTTTTCTTATGTGACTTGAAAAAAAAAAAAATCGAAAGGGAAGAAGATGCAGAACTTCAAATACAATGTTGCCAACTCTACTCGTTGTAAATCTCTTACGTCTTAGTTATGTTTCTTGGGCTTTTAGTTATGGGGTTTTCCTATTGGTGGTTGTTTTTTGTGGTGTTATGGCTTAGTTTAGTTCGATTTAGTGGATGGAATGTTTTGTTGGTTTTCATTTGGGTTGGTGTTTTGGAGAGTTGTTTTTATGGCCTCCATTTGTTGTTATGTAGTTGTTGGGTTATGTGGTTATTTTCTTCATGGGTTTAATTTGTGGTATCATTATTATCTTATTTTTAGCTCACTTGGTTGTTGTAGAGTCCTATCTTATAGGTGTTCCGGCCCTTTGGGCTGATGATTTACTATTGCATTCTGGCTAGCTTGTTGTATGCTGTCTTGGTTGTCGTTTATCTCCGAAACTTCTGGCTTCTTTAGTGCTTCTTCTGAGGACTTTTATTGGGTCTTATTGGAACTGGATTTTGTCCTCTTCAGTTTTTATTTCTGGCTTTTTATATTATATTGTAGTAAGGTTCTTCGACTCATTGGGTTTTTTTTTCTTTCATCATAGCTCATGGGTGCATTAGAGAGATAAAGAACCTTCTAAGGATTTGTAACCTTTTCCTTAATTAATGCGTAGACCCTATATGTGTTTTAATTAAAAAAAGATGGGCATCAGACAAGTTACAAATTTAAATATACGTAGAAAATAGAGAGTCCTTTTATGTTGTGATTACTAAATCGTAAACCCTCATTTGTGGCTCAGTGTTTAATCTTAAAATAGGATTTCCTTTTTTTTACAACAGCAACAACAAGTTTTTATTTCCTTTATCATAAAAAAAGGTTATTTTTTAAATATGATAATGATTATTAATAATGTTAAGATTATTATCATTAATTTTAACAGTTACGACATTTTTAAACTAAACAATCACTTTTTATAATTTTTTTGTCATTGAAAGTATTAAAAAAAAAAAACTTACTATTATAAATAAACATTGAAAATCTATATTTTTAAATAATTATCAATATTTTTAAAAGATTAAAATTTGTTCAAAGACATTCAAAACGATATAATTTTTCTATAAAAATATGATTTATTTTGTGCTTCAACAAAAAAATTTTCTTGCTCTGCCCAGCAACTTCTGCTCAGATTAATATGTTGAAAATCAATTTATATACTACTTGAATTAAATTCTTTTGATAATAAATGAATCTTAGTTATATGAAACTAAAGTTAGATAAAATACTTAAAATCTTAGTGGCATGACTTAATAATAAAAAAAACATCATTAATCATTAATTTAAATGCAAATGATTATGATGCATCATATCAGATCATTGATCTTGTATTTAATTTTTGTATATGATGACAAGCAAATTTCTAAAAAATAAGCATCTATACTAATAAGCACAAATTAGTAAAATTTTATTGAGCTTTATAGAATGTTATATATTTTAATTCTATGATTGCATTGTTGGAATTTGGTCTCATGAGATGAGGTTGTTGATAAGGGTTTGAAACCTTCTTCTCATGCATGTATTTAGATGCACAAGCAAGCAATAAATGACTTGAAAGAGGAGGTGGCATTAAATAAATTTTTTTTATATATTTTATATAGAAAGAAAATAAACAGATTTTCAATAAGATATATGTAGTTACACTTTTTGCGGAAAAGTTTACAGAATTTCATTAAGAATTCTTATTTTTTGTCAACATAAATAGTTCCCTGCACGGTGTTCAGCTAGCGACTTAGGTTCATGTTTAGCTAATCCTATAACGAAATAGTTGATTATGTTGGAAAGAATTAAACAATTTAAATATCTTGAAAGTTATGGAGAAAAATAAATAAGACACATGGCGAAAAATTGTTACTATGCTGCTCGGTGTTATTGCTTCTCCAAGAATAATCTCTATAAATTTTTTTGTCAACATAAATAGTTACCTGTACAGTGTTCAGCTAGCTTATCCGCTGGAAAGAATTAAACAGTTTAAACATCTCGAATGCATAAAAAAAAATACGCACTGAAAGTGATGGAGAAAAATAAATACGACACATGGCCAAAAAAACTGATGTGATGCAAAAGAAAGGCTGATCTGAGACCCTTACGTATCAATCTCTTTGAAAGCTATTCTCTTTCTAAATATGTTTCCTCGGATTTCGATAAGGACAATGCCGTACTGAACTTACTATATATATCTCCTCTTCATGGAGTATTCTCTTCAGACATAACACCGATTTCTATAGCTATTCTCATCGATCTACAGTTATCGTTTCTTTTATCTATCTCAATACAGTTTAAAAATGATTCTCTTCTTCTCTCTCTTCATTTTATCCTTGGAGATCTTCTCCTGCGTAGGCAACTCTGATCAAGCTGTGGCCGGCTCCTTAAAAACTTCATCTTTTCGTGGTTTGAGGGTTAAACCTGCTTATTATGAGGAGCTGGAGCAATTAAGTGACTTTAAGAGATCCAACCAGAAGATATTGAATGTAGAGGACTATGGTGCAAAAGGTGGTGGAGTTGACGATACTATGGTAAGGATAAATTTCTCCTTTTTCTTTCTAAATGTTATTAGGAAAATTGAACATGCTGCAAAAGTATTTTTTCTTATATTTATTAAATTTATAAATTTATTTAAATATTTTTTTCAAATATTATATCTTCTAAAGCTATCATTTAACATGAAAGCATGTATGTTTTAATGCAAAGATTTACATTATATTTATCTTATTTGAAAATTTTATAAATATTCTCTTAGTTGCAAAATTTTACATGTGCTTTTGTAAGAAAATTAAAAATGATGCAAAATATAAATAGAAAATCAATTTTTAATAAAAGAATTTAAATAAAACATAGTAAAAGAAATCAAAAATATTTATGAGTTAAAAAGAGAATTTACAATATTTTCATGCAGAATGGATTGAAGTGTATAAATTCTAACATTAATTTATTTTGACAGGCTTTTGAAAAGGCATGGAATGCAGCATGCTCATATAGTACCCCTGTCTCTCTTTTGATACCCGAGGGTAACATATACCAATTAAAGCCAATCACATTTTCTGGACCTTGCATATCAGATATTTCAGTGATGGTGAGATTTGAGTATTTATCATAAATCAAATTATTAAGGCCTTGGTCTATATATATATATATATATATATATATAGTTTATGAAAATTATATTATTAAGGCCTTGATCTATATATATATTTTTACTATAAATATTCTATCATTCATTTATGTATGTATAAATATAATTATTAGATCATGGGGACAATTGAAGCTTCTTCAAACCCATCGGATTGGAATGGAAAGAATCAAAGGACCTGGATTCTCTTCAACAATGTAAACAATCTTCTTGTTTTAGGTGGGGGGACCATCAATGGCAATGGAAACATTTGGTGGCAAAAATCATGCAAAGTAGATAAATCACAAGTAAGACTTTATTCGATTTTGGCTTTCATAATTTAATCCACATTTTATGTATATTAATTAAAGGTATACATACTAATTTAGCTTATTTATTCTTTGTTTTGTATAAAATTACCTTTCAGCCATGCAAAGATGCACCTACGGTATGTATAATCATCCAATACATTTATTTTTTTCTAAATATAAAAATTTTCATCAAATTAATATTCTTGGAAAATATATATTGTGTTTTGATGTAGGCCTTAACTTTTAATGCATGCAATGGATTGACGGTAGAGAGCATAAATGTGATAAATAGCCAACAGATCCACATTATGTTCGAGAATAGCAAGAATGTCATTGCTTCAAGCCTTAGTATAGTTGCACCCAGCAATAGCCCTAACACAGATGGAATTCATATTGCAAGAACACAAAATATTACTATTAACCAATGCACCATTGCCACTGGTATGGTTTACATTAATGTTTATAGTCACTGACATATATATATTGATTTGGGTGAATACTTACCTCAATTTGATTTAAAATGTACATTAATGTTTGATATATTATTATAATTTGCAGGAGATGATTGTATATCAATAGTGAGTGGATCTCAAGATGTGCATGCTACTAACATAACTTGTGGCCCAGGTCATGGAATTAGGTAAAAAAATAAAATCTACATTTACGATGACCTTGTTGATTTAAATGAATTAATTATGTTTTATCGACATGTAATCATAGCTAAGAATGCTTATTTTTTAAGCTATGATTAATGACATTAGTAAATGTGTTTTAACATATCTTAACTTTTAATGTTACCTAGTATTGGAAGCTTGGGAGCAGAGGGCTCCATTGATCAAGTATTAGGAGTGACTATAGACACTGCACATATGATTGGTACTTCAAATGGGGTTCGTATCAAGACATGGCAGGTATTCAAATAAATTAAGAAATATAAATTTTAGATCAATATATGCATATTTAAATTTAATTTAATTTAATTTTATGATCTTTAAATCTACTTTGACATAATCATAATATAAATTATAATTGATTAATTATAATTAATTCTTCTTTTGAAATTATTTAATGAGTATAAATTTACTATATTATATTTAAATATGTAAATCTTCTTTTTATTTTTCAAAAATTTCTTTATTTTTAACTATGTGACTTAGTAATTAATATCGATCAATAGTTCATTTACAGCCTTATTTTATACATAAGAACACTCTTGTGCATTTAAAAAAGTAGCGATAAAACAAGAATATGATGTTTCTACGTAAACTAATAATAAGCTAAATATGTATAAATGTAAATACACATAAAGTTATAAATTTTTTCAATCTTTTGGCATATACTTCTAACTCAATACAAGCGCGCAAATGATTCCATTTCCTTATGCTTTTTTATTTTTTATTTTTATATTTTTTTCTTTTTCTTTTTATTCATTTCCTTATGCTTACTTTAGCAATGGATTTTTTGTAGGGTGGAAGTGGTTATGCAAAGAACATACTATTCAAAAACATAAAAATGAGCAATGTTGAAAATCCAATAATCATCGATCAAAACTACTGTGACTCCACCAAGCCATGCGCTCAACAGGTATATCAATAAGTTATCACAAATCAAAATATAAGCACATAATCTTACAATTAATTTGATATTATTTTTAAACTATTTTTGTGATGGCAATAGCATTCAGTAAAAAAATGTGAATGTTTACATAAAACAATTGTACAAAGCTTAATTTAAAATATTCTTTTAAATGAACAAAATTGAAATTATGACTGAAAAATACTACTTTTAAAAAACTATGTCAAAAAAGTAAAAATATTCATTCAAAGATAATATTAGTAATATTCATCTTTCAAATTAATAGGTTCTTTATCAATAAATTTGTAGATAATAATTTTATTATTCTATGCAGAAATCCGCAGTGCAAGTGAGTAATGTACAATACAACAATATCATGGGTACAAGTGCATCAAATTTTGCAATAAATTTCAACTGCAGCAAAAGCTTTCCATGCAGTGGTATAATATTACAAGATATCAACTTGATTAAAAATGGTGGTGGTTCTGCTAAAAGCTTCTTTGCAAATGCTATGTTGACCAATATCGGGACTGTCATCCCAACATCTTGAACTTCATGTTCAATGGATAATATCACATTTCATGTAGATATATAGAATAAAATTAGGGTTTCATAAACATGATCCCTGAAATAAATGATATGTTGTTGTTGTATACTTTTACATAAATTATATATAGTTTCATTTAGTGTATACATATTTGATTGATTAAAAAAATATCATGTACATGTAAATTTCCTTATATATTAAACTTTATAATGTGAATAGAGTGCAACTTTGCTGAAATTTTAAGTTTTTATGACTGCTTCTCTTTTGCCCTTATCTTGTAGCTTCTCTCTCTCTCTCTCTCTCTCTCTCTCTCTCTCTCTCTCTCTCTCTCTCTCTCTCTCTCTCTCTCTCTCTCTCTCTCTCTTTCTTTTTATGTATATATATATACATATATACATATGGCTGATGTGGAGTTGGAGTTGGAATGATTTAGCTTAATATTTTTTTCTTCTCTGCTATATGCATTGAAGAGCTATTAGTATTTATTTTTAGTTAAAATCCACTAAGGGGCCTACGCATTAATACAAAAAAAGGGGTTACAAGATCCTTAAAAAGAACTTCCAGCTCGCTAATGCTCAAAAGAGCTACAAGAGAAAGCAAAATAAATCCTAAGAGTCAGTGGTTTCTTATACTAATAATAACAAAAAAAACCTAAGTATATTCTAGGGCTGCAAGAAGACAGCACCCAAAAAAGGAAGAACAATATAATAGTATTCAACACAATCTTCCTGCAAAAAATATAGGCTAACCTCGAATAACTCAAAAAGCTAGAACTCGTGATATCCTTGCATAAATTATAAAGCCAAGTTTGTGGGCACCAAATCTGCACAAAGAAGACACTCTAACACAAAAAGGTAATTTGGCAAGTATAATGGGATGAGTATATATTTAAGCATTTGACATATAAAAGAAGAAGTGAAGTGTCAAACCCATCCATGAGAGCAAACACAGCAGCTGCGGTGTGAAGAAGACAAAGCAGCCACGGTGCCATTTGGCGGCAAAACTGCCGGTCAAAGGACACGTACCCATCCTTATTGGTAGGAGATCGTTTGAGAATGGATCATAGTGATATTTTCAACCAAGCATTAGCTCTATGTGAGCTAAAGTTATATTTGAATTTATCCACCTCGGCAAACTTTATCGGAGGATGGATGGATTTTGCTTTCAGTGGTTGATGAGTTTGTTTCAATTTTAAGACATTTCGATTTTTTTTTTTTTTTTTTTTTTGAGTTTTTGAATTTTGGAGTAGTTTATTAGCATTTGAAAATGTTTATAAACCCCTCTGGCTGATATCTGCAGTCAACACGGCCATCATTGGGGTGTTTGGGGTATTTTTATTTGTAGGTTGAACCTTGTCAATTTTGTCTGGCTGTCGATAGGGGATCGAGTTTCATAGGTTTTATACCTTTGTTAGTGAATTATCATTATTATAGGTCTTTAAGGCTTAATATGAATTTATAAAATAAATATTCATGTTTACCTCACGACCGCATATTTATTTAATAGTTTGTGCCATGTCGACTCCTATCTACCCACATAAAAGGATCTGGTTCAAACTTAGATTTATTTATTGACCTGCGTAGCATCCCTATATATTATGTGTGTACCCAATAACATGCTCATCGGGGCCCATGCGGGTGTTGTGATTATATATGCCCTTATGTGTACCTATGTGTATACAAATTATGATTCATGTGAGAGGATATTTACTTGAATACACTTATATATGTATCATCATTATTCTTTGATACATGTCAAATCCTTTTGGAACAATCAGCATGTTGAATGTGGAATGGGTATTTGACCATGTCGTTGAACCCTCTAACTTGTAGGATGGTCAATATTGTCCCTTTGAATAATATGAATAACCAGTAAAGCGTCAACCTCAATATGCACATTGTAAAAACCTTTCCATTGGCAAATAGAAAGACCAATACAGAGACTCGTCAACTCAGCAAATCACATAATAGTGGTTTCAAGGAGCAGCAAAAGCATTAAGAACATAGCCCTTATGGTTGCGAATAATGCCCCCTCCCCCCCACACCCCCCCCCCTCCCATACCAGCTTTTTGAAGACCCACTGATCCATCAGTATTGAGTTTAACAAAGGGGGCAAAAGGAACCAGCCACCTCACAATTTTATCCTAAACCAAAACATTGCCAGTCGTTATAGAAATACCTAGATTGGAAGCCAAAGTGGCCACAAGTTTAAAATGTTTCCTAGATAAAATATTAATAAAAAAATGCTGAGAAATTTTGTTCTTAACATTGGAAATGTTCATATTGGCATCCATCCTAATAACACTGTGTTTCGAATCATTTCTAGCTTTCCATAAAAACCATAAAATGAGGATAGGCATGAGATTAAAGATATGGCCTTTAGACATAGTAAACCAGGACTTGAGCATGTTGCTTAAATATAAATTATGATCATCAAAATCTTTACGTACCAGCAATACTACAATAATACATCCAAACTTTCTTTGAAATACCCCATTTAGAAAAACACGATTGATGTCTCACTGTTAAGGCAGCATTGGCATTTAGATGCTAAAGTAAAACCTTTCCGTTTAAGCAAAATGTCAACAGGCAAAAAAACCTTTAATGCATCTCCATGCCAAAATAGAGTAAGAAATAGGAATATTATTATGCCATAAAGCAGAGTAAAGACTCAATTGCTCTTGTTTAATTCTAAACTCATTCCAAACACATTTGAGATTGAAAGCACCAGAAGAAGCAATCTTAAATAAAATGCAGTCCTTGCCCTATAAATTTAAGGGTAAATTCATAATAATATTCGATAAGTCCAAAGGAATACAATTTCTTATTTTATTAACATTCCAATCCCCATTCTCAAAAAACTCTTTCACTTTGTCGACATTAAGTAAAGTATGGGTGTTAAGAAAAGAGTCAATAGACCCATTCCCTAACCAATTATCTTGCCAAAAAGAAATTTCACCCAAGCCTAAGCCCCATTGAATATTCTTCTCCACCTCCCATTTAATATTACAAAGTCTTTTCCAAACTAAAGTGTCCTAATTCTTATAATAACAGGAAGTCAGATGCATACCTTTGCAATATTTCACATTCATAAAATTAGCCCACAAACTCATCTTAGATCTAAAAGAAAACCATAATTTGTGAGAAAAGGCAATCACACTATCATAAATAGATTTACACCCAAGGCCACCTTCAGAGGTAACACCACAAATTTTATCCCAAGTTGCCCAATAGATGCAAGAATTACCATTCTTAGCTCCCCAAAAAAATTTATTAATAATTCTCTCAAGTCTTCGATAAACAAACATAGAAGGATTTAACGTATGGAAAAAATACTCTTAACAAGAACCAATCTGCCACCAAACGAAAGGAAATTAGAATGCCATGTAGCATGCAATTTTTCTTTGAAACATAGAAAAAAGTTTCTTCAAAAATAAGTTTTTTCTTTCTACCTTTATAAATGGGAGTACCCAAATACTTGATAGAAAAATCCACACAGTTAAACCCACATTCACTTTTAATGGCATTAATTCTAGCTTGATTAACAGACTTGGCGACAATGAAACTGCTTTTATCTTTACTAATAGCCAACCCACTCATATTATGAAAATTAGACAAAAATTGCATTAAGATTTTAACATTCTTGATGGAGCCGTTAACAAAAATAATAAAATTATCTGCAAAGCTGAGATGAGTAATAGGTAAAACCCCTTTAGTGAAATAAAGCATATTAGAATGTCTTTTATATAATTCCTCTAAACCTCTCGAAAGATAATCAACAGCAATAAAAAATAAAGCAGAAGACAAAGGATTACCTTGTCTCAGACCATGAGCTGATTTAAAATAACCATGATTTCTCCCATTAATAATTATAGAAAAGAAGCGGTTCTCAATGCTATTTTTAACCAGCTGAAGAAAAGCATTATTAAAACCAAAAAGGGATAAAACCTTATATAAGAAGTTCCAATTCAAATTATCATATGCTTTAATAATATCTAATTTGAAGATAATATTCCCACCTTTCGTCTTATGATTGATGTCATGAGTCATTTCTTGAGCCAAAAGAACATTATCAAAAATACTTCTCCCTTTCACAAAACCGATTTGATTAGCAGAAATGATTTTATGAAGAAGAAGACTTAATCTACCAGACAAGATTTTGGAAATAAGTTTATTAAAAAAGGAGCAAAGACTAATGGGCCTAAAATCAGTCCACCTGTTAGTAACAACTTTTTTAGGAATTAAAACCGAAATGGTAGAAAAGAAATATTTCGGGTATGGAGTACCTTTAAAGAAATCTTGAACAACCTCAAGCAAATCAGCTTTGACAATATTCTACGCTTTAACAAAAAAAAAAAAAAAAACAATAGTGAAACCATCAGCTCCAGCAGTCGAATCAATGCTCATAGTCTTAACAGAATCCCAAACTTCCTCCTCAGAAGGAGGAACCATAAGCAGGTTGTTATCAGCAACATCAATACAATGAGGTATAACATAAGGATTCGCAATAGGGGAAACATTAACATCAGAATTAAAAATGTTTTTAAAGAAGTCAATACCAGAATTAATAATGTCCTCTTCCTTATCTAAAACCTCTCCATCACTATTCAGAATTTTGAAAATATAATTCCTCATTTTCTTTTTATTAGCCACTGCATGAAAATACTTAGTATTACGATCGCCATCTAATAACATTTTAGCATTAGCTTTTTGTTTCCAATAAATTTCTTCTTGGTCATGTAAATTGCTAAGCTTAATCTTAGCAACATTAAGAGCCGAAAGATTCTCAGAATAGGAGTTTCCATATAAGCCTTATCAAGTTAGAAATGAATCTAAGTTATATGAAAATAAAGTTAAATAAAATACTTAAAATCTTAATGGTATGACTTAATTATAAAAACATCATTGATCATTATTTTTAATGCAAATGATTATGATGCATCATATTAGATCAATGATCTTGTATTTAATTTTTGTATATGACGACAAATAAATTTCTCTAAAATAAGTATCTATACTAATATAGCACAAATTAGTAAAATTTTATTGAGTTTAATAGAATGTTATATATTTTAATTCTATGATTGAATTGTTCGAATTCGGTCTCATGGGATGAGGTTGTTGATAAGGGTCTTCTCATCTATTTAGATGCACAAGCAAGCAATAAATGACTTGAGAGAGGAGGTGGCATTAAATAAATATTTTTATATTTTTTTAGAAAGAGAATAAACCGATTTTCATATATATATATATATGTTCTGTAGTTACAAAAAACGATTTTCTTACAAAAATTTAGTTACACTTTTTGCGGAAAATTTTACAGAATTTCATTAAGAATTCTCTATATAATTTTTTGTCAACATAAACAGTTACCTGCACAGTGTTCATGTTTAGCTTATCCTATAACGAGATTATTTTGGAAAGAATTAAACAGTTTAAACATCTTGAAAGTTATGGAAAAAAAAAAAAAAAATAAGACACATGGCAAAAAAACTGATGTGATGCAAAGGAAAGGCTGATCTGAGACCATCACGTATCAATCTCTTTGAAACCTATTCTCTTTCTAAATTTGTTTCCTCGGATTTTGATAAGGACAATCTCGGATCTGAACTTACTATATATATATCTCCACATCATGGCGTAGTCTCTTCAGACATAACACCGATTTCTATAGCTATTCTCATCTACATTTATCATTTCTTTTATCTATCTCAATACAGTTTTAAAATGATTCTCTTCTTCTCTCTCTTCATTTTATCCTTGGAGAGCTTTTCCTGCGTAGTCTACTCTGATCAAGCTGTGGCCGGCTCCTTAAAAATTTTCTCTTTGCGTGGTTTGAGGGCAAAACCTGCTTATTATGAGGAGCTGCAGCAAATAGCTAACTTTAAGAGATCCAACGAGAAGGTATTGACTGTAGAGGACTATGGTGCAAAAGGTGGTGGAGTTGATGATACTATGGTAAGGATAAATTTGTCCTTTTGGTAATGTTGCCTTGTTTTTCTTTCTTTATGTTATTAGAAAAATTGAACATGATGAAAAGTATATGTATCTTAAATTTTATTATATTTTTTATATTTATAAATTTATTTAAATATTTTTCAAATGTTATATCTTCTAAAACTATCATTTAACATGAATGCATATTTTAATGCAAAAATGTACATTATATTTATAATTTAAGAAATTTTACATGTGCTTTTGTAAGAAAAGTAAAATTGATGCAAAATATAAATAAAAAAATCAGTTTTGAAAAAAAGAATTTAAATAAAATTGCACAGTAAACATATCAAAAATAAATTATTAGTTAATATATAGTCAATTTGGTCTGTTTATATTGTTATGAAATAAAAAAAAAATTGATTTATATTGAATTAATAATTCAAATGAAGAGATGTAACTTCTTTTAAAAAAATGCTTTAATTGGTAAGATATGGTATCTTTGCTTGATTATATTTACAACATAAATAGAAGCTTCATAAATATTTGCATGCAAAATGGATTTAAGTGCATAACAAATTTGACATTATTTTATTTTGCCAGGCTTTTGGAAAGGCATGGAATGCAGCTTGCTCCTCTAATACTCCAATCTCTCTTTTGATACCCAAGGGTAACATATACCAATTAAAGCCCATCACATTTTCTGGACCTTGCTTATCAGATATTTCAGTGATGGTGAGATTTGAATATTCATCATAAATCAAATTATGAAAATTATATTATTAAGGCCTTGATCTATATATAATTTTTACTATAAATATTCTATCACTCATTTATGTATGTATAAATATAATTATTAGATCATGGGGACAATTGAAGCTTCTTCAAACCCATCAGATTGGAATGGAAAGAATCAAAGGACCTGGATTCTCTTCAACAATGTAAACAATCTTCTTGTTTTAGGTGGGGGAACCATCAATGGCAATGGAAATATTTGGTGGCAAAAATCATGCAAAGTAGATAAATCACAAGTAAGACTTTATTCTATTTTGGCTTTCATAATTTAATCCACATTTATGTAAATTAATTAAAGGTATACATACTAATTTAGCTTATTTCTTCTTTGTTTTGTATAAAATTACCTTTCAGCCATGCAAAGATGCACCTACGGTATGTATCATCATCCAATGCATTTATTTTTTTCTAAATATAAAAATTTTCATCAAATTAATATTCTTGGAAAAAATATATATTGTGTTTTGATGTAGGCCTTAACTTTTAATGCATGCAATGGATTGACGGTAGATAGCTTAAATGTGATAAATAGCCAACAGATCCACATTATGTTCGAGAATAGCAAGAATGTCATTGCTTCAAGCCTTAGTATAGTTGCACCCAGCAATAGCCCTAACACAGATGGAATTCATATTGCAAGAACACAAAATATTACTATTAACCAATGCACCATTGCCACTGGTATGTTTTACATTAATGTCTATAGTCACTGATATATATATATATATATATTACTTCAATTTGATTTAAAAGGTTGATATGATGATCAGTATGAAAAAAATGATTTAAAAGGTACAATAAGGTTTGATATATTATTGTAATTTACAGGAGATGATTGTATATCAATAGTGAGTGGATCTCAAGATGTGCATGCTACTAACATAACTTGTGGCCCAGGTCATGGAATTAGGTATATGAATAAAATCTACATTTACCCTGACCTTGTTGATTTAAATGAATTAATAATGTTTTATCGACATGTAATCAAAGCTAAGACTTGTTTTTTAAGCTACGATTAATGACATTAGTAAATGTGTTTTAACATATCTTAACTTTTAATGTGTTACCTAGTATTGGAAGCCTTGGAGCAGAGGGCTCCACTGATCAAGTCTTTGGTGTGACTATAGACACTGCACATTTGATTGGTACTTCAAATGGGGTTCGTATCAAGACATGGCAGGTATTCAAATAAATTAAGAAATATAAATTTTACATAAATATATTCAAATTTAAATTTAAATTTAATTTAATTTTATGATCTTTAAATCTATTTTGACATAATCATAATTTAAATTATCATTGAATAATTATAATTGATGCTTCTTTTAAAATTATTTAATGATTATAAATTTATAATATTATATTTAAATATGTAAATCTTCTTTTTATTTTACAAAATTTTCTTTGTCTTTAATTATGTGACTTAGTAATTAATATCTATCAATAGTTCATTTGCAGCCTTATTATATACATAAGAACACTCTTTTGCATTTAAAAAAGTAGCGATAAAAGAAGAGTATGATGTTTCTATGTAAACTAATAATAGGCTAAATATGTATAAATGTGAATACATATAAAGTTATATATCTTTTCAATCCTTAGGCATATACTTCTAACTCAATACAAGCAAATGATAATATTTTCTTATGCTTTTTTTATTTTTTATTTTGTTTTTTCTTTTTCTTTTTATTCATTTCCTTATGCTTACTTTAGCAATGGATTTTTTGTAGGGTGGAAGTGGTTATGCAAAGAACATACTATTCAAAAACATAAAAATGAGCAATGTTGAAAATCCAATTATCATCGATCAAAACTACTGTGACTCCACCAAGCCATGCACTCAACAGGTATATCAATAAGTTACCACAAATCAAAATATTAGCACATAATCTTACAATTCATTGGATATTATTTTTTAACTATTTTTGTGATAGAAATAGCATTCAATAAAAAAATCATGAATGTTTACATAAAACAATTGTACAAAGCTTAATTTAAAAGTTTCTCTTAAATGAACAAAATTGAAATTATGATTGAAAAATACAACTTTTAAAAAACTAATTAAGTCAAAAAAGTAAAAATATTCATACAAAGATAATATTAGTAATATTCATCTTTCAAATTAATAGGCTCTTTTTCGATAAATTTGTAGATAATGATTTTATTATTCTCTGCAGAAATCCGCAGTGCAAGTGAGTAATGTACAATACAACAATATCATGGGTACAAGTGCATCAAATTTTGCAATAAATTTCAACTGCAGCAAAAGCTTTCCATGCAGTGGTATAATATTACAAGATATCAACTTGACTAAAAATGGTGGTGGTTCTGCTAAAAGCTTCTTTGCAAATGCTATGTGGACCAATATCGGGACTGTCATCCCAACATCTTGAACTTAATGTTCAAAGGATAATATCACATTTCATGTAGATATATAGAATAAAATTAGGGTTGCATAAACATGCTCCCTGAAATAAAATATATGTTGTTGTTGTATACTTTTACAGAAACTATATATAGTTTCATTTAGTGTATACATATTTGATTGACTAAAAAAATTTCATGTACATGTAAATTTCCTTATATATTAAACTTTATATTTGTGAATAGAGTGCCACTTTGCTGAAATTTTAAGTTTTTATGACTGCTTCTCTTTTGCCCTTATCTTGTAGCCTCTCTCTCTCTCTCTCTCTCTCTCTCTCTCTCTCTCTCTCTCTCTCTCTCTCTCTCTCTCTCTCTCTCTCTTATATATATATATATATATATATATATATATATATATATATATATATATATATATATATATATATATATATATATATATATATATATATATATATATATATATATATATATATATATAGCTTAAGCTTAATATTTTTTTGTTCTCTGCTATATGCATTGGAGAGCTATTACTATTTTTTTTAGTTAAAACCCACTGAGAGGCCCACACATTAATACCAAAAAAGGGGTTACAAGATCCTTAAAAAGAACCTCCAACTCGCTAATGCTCAAAAGAGCTATAAGAGAAAGAAAAATAAATCCTAAGAGTTAGTGGTTCCTTATACTAAGAATAACAAAAAATCCAAAGTACATTCTAGGGATGCAAGAAGATAGCACCCAAATAAGGAAGAACAATATAATATGTATGCAATATATTATAGTAATCCTAACTACGCAGTGCGCAACACTGAACCGCGTCATGACCATGATAAATTTTAATATGTGGTTTGAAAGTTTGCAGTAAGAGAAAATGGCAAAAAACCTCAATGTAACTAATCCGTCGAAGACTACATTCAATAAGTGTGGAAAGTGAGTGGGTATGACATCTGAAAAGTCACCATAGGTGGGTGTGGGTGGACAAAGCCCTCCAGTGCACAGCGTGGATACCCAATGGGTACCCAACCAAGACCCCATGTAGGGCTCTGCTCACTACTGATTGAAGTGGAAAAGTTTAGAGTTTGCCCACAACTCTCTTAGCTCAAATATGCAAAACAAGTGGGAAGGAGCTAGTCTGTTATAAACGGAAATCTGATTCAGTGGAGGTAGGCTACTCGGATACAGATGAAAGGGTAGTGTGGAAGTGGAGAGCTGCTATTGAAACGAAAAGGGAGGAGGTTGGATCAGAACAGCGGGAAGAGGCGTGAGGTGCTGATTGGTATTCGGCCAGAATGAAGGCTGAGAGCTGAACGGAGGTCTGGGAGTTTGGTCTTGAAAGGTTTGGATAGAGTAGGAAGAGGAGTTCGTGTGTGGGAGGAGTTTGGACGGAGGTAAGGTCGAATGGATGAATCAGTATAGAGAGCTCAGTTGGAGGGGTTTTGGCGTGGGAAGGACGAAGAGCTCCGTGGAAGTTCTATTTAGTTTCCCTTTAAAGATAAATCTGTGTATTCGGGCGAAAGTCACCTGACGTTCGGACAACCAACCTGGATGTGTCACGTCACCCAAATACATTGAGCCCCAATATATTTTGCTGATGTGGCGCATCTGGATTGGTGTCTGGATGAATCCGAACACCGGATGCAATAATTTGCCATGTATTCGAGGCCGTTTGGCATAGGGAAACCGGAAACGGATGCAACGAACCAGGCAACATATTAAATGCCAATAATTTGGGTCATTTTATTTTTCTCTTTTTTTTCACTTGGTTCTCATTAAGATTTGATCAATTCAAATGCCATATTAGTGGCTTGTCACCATACAGTAATTCCAACTGATAATAAGGCTTTAATTATATAAATTTGTCTTGATTTGTGTATAATTTCTCAATTTGCGTGCAATTTTCTGTTGATTTGAGTGCTGATCACCTCGTTTTGTGTATTAATTTTGACGAACATTGAAATTAGATAAATTAATAATGCATTTAAGGTATTGTCGATGTTCCGGACAGAACGACGCAATCTGTTTCGAGATCAAACTTCATTTGAGAGACGCCGATGTCTAATTTCCTTGAAATGCTTATTATTGCGTTAGGACCCTCGTCGATCATGGTATGATTTTAATTGGGCAAATTGATAGTCAATTTAAAGTATTGATGACATTTGAGATGCAATGGCGAAATTCGTTCGTCGAACAGAGATTGTTTGGTCGACGTCGAGGGCTAAATTCCTGAGCATGCACATTATTATCTTGTGATTTATGCTTTGCCTTGAAATACTTGTCTACCTTCTCGTACATCATTAATTTAATCAAATTTAATGTCATCCTTGGGTATTTAGTATGTTCTGAACGAAGTGGTGAAGTCCGTTCGCCCATCGGACATCGTGTCGTTACCGTCGAGGAAAAATTCCTTGATATGTGTGTTCTTTTCTTGTGTGCCTGTTGTATGTTTTTGCATGTAGATTTTGTCCACATAACTTTCTTTGGATGAATTAGGAGTGTATTTTAGGTATTATCAACGTACAATGGCGAAGTCCTTTTTGCGATCAAACTTTGTTTGAGCGTCGTTGAGGCCTTATTTCCCTCATATTGCGTGTCTTCGGATCATATTTAAATCACCTCAAAATTCATGACACCACCTCAGAAAATCCAAATTGAATGAATAAAATGTATACTCTGAATGTCGGTGACATTCCAGATGCAATGATGTAGTCCGTTTGTCGATCCGACATTATTTAGTCTGCTTCGTGCTTTAATTTTGGGTGTCGGTTGTCCCTTTTGACCAATCTTTGATTCAATTGTGAGGGTCCTCAACTTGGAAGAATTCAATGTCTTGATCACAATGACGCTGTCCATTTTACAATCAGAGGTCATTTGACCCTTCAAGTGATGCGTGGTATCACCCCGCGCACTGCTCGATTCGCCATTATAGCCCTTGTAGCAAGGTACAACCCTTCCAACCAATGTTATTCATTCCCGTTGCAGGCCTAACACCCATGAATGAATGTATCTTTAATTTCTTTAGATTGTTGCGTGGTTGAAGGTTGTTTAGCTTCTTGGCATGTAATTAGGCAACACATGTCCTCCTCAACATTTTTCACATTTCCAAGATTGTAGATTCCTAATTTGCAAAGCCCATTCATATAATTTAGCTCCCAACTCTATACCCACTTGCATCTCGTAGTTATCCCAATTAGGACATTGATCAAAAGAGGGAAGAGAATGTAAATGTCTGAACTTTCCAATCCTCCATAATATATCAAGCTCGATTCGTGTAGCAAATCATACCTTGAAGTATGAATGACCCTTCTTTTTATTACAACTCGTCAAACAAAGATTTTTTTTTTTTATCAAAATATCAAAATAATTCCTGATATCCTCAATAGTCTTTCCTTGAAAACCAAAAATCTGGTTGTGATCAAATTTAATCTACATTCAGGTTGAGTCATCTTTATCAAATTTATGCTCTTTGGGGTGGTTGTAGGAGTCAACAGAGGGTCCAACATTTGACTCCAATTTATTTACATAAAAGGATGCCTTCATTATATATATATATATAAATATATATAGAGAGAGAGAGAGAGAAATAGATTTTTTTTAAATTAAAACCCACTCAAAGGCCTATGCATTAATATAAGGAAAATAATAAAAGTCCTTAAAATGGATAAATATCTCACTACCACTCTAAAGAGCTACAATCAAAACAAAAGAAAAACCTAAGAGCCATAAATCTCTATCTAAATGCAATCCACAAAAAAAAAAAAAAAAAAACTTAAAATTTTACTAGAGGATAGGAACCATCACCCTAAAATTGGAGAGCAAAAAAGATTTGAGAGACTAAAAGGAAAAAAATCACCTGCAACAAAAGCGAATCACCTGAACCTAGAGTAAACATAGAAGCAGGGAGAGAGAGCAAGGCCATAAATAAGGATAACCCAGAGAAACATATGAGCAGTCAAATCATCCAAGCACAAAAAGCTAAAAACCTGACAAAACCACTAAAAGAATAGGTAAATTTTGTAATAAAAAACGCCAGAGAGACACAACCTACGAGCAAACAACAATGAACAAAGAAGATTCCTATCACCAAATAATTCAATCATATTTCATAGATCAACCAAATGAAAAAGCTTAGCAAGAGAGCCATTAACAAAGAACATTCTTTCCCCATTCAAAAGGAGCTAAAACTCAGCCCAAAACAAACTGAGCAGCCAAATAACAACTACAAAATCAACTTCAATAAAAGGCAATCAGTATACACCAAAAGAACTCAAGAAAGCTTATAATCAATGACCTAGACATCAGGGATAAAGCACATGATCCAACACCAAACATCAACCAGGACCCAAACCTACCGGAAGCAAAGAGAATTTCTATCCAGGGTCCTAAAAGGCCAAAATAGAGAAAACCATAACAATTAGCCAACCTTTCTAAAGTAAGACAACCCCATTATATCAACCCTCAACATACCCTTAACCAGAGGAAGCTCAGAGCAACTATGAAATATGATAGATTCAGTAGTAGTAGAACCTTTCTTAGCAAGATAATTAGTAGTACAATTCCCTTCCCTCGAAATATGAGTGATTTTATAACACATTGTCTCAAACAATTTATGATATTTCAAAATAAGTAAAAAAAAGAGAGACCACATTATAGAACTAATTAGAATAATTGATATTCACTAAAAACTTGAAATCAGATTCAATCCAAACTTTAGTAATATGACAATCTAAACATATCTTAATAACTTGCTAAAGAGCTTCCATTTACTCGTTAAGAATACCACAATAATTTGGAATTTTAGACGAAAAAGCTATCACAAAATTTCCATGATAATCACAGATGATGCCCCCACAACCAACATGTTAATGGAGACAGAGCCATCAATATTTAATTTAAACTGATCAAAATCGAGCGTACGCTAGAGAAAAGATTTAAAAAGCTCATAATTAATATCAGGCAACACAATATTACAGAAAGAAGAATTTTCATATTACCCCTACAAAATTTTGTCTTAAGCACCTAAGCCTGAAAATATTGAGAAATTTTGTTCTTAAGGAGGAGAATAATCCTCTCAGCATTCATTTTAATCCAATCATGTTTATAGTTAATTCTTGCCTACCAAAGGATCCAAAACACCAACATAGGGATAAGGGTAATTAAATGACCTTTAGGCTTCCTAAAAAACCAATCTTGTAGCATACAATAACAATTTGTATATCTGGCTCTTAAACTAATGTTCAAAGAGGACTATAGAATCTGCCAAACTTTGAAAGCAATAGGCCCATTTAAAAAGACATGGTTAATTAATGGTATCCATCTGAAAACAACACTAAAACTTAGAGGTGATATAAATACATTTAGCTTTAAGCTCCTCATCCATAGGAATGAAACCTTTAAGAAGACACAAAGTGAAATGGATATATGTTAGTACAAGTCTTATCCCGCAAGGTTATGGGACCAGCAAAAGCAGAAATGGTATTACCAAGGTGATCCCTAGGAATCTCACCACAAAATGTAGAATTCCCACTTATAATGCCCTTCACATTCAGTTTGAAAGAATTAATGGGGGGCTTAATCCAGTAAACAATTCTAGAACCAGCCGAATGGCAAGTGCCATCAAGCCTAATGCCAAGATCATTAGCAACAAAACAACAATTTTTAAAATTCTTAATAGAAAGAAGGTTAATAGATAATAACTTCAGGATTTTGTCTTCCACATTATTAATATTTCTATTATGGTTCATGCCCACACCATTAAAGTAAGAGTTGTTTCAGTCTAACCATAAATACCAAAGAATAAGAGAAGGAATCTCATTCATAATATGCCCTTTGGACTTGACAAACCAAGACCCCATAAAAGCATTAATGGAAAGGTTAGTATTAAAACAATTAAGCTTAAAACATCATCAAAATAAATCCAAGTTTTAATAGCAACAGGACCAAAAGAAAAAAATATGATGCATATTCTCAACATGGTAGCAACAATGACATTTGGAAGGAAAAATGAAACCTCTTTTAATTAAATTATCCTCACTAGGAATGAGTTTATGAAAAATTCTCCACATGAAATTAGCGATAGAAGAAGGAATTTTTTTATGCCAAATCAAAGAAAAAAATATAAGAACACTCTTTAGATCTGAAACTGCTCCAAGCATCCTTAAGCCTAAAAGTACCATCTTTGGACTAGTTACACAATAGCTGATCATCAAAATTGGTGTTTAGGGGAAGATTCAAAATTTGATGAGTAATAGAATCAGGGATCACATTCATAAGTTTATCATAATTCCAACAATTATCGATAATGAAAGCACTCACCTTAACTGTCCCCATAGAAGAGTTGTTAGTGATAGAGTTGATAGAATGTTGGTCAATCCAATGATCCTGCCAAAAGAAAACATCACCGTGAACAAGACCCCAAGAGAGATATGGTTCACCTCTACATTTTACCTTACAAAGTCTTTTCCAAAAATTGGAATCCCCTTGTTGAAAAAATAAATAGAAGGGTCCTTACCCACACAATACTTAGCCATTATAAAATTAGACCAAAGACTCTTAATAGCATGTAAAGTATACCACAATTTGAAAGAAAAGGTATAGGAAAGATCACACATGCTTTTACAACCCAAAGCGCCCTTATTTAACATGCCACAACATTTATCCCAAGAGGCCCAGATAATTTTGGTGTTAGAATTGGCCCCTTTCGAGAAGAATTTATTGATAATCTTATTAATTCTATTGCAAACCATTTTAGTATATTGAAGAGTTTGGAAACTATAAACCGGAAGTGAATTGAAAACACTTTGAATAAGCATAATCCTATCACCAAAACTCAAAAAGTTAGAGTCCCAAGATAAGAGCCTATTCTAAATGGAGGAGATTAAATCATCAAACAAAAAAGGCTTGTTATAGCCTTTAAAGAGAGGGACCCAATTGTGTTTAATAGTTAAATAAGATAACATAAAACAAGATAAAGTTTTGATATCCCCTATACGATCATTGGACATCTTTGAAGGAGCAATAAAATAATATTTATTTTTGTTTAAGGAAAGCCCGCTAATTATCTCAAAGTAATTAAAGAAGTCTAATAGTTTATTAATCCGATTAAAAGTGTCATTGGGGAAAATGATAAAATCATCAGCAAAACATAAATGCGATATAGGGAAATCACCCAAGGTTCTAAAATAGAGGCTAGGATTATGTTGAAAGAGGATTTAAAAAAACCTCTACACATGTAATCCACCACAATAATAAAAAGAGCAAGGGATAAGTGATCACCCTGTCTGAGTCCATGAGAGGATTTAAAAAAAAACCTTTGCTCTTTCCATTAATAATAATAGAAAAAAAAAGAAACTTTCAATGCAATTCTTAATCATATTAATAAAAATATAATTAAAATCAAATAACTATAAAATCTTGTAAAGAAAGCTCCAGTCAATGCTATCATAAGCCTTAGTAATATCAAGCTTCCAAATAATGTTGTTGCCTCTCACCCTAACATCAAGGTCATGACAAAATTCTTCCGTCAAAAGAATATTATCAATAATGGCTCAGCCTTGAACAAAACCATTTGGAAAGGGAAAATAATTTTAGGTAGAATGGAAATTAACCTACTTATGAAAATTTTAGAAATCAGCTTACTAAAAAAAGTACAAAGGCTAATAGGTTTCAAATCATTCCAGGTGGAAATAGTGGTGGATTTGGGAATAAGGACCAAAGACGTGGAGGTAAAAAAATTGGGAATCAAATTCCCCTCAAAGAAATCCAAAATAGTCGTAAAGAGATCATTGCAAATGATATTCCAAGTATGTTGAAAGAACTTAGTAGTAAACCCATCAGGCCCAGCAACCGATCGAATTACCATTTATGTTACAGATAATATTCATTAATTCATCCATAGAGGGAGGATTTACAAGCAATTCATTATCCTCCTGAGAAATAATGTTAGGAATAATACCCTGCAATAATATTAGAAGAGGTAAAAACTTTATTAAGCTGATTTTGAAAATGTTGAACAACTAAAGTAGCAATTTCCTCTCTCTCTTTCGTGAACAAACTATCATCATGCATGATTTTAGAAATAGAATTTTTGGCCCTTTTCCTATTAACCAAAGCATGGAAATACTTGGTATTATTATCACCATCAACCAAGTGTTTAGTAGAAGTTTTTTGCTTCCAAAAGGCTTCCTCTTGAGCTTGTAACTTAAACAAACTAGCTTTAGCCTCTTGAAGCTAGTTAAAATTAGTATTATTAGGACAGACTTGACAGATATTTTCCAAAGACATAACCTTATCTTCATTAACAAGGATATTAGTAAAGAGATTTTTGAAAACTTTACGATTCCACCAATTGAGGACTTGTTTCAATCTTTTAAGCTTAAGCCAAAAACTCTTCATGCCAATCACAAAATTATTAAGAAAAATAGGAGCATTCCAATTTTCCTGAACTAGTCCAATAAAAGAATCATGAAGCATCCATATATTTTGAAATCAAAATTAAGGAATAAAATTGAAATGTCCAACTTTAATAGTAATAAGTAAAGGCGAGTGATTAGAAAGGGTTCTACTGAGATGCTCAATCGATATAGTATCAAAAGAATTAATCTAACTGTCATTAAACAAGACACGATCCAAACGTTGTCATAAATGAGCATGATTCCAAGTAAATTGATTACCAGTAAAGCCAATGTTAATCAAATTGCAATCCATAATCATATTATTAAACTCCTCTATAGCAAGAGAATTAGGAGGAGAACCCCCCAAACGCTCAGAAGGATTAGATATCGTGTTAAAATCACCACCAACAAGCCAGAATAAGTTGCAAATACTATTGAAATTGTTTAGTTGTTCCCATAAATCCGTCTAGTAGTATGGGCAGAAGTAGCATAAATAAAAGAGGCAAACCAATTCAAATTCAAAAATTATATACTACAATGCAAAACCTGAGTAAAGTCACCAATAACATCAATTCTAACTGGATCCTTCAAAAAAACATAAATTTTATTGATAGAATTAGAAACAAAATGATTAAAACCCAAAATTCTAGCAGCAGAGGGTAATTTGGAGCCATTAATTAACGGCTCAAGCAAAATAAGAATAGAAATATTATAGATAGGGCATAAATTCTTAACTCTAACTCTAGAGGAGGGACAACCAATACCCCTCACATTCCAAATAATTACTTTAAACATAAAAAATAAGTTAAGAAGAAGTATTCAAGCGACAAGTATTTCTAGAAGGCTGTATGATAATATTTTTGCTTTCCTACCTCTCCTATTCTGAGGTTTGAAAAAACTAGTGTCATAGTCATCTTTGGTATAAGATTTAGCAACAATGTACAAATCATCGGTGTCAGCAAAATCATCACTATTATAATTAGAGGCAGTGGGATGCTTATAGTCATGTTTGGGTTCTAGTTGAGGACATTCATCCTCCATAAGGAGATCTTCCATATATAAGATAAGCTTACAATCATCAACCACATTTAAATGATTCTCCTCCTCCCTTGCCAATTCACCTTCCTCCAACTGAAAACCCAATCATAGCAGTATTCTCTTTTTCAAGCAAGTCCTTCTCCACCTAAATAACTTTAGCATTTTCTTGCTCATTCAAATTGGAGCCATTAATAGAGATATTAGCTAAAACCATTTCATTAATTTCAGGACAATTTTTGTTAATATAACAAGTTGCAGTAAACTCAACTTTAGACTTGTTATTTTTAGCTCCAACCACCAAAATCAGAACTTCCATATTAGATAAATCAAATGAAGGTTTAACAAGGACTTCTTGCTCAATAGGGACATCACCCATATTAGTAATCGTAGGTTCCACACAAGCTAGATGCATATTAGCCTCACAATTTTCAATAGGTTTCAATTCAGATCCCTCCAAATACACAAGATTTTCAACAAGAATGAAACCCGCATCAGTTACCGTAGGAACACAACAAGCTTGTTAATATTAGCCTCACAATTTTCGTTTGGTTTCAAGTCAGATCCCTCAGAATTTTCAACATGAATCAAATCCACATCGGTCCTTTGTGGTTTGTTAGAAGAATCATTCTCCTTACGAAGATGAGGACGCTTCTTAAAACATTCATTATTACTATGACCATGCATTTTGCAATAAGTACAAAAAATAGGAAGGTTTTCAAATTCAACTTTTTGAAAATATCCCTTCAATTCCGACCCAATCTAAATATCAGTGGGATATTTTTTGGAGATGTCCATCTCAACGAAAACACGAGCTATAGAAGGCCTAGAAACAGATGATGTAGCCTGGTTGGTTTGTAACAGTCTTCCAAAAATCAAAGCCAATCCATATAAAACTTAAGAATTAAAGAAATGAAATCAGAGATTCAGAAAAGAAATCCAAACATGCGCTATAGGGGATTCTTCCCTAACATCAAAATCTGGTGTCCATTTTAGCAACCGCATTTGGCATGCCTGGATATAATAAGATCTTCTAGCAAAAACTCGGCTATAGTCTATGTCATTAGATAGTTGAATCGCAACATGCATTTGATCTTGTAAACCAATATAGAAAGAATTCGACAGTTTTAGATTAGAGCTAGAAATATTTCTGTATAACATTGAGATTGGGACGTCTCAGCAAAAACTTACCAACCTAAGTTAAAGAGAAAGGAGCAGCTAGTTGAGAGACCACATCATCATCAAATAAAAAGAGAGTCGTGCAACCCTTAAACGAGGAATGCACAAATTTAAGTTTTGAAGAAGATGAAGCAGAACCAGCTAAGACATCCTTGAAAGATCGAGATTTCTCCTCACCAAGATAAGGGGCCGAAGGAAGGGGTGACTAAGGAGTCGTCATAGCCCCAAACCCCATGAAAACCTCAAAACCAAACACAAAAAACAACGAGCAAAGAACAACGATTAAGAATACAAGCGAAAAGTAGAGAAAACACCACGCCAAGAAGGCCAGCTAGAGAGTATGATGAAGAAACCCTAGATTGCCTCCAAATCGCCAGAGCAATATGACGGGAGGGAAAGCCTATATATATATATATATATATATGCTTTCCCTCCCGTCATGTATATATAGTTAACTAAAATAAATAAGAAATGAAGTATGCTTAAATTTATTAAAGTTTAAACTCAATTAAAGAAGAAGTAATTACCTGATATTTTGAAGTTGAGAAAATTCATTTTTTTATATAATAATGATAACATCAACATTTTATATCATTATGTGAAATTATCTACATGAATATTTATTTTCTAATTGAGTTTTTAAATAAAATTATTATTATAAAAATATTGAAAATTATAGCTGAATAAAAAAATTTAATATTAAGTAGATATTAAATTATCTATGTAATATGTTATAAAAAAATAGAACATATGGCTTAATCAAAGTAATTTATATAATTAAGTTTTAAAGTTAAATTTTTTTATTTGAGACACGTTATTGCAGCTTTAATTTTATCGATTTTCTATTCATTTCAAGAAAATCTTGAAAGAAAATCCATCTATCAAGAATGTATCTATCAAATCAAAGAGTTCCCAATCTTAAGAGGCCTGTTGACTTTCAACTAAAGCTTATTGATAAGAATTATGTAATTGGACTTGAATTATGTAAGCTTGTCGGAGTTGAAGTTCAGATTGACCTCTTGCATGGTAGATCATAATCCTCGTACAGACTAAAAAAAAATAGAAAGATGCAAAACGTGTTTCTCATGGGATAACGAAAATTAACTGAAATAAGCTAATGGAAACTTGTAAGATAAAAATGCGACTATTTTTACAGTAAAAGTAAAGTAATGTACTGTTACGGCATCATTTGTTACTTAATTTGGACATTGCATCAAAATTAAAGAGTTCTTTGTAAAATTCTTCAATTAAATTTAGTATGACATTATCTACTTCACGTTTGTAAATCAAATAATGTGAAAAAATTAATATGCTAAATTCCTTAATTAAATTTAGTAAGACATTATCATAAACACATTTATGATGAAACAGCTGAAATCAAATTGAATTGTTATTACTACAACTCAGGACATTAAATACTTGAAGCTAAGAAACGGTTCGACTCTCAGTTCATTTTCATAAGTAACCTGAGGAAAAAAATTAACCTTAAACAAAGAATAAAATCATATGTAATATCCAAAACGCATTATATCTTAGATAAGGTGGATATTAGACAAGTTAAAAATTTAAATATACGTAGACAAATAGATATTACTAAATCGCGAATCCTCATTTGCGGTTCAATGTTCAATCTTAAAATTGGATTTCCTTTATCTTAAAAAAAAAAGATTATTATTTATTTTTTAAATATGATACTGAGTATTAATAATTATAAGATTACTATCATTATTTCATCAATTATAAAATTTTTTAAACAAAAAAAAAATCACTTCTTATAAATATTTTATCATTTAAAGTATTACCAAAAAAATCTTACTATTATAAATAAAGTTTGAAAATCTATAATTTTAAATAATTATCAACATTTTTGAAAGATTAAATTTTTTTCAAAGACTTTCAAAACAATATCATTTTTCTTTAAAATATGGAGCATTTTGTGCCTTAACAAAAAAAAAAAAAATTCTAGCATTGCCCAGCCCACTTTTGTTGTTAATGAAGTAATATACTACTTGAATTAAAGTTTTTTTATGATAAATGAATCTAAGTTTTTCTTTTCTTTTTTAGGGGAAACCCACCAAAGGGGCCTACGCGTTGATTAAAGGAAAAATTACATAGTCCTTAAAGGGGACAATCCACTCGCTAATGCTCGAAGAGCTACAATGCATAAAAAGATAAGAAAAAACTAAAGAGAAGAAAGTCCCCACTAATCAGTACAAAATTTTCTAGATACATTCTAAAGTGGCACCCAGAAAGCGCCCAAAAAGTACAAAAGAAAGCTAGAGATCTCACATTCAACATAAGCCTTCTTCCAAAAAATCTACTAAGAGTAAGAACATCCTGCAAAAAAGAAATAGCAAAAAACCTAACAAAAAGAAAGTCAAGCTTAGAAAAACTTGGATATGAATAAGCCTAAGGAAATGACTGTAGATCCCAGGTATCCCGTAGCTCTGCAAAAAAGAAAAAGGAAACAGCAGCAAAGAGAAACCAAAGCAGCGAGAGAACAGCAGCAGCAAATAAAAAAGAACACCAAGGATCCAGAAGACATCGAGAGGGACGTCGGGAATACCCAGCAAAAAAACATTAAAATTAAGAAGCTCTAATATAAGGAAGACCAATTTTTTCAAGTCTCGTTAACCCTCTCAACATCAGGGGAATATTATCCTCCTCGAACTCTTGTAAAGTAGGCACAATACACCCCATTTTGGTCAACCAATCTGCACAATCATTTCCTTCCCGATAAATATGGTTGATAGTATAATTCAAATTACAAAGGAGCATTTTGATTTTCCTAATAATATAAAACAAATTAGGATGGCCAATATTGTCCCTTTGAATAATATGAATAACCAGTAAAGCGTCAACCTCAATATTCACATTGTAAAAACCTTTCCATTGGCAAATAGAAAGACCAATACAGAGACTCGTCAACTCAGCAAATCACATAATAGTGGTTTCAAGGAGCAGCAAAAGCATTAAGAACATAGCCCTTATGGTTGCGAATAATGCTCCCTCCCCCCCCACCCCCCCTCCCCCCCCCCCCCCCCCCCCCCCCCCCCACCCCCCCCCCCCCCCCCCCCCCCCCCCCCCCCCCCCCCCCCCCCCCCCCCCCCCCCCCCCCCCCCCCATACCAGCTTTTTGAAGACCCACTGATCCATCAGTATTGAGTTTAACAAAGGGGGCAAAAGGAACCAGCCACCTCACAATTTTATCCTAAACCAAAACATTGCCAGTCGTTATAGAAATACCTAGATTGGAAGCCAAAGTGGCCACAAGTTTAAAATGTTTCCCAGATAAAATATTAAAAAAAAAATGCTGAGAAATTTTGTTCTTAACATTGGAAATGTTCATATTGGCATCCATCCTAATAACATTGTGTTTCGAATCATTTCTAGCTTTCCATAAAAACCATAAAATGAGGATAGGCATGAGATTAAAGATATGGCCTTTAGACATAGTAAACCAGGACTTGAGCATGTTGCTTAAATATAAATTATGATCATCAAAATCTTTACGTACCAGCAATACTACAATAATACATCCAAACTTTCTTTGAAATACCCCATTTTTAGAAAAACACGATTGATGTCTTCACTGTTAAGGCAGCATTGGCATTTAGATGCTAAAGTAAAACCTTTCCGTTTAAGCAAAATGTCAACAGGCAAAAAAACCTTTAATGCATCTCCACGCCAAAATAGAGTAAGAAATAGGAATATTATTATGCCATAAAGCAGAGTAAAGACTCAATTGCTCTTGTTTAATTCTAAACTCATTCCAAACACATTTGAGATTGAAAGCACCAGAAGAAGCAATCTTAAATAAAATGCAGTCCTTGCTCTGTAAATTTAAGGGTAAATTCATAATAATATTCGATAAGTCCAAAGGAATACAATTTCTTATTTTATTAACATTCCAATCCCCATTCTCAAAAAAACTCTTTCACTTTGACATTAAGTAAAGTATGGGTGTTAAGAAAAGAGTCAATAGACCCATTCCCTAACCAATTATCTTGCCAAAAAGAAATTTCACCCAAGCCTAAGCCCCATTGAATATTCTTCTCCACCTCCCATTTAATATTACAAAGTCTTTTCCAAACTAAAGTGTCCTAATTCTTATAATAACAGGAAGTCAGATGCATACCTTTGCAATATTTCACATTCATAAAATTAGCCCACAAACTCATCTTAGATCTAAAAGAAAACCATAATTTGTGAGAAAAGGCAATCACACTATCATAAATAGATTTACACCCAAGGCCACCTTCAGAGGTAACACCACAAATTTTATCCCAAGCTGCCCAATAGATGCAAGAATTACCATTCTTAGCTCCCCAAAAAAATTTATTAATAATTCTCTCAAGTCTTCGATAAACAAACATAGAAGGATTTAACGTATGGAAAAAATACTCTTAACAAGAACCAATCTGCCACCAAACGAAAGGAAATTAGAATGCCATGTAGCATGCAATTTTTCTTTGAAACATAAAAAAAAGTTTCTTCAAAAATAAGTTTTTTCTTTCTACCTTTATAAATGGGAGTACCCAAATACTTGATAGAAAAATCCACACAGTTAAACCCACATTCACTTTTAATGGCATTAATTCTAGCTTGATTAACAGACTTGGCGACAATGAAACTGCTTTTTATCTTTACTAATAGCCAACCCACTCATATTATGAAAATTAGACAAAAATTGCATTAAGATTTTAACATTCTTGATGGAGCCGTTAACAAAAAATAATAAAATTATCTGCAAAGCTGAGATGAGTAATAGGTAAAACCCCTTTAGTGAAATAAAGCATATTAGAATGTCTTTTATATAATTCCTCTAAACCTCTCGAAAGATAATCAACAACAATAAAAAATAAAGCAGAAGACAAAGGATTACCTTGTCTCAGACCATGAGCTGATTTAAAATAACCATGATTTCTCCCATTAATAATTATAGAAAAGAAGCGGTTCTCAATACTATTTTTAACCAGCTGAAGAAAAGCATTATTAAAACCAAAAAGGGATAAAACCTTATATAAGAAGTTCCAATTCAAATTATCATATGCTTTAATAATATCTAATTTGAAGATAATATTCCCACCTTTCGTCTTATGATTGATGTCATGAGTCATTTCTTGAGCCAAAAGAACATTATCAAAAATACTTCTCCCTTTCACAAAACCGATTTGATTAGCAGAAATGATTTTAGGAAGAAGAAGACTTAATCTACCAGACAAGATTTTGGAAATAAGTTTATTAAAAAAGGAGCAAAGACTAATGGGCCTAAAATCAGTCCACCTGTTAGTAACAACTTTTTTAGGAATTAAAACCGAAATGGTAGAAAAGAAATATTTCGGGTATGGAGTACCTTTAAAGAAATCTTGAACAACCTCAAGCAAATCAGCTTTGACAATATTCTATGCTTTAACAAAAAAAAAAACAATAGTGAAACCATCAGCTCCAGCAGTCGAATCAATGCTCATAGTCTTAACAGAATCCCAAACTTCCTCCTCAGAAGGAGGAACCATAAGCAGGTTGTTATCAGCAACATCAATACAATGAGGTATAACATAAGGATTCGCAATAGGGGAAACATTAACATCAGAATTAAAAATGTTTTTAAAGAAGTCAATACCAGAATTAATAATGTCCTCTTCCTTATCTAAAACCTCTCCATCACTATTCAGAATTTTGAAAATATAATTCCTCATTTTCTTTTTATTAGCCACTGCATGAAAATACTTAGTATTACGATCGCCATCTAATAACATTTTAGCATTAGCTTTTTGTTTCCAATAAATTTCTTCTTGGTCATGTAAATTGCTAAGCTTAATCTTAGCAACATTAAGAGCCGAAAGATTCTCAGAATAGGAGTTTCCATATAAGCCTTATCAAGTTAGAAATGAATCTAAGTTATATGAAAATAAAGTTAAATAAAATACTTAAAATCTTAATGGTATGACTTAATTATAAAAACATCATTGATCATTATTTTTAATGCAAATGATTATGATGCATCATATTAGATCAATGATCTTGTATTTAATTTTTGTATATGACGACAAATAAATTTCTCTAAAATAAGTATCTATACTAATATAGCACAAATTAGTAAAATTTTATTGAGTTTAATAGAATGTTATATATTTTAATTCTATGATTGAATTGTTCGAATTCGGTCTCATGGGATGAGGTTGTTGATAAGGGTCTTCTCATCTATTTAGATGCACAAGCAAGCAATAAATGACTTGAGAGAGGAGGTGGCATTAAATAAATATTTTTATATTTTTTTAGAAAGAGAATAAACCGATTTTCATATATATAAATATATATATATATATATATATATATGTTCTGTAGTTACAAAAAACGATTTTCTTACAAAAATTTAGTTACACTTTTTGCGGAAAATTTTACAGAATTTCATTAAGAATTCTCTATATAATTTTTTGTCAACATAAACAGTTACCTGCAAAGTGTTCATGTTTAGCTTATCCTATAACGAGATTATTTTGGAAAGAATTAAACAGTTTAAACATCTTGAAAGTTATGGAAAAAAAAAAAAATATGAGACCATCACGTATCAATCTCTTTGAAACCTATTCTCTTTCTAAATTTGTTTCCTCGGATTTTGATAAGGACAATCTCGGATCTGAACTTACTATATATATATCTCCACATCATGGCGTAGTCTCTTCAGACATAACACCGATTTCTATAGCTATTCTCATCTACATTTATCATTTCTTTAATCTATCTCAATACAGCTTAAAAATGATTCTATTCTTCTCTCTCTTCATTTTATCCTTGGAGAGCTTTTCCTTCGTAGTCTACTCTGATCAAGCTGTGGCCGGCTCCTTAAAAACTTTATCTTTGCGTGGTTTGAGGGCAAAACCTGCTTATTATGAGGAGCTGCAGCAAATAGCTAACTTTAAGAGATCCAACGAGAAGGTATTGATTGTAGAGGACTATGGTGCAAAAGGTGGTGGAGTTGATGATACTATGGTAAGGATAAATTTGTCCTTTTGGTGATGTTGCCTTGTTTTTCTTTCTTTTAAGTTATTTGGAAAATTGAACAAGAAAAAGCATATATGTATCTTAAATTTTTTTATATTTATTAAATTTATAAATTTATTTAAATATTTTTCAAATATTATATCTTCTAAAACTATCATTTAACATGAATGCATACTTTACTGCAAAATTGTACATTATATTTATCTTATTTGAAAATTTTATAAATATTCTTTTAGTTGCAAAATTTTACAAGTGCTTTTGTAAGAAAATTAAAAATGAGGCAAAATATAAATAAAAAATCAAATTTTAATAAAAAAATTTAAATAAAACATGTAAAAATATCAAAAATATTTTTGAGTTAAAATAAAAAAATTAGTTAATATATATTCAATTTGGTCTATTTATATTGTTATGAAATAAGCACATTGATATATATTGAATTAATAATTCAAATGAAGAGATGTGACTTCTTTTAAAAAAAAGATTCAATTAGTAAGATAAGGAATCTTTGCTTCAATATATTTACAACATAAATAGAAGCTTTAGGGTGTTTGTGCTGTGTGAGCGTTGGGGTGGTTTGGTTGGTTTTCTGCTGCTAATTGTTCAGCGGGGGTTGGTGATGGCGGTTCTTCTTTCTTTGTTGTTTGATGGTTGTTTAATTGGGGTTGAGATCTTTGCCCGTGCTGCTATTGAAGTGGGTTGCTCTATTTGTTTTCTTTTTTTGCCTTCTTTCTCTCCTCTCTGTTGGGTTCTCATTTTGGTGCCAGGTTACACCTTTTTTACATTGTTTTTGAGCCCTGATGTTTGCGATCCTCTTGTTATCCTGGATGTTTATAATGGGCTGTTTTTTCTTTTATTTACTATTTCTGTTTATCTCATTTTTGCTCTAGTATCCTTGCAGGCCTGTTTTGCAGGTTTTTGGAGCTTCGCGCTCGTTTTGGGGAGGATACGCGTGTTGGTTTTGGGCTTTGCTGTTAGAGCTCTTTCTATCCCTTTATTTTTGTTTCTTAGAATGTTACTAGATATTTTTGTAATTTTGATTAGCAGGGAACTCCGACCCTTAGGTTTTTTCTTGACTTTGTTTGTAGCTCTCTGGAGCATTAGCGGGCTAGAGATCCCTTTAAGGATTTTGTAACTTTTCCCTATATTAACGCGTAAGCCCGTTGGTGGGTTTTAACAAAAAAAAAAAAAAAAAAAAAAAAAAAAACATAAATAGAAGCTTCATAAGTATTTGCATGCTAAATGGATTTAAGTGTATAAAAATTTTGACATTACTTATTTTGCCAGGCTTTTAGAAAGGCATGGAATGCAGCTTGCTCCTCTAATACTCCAGTCTCTCTTTTGATACCCAAGGGTAACATATACCAATTAAAGCCCATCACATTTTATGGACCTTGCTTATCAGATATTTCAGTGATGGTGAGATTTGAGCATTCATCATAAATCAAATTATCAAAATTATATTATTAAGGCCTTGATCTATATATAACTTTTTACAATAAATATTCTATCACTCATTTATTTATGTATAAATATAATTATTAGATCATTGGGGGACAATTGAAGCTTCTTCAAACCCATCAGATTGGAATGGAAAGAACCAAAGGACTTGGATTTCTCTTCAACAATGTAAAAAATCTTCTTGTTTTAGGTGGGGGAACCATCAATGGCAATGGAAACATTTGGTGGAAAAAATCATGCAAAGTAGATAAATCACAAGTAAGAATTTATTCTATTTTGGTTTTCAAAATTTAATCCATATTTATGTATATTAATTAAAGATATACATACTAATTTAGCTTATTTCTTCTTTGTTTTGTATAAAATTACCTTTCAGCCATGCAAAGACGCACCTACGGTATGTATCATCATCAAATACATTTAATTTTTTCTAAATATAAAATTTTTAACAAATTAATATTCATGGAAAAAATATATATATTGTTTTTTGATGTAGGCCTTAACTTTTAATGCATGCAATGGATTGACGGTAGAGAGCTTAAATGTGATAAATAGCCAACAGATCCACATTATGTTCGAGAATAGCAAGAATGTCATTGCTTCAAGCCTTAGTATAGTTGCACCCAGCAATAGCCCTAACACAGATGGAATTCATATTGCAAGAACACAAAATATTACTATTAACCAATGCACCATTGCCACTGGTATGTTTCACATTAATGTATATATTCAATGATATATATATATATATATATATATATATATATATATATATATATATACAATTTATTTGGGTGAATACTTACTTCAATATTATTTACAATGTACATTAATGATTGATATATTATTATAATTTACAGGAGATGATTGTATATCAATAGTGAGTGGATCTCAAGATGTGCATGCTACTAACATAACTTGTGGCCCAGGTCATGGAATTAGGTAAAAAATAAAATCTTCATTTACGATGACCTTGTTGATTTAAATGAATTAATTTTGTTTTATCGACATGTAATCATAGCTAAGAATGCTTATTTTTTAAGCTATGATTAATGACATTAGTAAATGTGTTTTAACATATCTTAACTTTTAATGTTACCTAGTATTGGAAGCTTGGGAGCAGAGGGCTCCACTGATCAAGTATTAGGAGTGACTATAGACACTGCACATTTGATTGGTACTTCAAATGGGGTTCGTATCAAGACATGGCAGGTATTCAAATAAATTAAGAAATATAATTTTTAGATCAATATAAGCAAATTTAAATTTAATTTAATTTAATTTTATGATCTTGAAATCTACTTTGACATAATGATAATATAAATTATAATTGATTAATTATAATTAATTCTTCTTTTGAAATTATTTAATGAGTATAAATTTACTATATTATATTTAAATATGTAAATCTTCTTTTTATTTTTCAAAATTTTCTTTATTTTTAACTATGCGACTTAGTAATTAATATCAATCAATAGTTCATTTACAGCCTTATTATATACATAAGAACACTCTTCTGCATTTAAAAAAGTAGCGATAAAACAAGAATATGATGTTTCTACGTAAACTAATAATAGGCTAAATATGTATAAATGTAAATACACATAAAGTTATAATTTTTTTCAATCCTTTGGCATATACTTCTAACTCAATACAAGCGCGCAAATGATTTCATTTCCTTATGCTTTTTTATTTTTTATTTTTATATTTTTTTTCTTTTTATTTTTATTCATTTCCTTATGCTTACTTTAGCAATGGATTTTTTGTAGGGTGGAAGTGGTTATGCAAAGAATATACTATTCAAAAACATAAAAATGAGCAATGTTGAAAATCCAATAATCATCGATCAAAACTACTGTGACTCCACCAAGCCATGCACTCAACAGGTATATCAATAAGTTATCACAAATCAAAATATAAGCACATAATCTTACAATTCATTTGATATTATTTTTTAACTATTTTTGTGATAGCAATATCATTCAATAAAAAAATTTTGAATGTTTAGATAAAATAGTTATACAAAGCTTAATTTAAAAGTTTCTTTTAAATGAACAAAATTGAAATTATGATTGAAAAATACTACTTTTAAAAAACTATGTCAAAAAAGTAAAATATTCATTCAAAGATAATATTAGTAATATTCATCTTTCAAATTAATAGGTTATTTATCGATAAATTTGTATATAATATTTTTATTATTCTATGCAGAAATCCGCAGTGCAAGTGAGTAATGTACAATACAACAATATCATGGGTACAAGTGCATCAAATTTTGCAATAAATTTCAATTGCAGCAAAAGCTTTCCATGCAGTGGTATAATATTACAAGATATCAACTTGATTAAAAATGGTGGTGGTTCTGCTAAAAGCTTCCTTGGAAATGCTATGTTGACCAATATCGGGACTGTCATCCCAACATCTTGAACTTAATGTTCAATGGATAATATCACATTTCATGTAGATATATAGAATAAAATTAGGGTTGCATAAACATGCTCCCTGAAATAAATGATATGTTGTTGTTGTATACTTTTACATAAACTATATATAGTTTCGTTTAGTGTATACATATTTGATTGATTAAAAAAATTTCATGTACATGTAAATTTCCTTATATATTAAACTTTATATTTGTGAATAGAGTGCCACTTTGCTGAAATTTTAAGTTTTTATGACTGCTTCTCTTTTGCCCTTCTCTCTCTCTCTCTCTCTCTCTCTCTCTCTCTCTCTCTCTCTCATATATATATATATATATATATATATATATATATGGCTAATGTGGAGTTGGAATGATTTAGATTAATATTTTTTTCTTCTCTGCTATATGCATTGGAGAGCTATTACTATTTTTTTTTAGTTAAAACCCATTGAGGGGCCTACACATTAATACCAAAAAAGGGGTTACAAGATCCTTTAAAAGAACCTCTAGCTCGCTAATGCTCAAAAGACCAACAAGAGAAAGCAAAATAAATCCTAAGAGTCAGTGGTACCTTATACTAAGAATAACAAAAAAATCCTAAGTACATTCTAGGGCTGCAAGAAGATAGCACCCAAAAAAGGAAGAACAATATAATAGTATTCAGCACAATCTTCCTACAAAAAAATATAGGCTAACCTCCAAAAACTCAAAAACCTAGAGCTCTCGATATCCCTGCATAAATTATAAAGCCAAGTTTGTGGGCACCAGATCTGCACAAAGAAGACACTCCAACACAAAAAGGTAATTTGGCAAGTATAATGGGACGAGTAGATATTTAAGCATTTGACATATAAAAGAAGAAGTGAAGTGTCAAACCCATCCATGAGAGCAAACACAACTGCTACGGTGTGTAGAACACAAAGCAGCCACGGTGCCATTTGGCGGCAAAACTGCCGGTCAGAGGACACGTACCACATCCTTATTGGTAGGAGTTTAATTGGGAATGGATCATAGTGATATTTTCGACTAGGCATTAGCTAAAGTTATAGTTGAATTTGTCCACCTCGGCAAACTTGTTTAGAGGATGGATGGATTCTGCTTTCAGTGGTTGATGGGTTTGTTTCAATTTTAAGACTTTTGGATTTTTTTTTTTTTAGTTTTTGGATTTTGGAGTAGTTTATTAGCAATTGAAAATATTTATGAACCCCCCCGGTTAATATCTGTAGTCAACACGTCCATCATCAGGGTGTTTGGGGCATTTTTATTTGTAGGTTGAACCTTGTTGACTCTGTCTGGCTGTCGACAGAGGATCGGGTTTCATTGGTTTTATGGCTTTAAGGCTTAATATGAATGTATAAAATAAATATCCTGATTTACCTAACGACAGCATATTTATTTAATAGTTCAAGCCATATCGACTTCTATCTACCCACATAGAAGGATCGGGCTCAAACTTAGATTTATTTATTGACCCGCGTAGCATCCCTAGATATCATGTTTGTACCAAATAACATGCTCGTCGAGGACCATGCGGGTGTTGTGATTATATATGCCCTTATGTGTACCTATGTGTATACAAATTATGATGCATATGCGAGGGCATTTACTTGAATACACTTATATATGTATCATTTATTATTCTTTGATACATGTCGAATCCTTCTGGTTGCAATTGACATGTTGAATGTGGAATGGGTCTTTGACAATGTCATTGAACCCTCTAGATTGTAGGGTGTTTTTCATGGAATTGAGTCGTGATGATGGAAATATTATCGCTCCTTTAATTCCTGCCTTTTGATAAAGTCATCAGGCACATATTGCATTTGTTACAAATCCACCACCACAGCCTTCATTTGTGTCTTGATGTTGGTCGTCTTTATTGATAAGGGTACAGTGCATTTGTTTACAAGTTAAAATTACCCACGTGAGGAATTATTATCTCTATCATATGCTTCCACCCATGTTCGTAGGGAATTCACTGCATTTACAATCGTCTGTTGATTATTGTCCCTTGCATGTGAGGAGTCTCTTGTTTATTCATTGCTAATCGTATTTACATTCATATGTCAGTATCATCAATCATTAGTTAAAACTTTTATATTGTTGATGGCGAACATATCATGTCCCAAGTTCTTGATCGTGTATAGGCACTTGCATTTTTGCACATATAGGTTGTTCTTCGTAAGAAAATGAACAATGAAGCTAGCACGGTGATTCTTTTATTTTGATTAAAAATCTAGCATCATTGATTTCAATCTTGTGGTTGTTCTTTCATCTGACAATTACCGGTGAGCAAATAAATCTATAGATTGCAAACCTTTCATTTATTTGGACACAGCTTGTAGTTTGCAAGGGACTTATGTGTGGATGATAGTTTCACTATGCACCTTGTGTCGATTACTCGACACAAATTATCTTCAATCACTTTAGAGCATGATAGAGATACATTACTTGTACTCATGGCATACCCCATTTTGGTTTAATCAATTGCTCTTTAGGAGTTAGTTATTCCTTATATTACAAACCAACTGTGATGCTCCAAAGTTCTCATATGATGGCTTTCTAACTAAGTCATACCATTTCACAATTTTCTCTTTTTGTGTGTTCATCAAAATTTGAGATGATAATTGTAAGTTCTTTATTTATCATAAGTTTTTCATGTGTTTAATCTTGTAGGATGCTTTCATTTTTAATACAAACTTTGTGATTAATCCATATACGACTTGTGATGTTTATTCATGTTCTCGCTTAGGATCAAACCATGCATCATTTCAATTAACATTAAAGCTTCATTCAACATAAGCTTTATGATTTGTATATCCAAAATTCATAAATTTAATGAGAGTTGGAGATTCTAACTTTAGGCTTTAGGTTCTATTCTTCATCATCCATTCAAGTTAAAGTGCTTTGCACTTAGCTTATTTAAATTCAAATTCTTCATTGATTATTTCATTTATGCTTAAATTCATTATATGTTCAATGTCATTTGATTAAAGCACATTGGAGTCCAGGATGATTTCTTGGCTATCCAAAAAGTAGTGTTTGAATCAAGTTTAAGTTTGAGCTCATTTATTTGGGTTTAAGTTTTAATCATCCATTTTTTTATCCCTGCTGTCCAAAGATGAGTTCCCTGTTGTCCAAAAATTTGTGCAAGTCCTTATCTTTTTTAGACAAAATTTTGGCAGCCTCCCGGCGTCTCTCCCATTTAGGGAAAAACCAAGAGGCAACCTACTCGCAATGTCAAAAAAGACGTGCACAGTTGGTGTTTGTGAGACACCGTGGCTGTAGTTTTTTTGGTTGTCATCCACCACACCATGAAAGGTGTGTATAGGTTATTAAAAGTAGATATTTAAAAAAAGAAAAGCAATTATTTCCTTGTCGGGTACTTATATTTTTGTCTCGCTGTGCTAAGAAAAGCACAGACAAGTAAGAGGTTACAATGTCCTTAGAAGGCACCTCCAGATCGCTAATGCTCAAAAGAGCTAAATTAGAAAACAAAAGAAAACCTAAGAGCCGATTGTTCCTTTTTCTAATAATTACAAAAAGACCTAAGTACATTCTAGGGCTGGAAGAAGATAACACCCAAAAAGGAGGAGCCGAATAATCACGTTCAGCCCAGTCTTCCTGCAAAAAGAATAAGCAAACCTCAAGGAGCTTTGAGAAGAAGAATTCGTGAAATCCTTGAAAAATTTGTGAGCCCAAAATTCAGGATAGAGAAGCTGCATAAAAGAAAAACTCCATAATACAGCATTAATAAAGCAGGATAATTGTAAGAGATAAATATTAAAGCAATTCGAAAAGTAAGTGAGGTTAATACCCCCACCATTTAAATTGATAACCTGGAAGGTAGCTTCAAGCATAACAGAGATAATTCTATGAGCAAATAACCTTATAGTTAACCCAACTTTACCAGAATAAGGGGTTAGAACATAAACATAGAAATAGATATTAAGGGGGTAAGAAAAAAATAGAGTCTAGAAGTTCACCAGCCAAGAAACATTGGCAATCTCTTGCAGGTAGTCGAGGCACCAAGACACCCCAGATAACCCCCAAAGCAGAGTAGAAATCTCCCTAAGCAGTCTGTACAACATAATAAAAAAGAAGAAATCGAAAGGAGTCCCGGGCTCCCAGACACAACAAACAATAAGACCACAAAAACTTTAGATAATAAACGATTTCATAAAAAGGGCAAGCTTGCCGTAACTAGCCATAAATACCAAATTTAGCAGCCCGGATGAGTGGCAATCACCTATAGCTGACAGACCAACCATAAAACATTATCCCACAGAACACTAGCAGCCCTAGGTAAACCACCAAGCAGAAAGGAACAAACCCTTAAACTCCACCACAAAATAATAGTCATGACATTATAAAAAAAAAAATTCTAAGGTTCCAGAAGTTTAAATTGGGAATACCCCAAAAGCTACAAGTAAAATCTGGTAAAGGGACCAAAGGAAAATCACCAGAAAGAGCCATAAATACCAGATAAAGATACTAAAGCATGACGAAGGTAAGGAAGCCTGGTTTTGTCTATTGTAATAAGCTCTTTAAGATGGGACGGAAGATTACAAACATTAAGCTCTTGATAAATATTAAGTTGACAACCAAATTTAGCCAACCAGTCTGCACAAGCGTTCCCTTCACGATAAATATGTGAAATAAGATAATTAAGCTTGGATAGAGAAACTTTAATTTATCTAATCGTGTAAAAATTATGAGGATTACCAGCATTCTCATCCATAATAATATGGATTAAGAGTTTAGAATCCACCTCAATCAACACTTGATCAAAACCCAGTCTCAAACAGATGTTTAAACCATGAAGTTAGCCCAAAAGCTCAGCAGTGATAACAAAACAAAGTTTCAGAGGGCCAAAAAATGCAGCAATAGGACTACCATTATGGTTGCGGATGATCCCACCCAATCCAGCCACATTCGAACAAACCGATCCATTTGAGTTAAGTTTAACATAAGGAAAAGTGGGCTTAATCCACCTCACAACATGGTCAGCTTTATCTAAGGGGCCATTGTTACTATTAATGCCAAAATGAGTAGATAATTGACTGCAGTTTTTAAAATTTTTTTATAGTAATACGATTGACAGAGTGCAACTGTAGAATTTTATTTCTAATATTATCAATGATCTGATTAGTAACCATCTTGATCTCATTGTGTTTAGAGTCACTCCTGGCCTTTCAAAGGTACCAAATAATCAAAATAGGAATAAAATTATGGATATGACCTTTGGCTTTAGAGAACCACAGTTTAAAGATATCAGCGACCTCACATTGAAGAACCTAATTTCAGCAAGATTAAAGAAGTGGTACCAAAATTTTTGAGCAATCACATCATTAATGAACACATGCTTGATACTTTCAATATTAAATAACATTGACATTTAGAAGCAAAGATAAAACCTTTTTTTCGCAAACGATTGTCCATAGGTAAATAGCCTTTAAGGCATCTCCAAGATAAAATAGAGTAAGATAAAGTAATACTAATATGCCAAAGAGAAGAAAAGTTTTGAGAGAATTCACCTTTGAATCTAATAACCTCCCACACCTTCTTAATACTGAAATTACCAGATGAGGATAAATTGAAAAGAATTTTATCTTTGCAATATAAATTTAAAGGAATTTGCACAATTATCTCAGCAATGTCATTCGGAACAACCTCCAAGAGTTTTGTATTGTTCCATTCACCTTTATGAATGAAAGAAAAAACTCTAGTTTTATCAATAGTATGGGTATTAAGATAACTATCAATAGAAGATGTACCCAACCAATTGTCTTGCCAAAAAGAAACATTCTCTTTCCCAAGGCCCCATTGGATATAATGTTCAGTCTCCCATTTAATCTTACAAAGCCTTTTCCACACCAAAGAATCGGAAGATTTATAGTGGAAAACCAAAGGATTGAGCTCTTTACAATATTTAGCATTCGTAAATTGAGCCCATAAACTGTTATTAGATCTAAAGGTAAACCAAAGTTTATGAGAAAAAGTATGCACAGTGTCAAGAATAGTCTTGCAATTTAAAGTGCCCTCATTGTAAAACCCACAGACTTTTCTCCAAGTGCTCCAATTAATTCAAGAAATTGTTGTTTTTGGCTCCCCAAAAAAATTTATTGATCATTTTTTCCATTCTATTACAAACCGTGGAGGGAGGTTGAAGAGTATGAAAAATAAATATAGGAATATAACATAACACACTTTTGATCAAAACCAACCTACCCCCAAAAGAAAGAAAACTAGAAGGCCAATTAAGAAGTTTTCTTTGAAAGATAGTGAAAATATTTTCAAAAAGATTAATCTTTTTTCTACCTTTAAAAAGAGCGGTGCCAAGATACTTAATAGGAAGTGAGGAAGAGTTAAAGCCACACACTCTCTTAATCTTATTAATCCTGCAATTATTCACAGATTTACTAGAAATGAAATTATTCTTCTCCATATTAATAGATAAACCACTAATATTCTGAAAATGTAACAAAATTTGAATAAGAGTTTTAATATTTTTAATAGAGGCATTCGAGAAAATAATAAAATCATCAGCAAAATTGAGATAACTAATAGGAAGGCCACCAGCAGTATGGAAGAAAAGGTTAGGGATCCTTATATAAAGATCCTCAAGGCCTCTTAAGAGATATTCCATGGCGATATTAAACAGAGAAAGAGAAAAAAGATCCCCTTGTCTTAGCCCAAGCTCAGATCTAAAAAAAGCCATGGTTACGACCATTAATGATAATAGAAAAATAACAGTTTTTAATACTATTCTGAATAAGCTTAATGAAAGACTGATTAAAGCCAAACATAAATAACACTATATAAAGAAATTGCAAGTTCAAATTATCGTAAGCCTTAGTAATATCAAGTTTAAAAATAAGATTACCTCCAGTAGCTCTAGCATTAATATCATGAACAATCTCTTGAGCTAGTAAAATGTTATCAAATATACTCCTACCTTTCACAAACCCAGTTTCGTTGAAAGAGATAATTCTCAGTAAGATTCGCATTAATCTAGAAGCAATAAGTGGTAGATTCATTTTTAGGGATAAGCACAATATTAGTGGAAGAGAAGAATTTAGGGTATGGGTTGACATTAAAAAAATCAATCACAGCATCCACAACATTAACTTTAATAATATCCCAAGTTTTGACAAAAAATTTGGTAGAAAACCCATCAGGGCCAGCAACAGAATAGCTATTCATATCTTTAACAGTGCTCCAAATTTCATCCTCTGTAGGGGTTTGAGTGAGTAAATGATTATCTTCCTCATCCACAACATTAGGGTTCACATCAGAATCCAAAATAGGTATGGTTAAAGTAGAGCTATTAAAAATCTCTTTAAAATAATTCACACCAGAATTAACAATTAACTCATCAGAATCATAAACACAACCAAGATTGTCAACCATTCTGAAAATATGACTTCTAATTCTATGTTTATTAGCTAAAGCATGGAAAAAAAGAGGTGTTCTTATCCCCTTCCAAAATCATAGTAGTAGAAGCCTTTTGTTTCCAAAAGATTTCCTCCTGATTTTGCAATTGGAAAAGATGAATTTTAGCATTATCAAGATTAGAAAGATTTTCAGTTATAGGATTATCCAAAAACAATTTATCCAACTCCAAAACTTGATTTTCAACTTCCTTGATATTCACAAAAATGTTTTTGAAAACATATTTATTCCACCATATGAGAACTTGTTTTAGTCTACTCAATTTAGCCCAGAGGTGAGCCATGCCTTTAATATTATTGTCAGAAGAGATAATGGCTTGCAAGTTATTAAAAACCACATTTAAAAAATCAGAATGGGGAATCCACATGTTTTGAAATCTAAAGGCTGAAGAAGCATTAATTTTATTATCAGAAATGTTCATCAAAAGAGGAGCTTGGTCATATAAAGTTCTACTCAAGTACTGAACTTGAGTCATAGGAAAATCTCTTATCCAATCATTATTAAAGAGAATTCTATCAAGTCTTTGCCACATAGAAGATCTACTCCAAGTAAAAGCACTACTAGAAAAACCAATATAAAAAAAGTTGCAATTAGAAATCATGTGATTGAAATCATCCATAGCATTCACATTAGGGGGGTTACCCCTATCCTTGCATTAGCACTAGAGATAATATTGAAATCACCACCCACACACCAAGGACTATTAAAGATGTGGGCAAAATCCGATAAAAGTTCCCAAAGAGGGAGCCGACCTATTTTAGTACAAGGAGTGTACACAAAAGAAGCATTAAAAATAAAATTGGAATAAGAAATTTGTACATGAACAACTTTGTGAAAATCAGAGATGATAGAGATGTTGAGGTGACTCTTCCACATAATCCAAATTTTATTAGAACAATTAGTAAAGCTCATGTTAAAACCCAAATGAGAGGCAGTACTATCAATTTTATCAGAAGAGATGAAAGGTTCAAATAAAACCAAAAGATGAATGTTATGCACATGACCTAAGTGTCTAACACGGGTCTTAGAATCAGACACCCCGATTCTCCTCACATTCCAAATAAGGGCTTTAATCATTGGAATTTTTTGTAGTAGCTTGAGCCATAGTAGAACGAGGTGTCTCAGGTAAGGGAACTTAACCAATTTTTTTTTTCTTTTGCTCCTTAAAAACTCCTTCCTCCTTATTAGTTTTAGAAGCCCAATCAGCATTAGCAGATGAAGAGGTAATATTGGGACAAACCCATTTGTCCACATTTAATTTGAACCGCATTAATAGGGTCAGGAATTTACTAGGGATAAATTCCCCTTCTTCACAATCCTCCACACTATCCTTTCCCTTATCATTAGTATCCACAGTATTCAAGAGGTTGGGATTCTCTTCATTATGAAGCATGGAATCAATAGAAAAAAAAAATATTAGGAAGCTCAATACCTTCCTCAATAGTTTTATCATTAGGAAAACATCTCTCGGGTGAGTTGCAAGGAGTATTATCTAAAACCATAACATTTTTCAAAGGAATAAAAATTTCATTTACAACCTTCTCAACAGTGGAAGGGGCGTCGTTCTGATTCAGAGGAATCAGGACATCAACCTTCTCTGTGGACATAATGGTAGCGGCCCCCTTTCCAATGGAGTTGTTGGAAACTTTTTTAAGCTCCGGATGTAGTTTAAAACAATAAAAAATCACATGGCCATGTGTTTTTACAGTGATTACAAAAATCAGGAACTTTTTCAAAATCCACCTTTTATAAATAACCAAAAGCTTTTGATCTTACTAAAACTTCCTTAGAATTTTTCTTAGTTATGTCTACTTCAATAGAACCCTAGCCACAGACGGACAGGTTCTAGAAGCAGTAGCTTTATCCGTTTGTAATGGGCGGCAGAAAATCGAACTAAGGGCATGCAAGACTTTAGCGTTAAAAAAAATGAAGTCTAAGATTAGGAAACGAAATCCAAATAGGCACAACAGGGGATTCTTCTTTCACATCAAAGAAAGGCATCCACTTCAAAATCCGCATTTGGCAGTTAAGAATAAAATAAGATCTACGGGCAAAAACACGACTGTAATCAAGATCGTTGGATAGCTGAAAAGCAACATGTTTGAAATCTAAAAGACCAACCGAATAGAAGCCCGACAATTTCAGATTACCAAAAAAAGCACGAGTCGTGTCCAGATTAGGCTGTCGGAGGCCAAATTTACCCACTAAAGTGAAACGAAAAGGATAAGCAAGGTTCAAAACATCATCATCTGAGAGCATAACAGCCAACACACCATTAAAAGTAGATGGGACAAGTGAAGGTATGGTACACATGCCGAAGATCCAGTGAGAACATCTTTAAAGGAACAAGATTTTGGAGGAGAAGGAACCACCGAGTCCAAGCTAAAGAAACCTTTGTTCGAGTCTTGAACCTTGGTAGCAATATTCCCCCAGGGCATCAAGGAGGATGCCCCCGCCATCGCATCTTAGCCCAAATAGGGTCGAAAGCGAAAAAGAGAACCAACGATGGAAAAAATGGAACAGATCGCTCGATTGCACTGTCGGAGAGGACGCGAGGCGCAGGAGAAACCGAGGTATGAAGGGAACCCTAGAATTGCCCGAGACGGCGCTTAGGAAGACACAGAGAGTGAAGGGGGGGGGGGGGGGGGTTTAAAACTAATAACATATTTTAAAACTAACAAACAGATTTCAAAATTAAAGACATATATATTCAAAAAAAAAAAAACTAATAACTGATTTTAAAACTAATAACATATTTTACAACTAAAGATTGATTTATAACTACAAAAAAAAACTTTATTACTGGATAAGACTAACAGCTAAATTAAAAAAAAAACTAAAAGTCCTAATTAATATTACTAACTAAGATAAAATGTTAATAACTAATAACTCTAGTCAACATTACTAACTAAAAATAATATCTTAAGAAAATAAAATAATAGTAAGAATAAAAGAACTGCAGCAAAACAAGAGGTTTCTTTGGTATCCAAGAGGAATAACTTCACGTGATTATGGTGGAGAAGCAAAGAGTTTGGGTGCAGGCATTCACATGAATGAAAGAGTAAAGAAGACAAAAGGAAAAGGGTAAGGCTCACTATCAGAGCCCTGCATTGGGTATCCATATTCCCACCCACCCACGTACCCACCTATATCCAATGGGCATGGGTGGGCATGGGTACACTCATGGCCTGATGGGTGGGTATGGATGGGTACACAGCATCATAGGACAACCGATTTATATTACTAATCATCATATGCATGCAATATATTATAGTAATCCTAACTACGCAGTGCGCAACACTGAACCGCGTCATGACCATGATAAATTTTAATATGTGGCTTGAAAGTTTGCAGTAAGAGAAAATGAAAAAAAAACCTCAATGTGACTAATCCGTCGAAGACTACATTCAATAAGTGTGGAAAGTGAGTGGGTATGACATCTGAAAAGTCACCATAGGTGGGAGTGGGTGGACAAAGCCCTCCAGTGCACAGCGTGGATACCCAATGGGTACCCAACCAAGACCCCATGTAGGGCTCTGCTCACTACTGATTGAAGTGGAAAAGTTTAGAGTATGCCCACAACTCTCTTAGCCCAAATATGCAAAACAAGTGGGAAGGAGCTAGTCTGTTATAAACGGAAATCTGATTCAGTGGAGGTAGGCTACTCGGATACAGATGAAAGGGTAGTGTGGAAGTGGAGAGCTGCTATTGAAACGAAAAGGGAGGAGGTTGGATCAGAACAGTGGGAAGAGGCGTGAGGTGCGGATTGGTATTCGACCAGAATGAAGGCTGAGAGCTGAACGGAGGTTTTGGAGTTTGGTCTTGAAAGGTTTGGATATAGTAGGAAGAGGAGTTCGTGTGTGGGAGGAGTTTGGACGGAGGTAAGGTCGAATGGATGAATCAATATAGAGAGCTCAGTTGGAGGGGTTTTGGCGTGGGAAGGACGAAGAGCTCCGTGGAAGTTCTATTTAGTTTCCCTTTAAAGATAAATCTGTGTATTCGGGCGAAAGTCACCTAACGTTCGGACAACCAACCTGGATGTTTCACATCTTCCAAATACATTGAGCCCCGATATATTTTGCTGATGTGGCGCATCTAGATTGGTGTCTGGATGAATCCGAACTCCGGATGCAATAATTTGCCATGTATTCGAGGCCGTTTGGCATAGGGAAACCGGAAATGGATGCAACGAACCAGGCAATATATTAAATGCAAATAATTTGGGTCATTTTATTTTTCTCTTTTTTGTCACCTGGTTCTCATTAAGATTTGATCAATTCAAATGCCATATTAGTGGCTTGTCACCATACATTAATTCCAACTGTTAATAAGGCTTTAATTATATAAATTTGTCTCTATTTGTGTATAATTTCTGAATTTGCGTGCAATTTTCTCTTGATTTGAGTGCTGATCGCCTCATTTTGCGTATTAATTTTTCCGAACATTGAAATTAGATAAATTAATAATGCATTTAAGGTATTGTCGATGTTCTGGACACAACGACGCAATCCGTTTCGAGATCAAACTTCATTTGAGAGACGCCGATGTCTAATTTCCTTGAAATACTTATTATTGCATTAGGACCCTCATCGGTCATGGTATGATTTTAATTGGGCAAATTGATAGTCAATTTAAAGTATTGATGACATTTGAGACGCAATGGAGAAATTCATTCGTCGAACAGAGATTGTTTGGTTGACGTCGAGGGCTAAATTCCTGAGCATGCACATTATTATCTTGTTATTTATGCTTTGCCTTGAAATACTTGTCGACCTTCTCATACATCATTAATTTAATCAAATTGAATGTCATCCTTGGGTATTTAGTATGTTCTGAACGAAGTGGTGAAGTCCGTTCGCCCATCGAACATCGTGTCGTTACCGTAGAGGAAAAATTCCTTGATATGTGTGTTCTTTTCTTTTGTGCCTGTTGTATGTTTTTGCATGTAGATTTTGTCCACATAACTTTCTTTGGATGAATTAGGAGTGTATTTTAGGTATTATCGACGTACAACGGCGTAGTCCGTTTTGCGATCGAACTTTGTTTGAGCGTCGTTGAGGTCTTATTTCCCTCATATTGCGTGTCTTCGGATCATATTTAATTCGCCTCAAAATTCATGACACCACCTCAGAAGATCCAAATTGAATGAATAAAATGTATACTCTGAATGTCGGTGACATTCCAGATGCAATGATGTAGTCCGTTTGTCGATCCGACATCATTTAGTCTGCTTCGTGCTTTAATTTTGGGTGTCGGTTGTCACTTTTGACCAATCTCTGATTCAATTGTGAGGGGCCTCAACTTGGAAGAATTCAATGTCTTGATCACAATGACGCTGTCCATTTTACAATCAATCAAAGGTCATTTGACCCTTCAAGTGATGTGTGGTATCAACCCGCGCACTGCTCGATTCGCCATTATAGCCCTTGTAGCAAGGTACAACCCTTCCAACCAATGTTATTCATTCCCGTTGCAGGCCTAACACCCATGAATGAATGTATCTTTAATTTCTTTAGATTTTTGCGTGGTTGAAGGTTGTTTAGCTTCTTGGCACGTAATTAGGCAACACATGTCCTCCTCAACATTTTTCACATTTCCAAGATTGTAGATTCCTAATTTGCAAAGCCCATTCATATAATTTAGCTCCCAACTCTATACCCACTTGCATCTCGTAGTTATCCCAATTAGGACATTGATCAAAAGAGGGAAGAGAATGTAAATGTCTGAACTTTCCAATCCTCCATAATATATCAAGCTCGATTCGTGTAGCAAATCATACCTTGAAGTATGAATGACCCTTCTTTTTATTACAACTCGTCAAACAAAGATTTTTTTTTATCAAAATATCAAAATAATTCCTGATATCCTCAATAGTCTTTCCTTGAAAACCAAAAATCTGGATGTGATCAAATTCAATCTACATTCAGGTTGAGTCATCTTTATCAAATTTATGCTATTTGGGGTGGTTTTAGGCGTCAACAGTCAACATTTGACTCCAATTTATTTACATAAAAGGATGCCTTCATTATATATATATATATATATATATATATATATATATATATATATATATATATATATATAGAGAGAGAGAGAGAGAGAGAGAGAGAGAGAGAGAGAGAGAAATAGATTTTTTTTTAAATTAAAACCCACTCAAAGGCCTGTGCATTAATATAAGGAAAATAATAAAAGTCCTTAAAATGGATAAATAGCTCACTACCACTCTAAAGAGCTACAATCAAAACAAAAGAAAAACCTAAGAGCCATAAATCTCTATCTAAATGCAATCCAAAAAAAAAAAACTTAAAATTTTACTAGAGGATAGGAACCATCACCCTAAAATTGGAGACTAAAAGGAAAAAAATCACCTGCAACAAAAGCGAATCACCTGAACCTAGAGTAAACATAGAAGCAGGGAGAGAGAGCAAGGCCATAAATAAGGATAACCCAGAGAAACATATGAGCAGTCAAATCATCCAAGCACAGAAAGCTAAAAACCTGACAAAACCACTAAAAGAATAGGTAAATTTTGTAATAAAAAACTCCAGAGAGACACAACAACCTACGAGCAAACAACAATGAACAAAGAAGATTCCTGTCACCAAATAATTCAATCATATTTCATAGATCAACCAAATGAAAAAGCTTAGCAAGAGAGCCATTAACAAAGAAAATTCTTTCCCCAATCAAAAGGAGCCAAAACTCAGCCCAAAACAAACTGAGCAGCCAAATAACAACTACAAAATCAACTTCAATAAAAGGAAATCAGTATACACCAAAAGAACTCAATAAAACTTATAATCAATGACCTAGACATCGGGGATAATGCACATGATCCAACACCAAGCATCAACCAGGACCCAAACCTACCGGAAGCAAAGAGAATTTCTATCCAGGGTCCTAAAAGGCCAAAATAGAGAAAACCATAACAATTAGCCAACCTTTCTAAAGTAAGACAACCCCATTATATCAACCCTCAACATACCCTTAACCAGAGGAAGCTCAGAGCAACTATGAAATATGATAGATTCAGTAGTAGTAGGACCTTTCTTAGCAAGATAATTAGTAGTACAATTCCCTTCCCTCGAAATATGAGTGATTTTATAACACATTGTCTCAAACAATTTATGATATTTCAAAATAAGTAAAAAAAAGAGAGACCACATTATAGAACTAATTAGAATAAATGATATTCACTAAAACCTTGAAATCAGATTCAATCCTAACTTTAGTAATATGACAATCTAAACATATCTTAATAACTTGCTAAAGAGCTTCCTTTTACTCGTTAAGAATACCACAATAATTCAGAATTTTAGACGAAAAAGCTATCACAAAATTGCCATGATAATCACAGATGATGCCCCCACAACCAACATGTTAATGGAGACAGAGCCATCAATATTAAATTTAAACTGATCAAAATTGAGCGTACGCTAGAGAAAAGATTTAAAAAGCTCATAATTAATATCAAGCAACACAATATTACAGAAAGCAAAATTTTCATATTACCCCTACAAAATTTTGTCTTAAGCACCTTAGCCTGAAAAAGTTGAGAAATTTTGTTCTTAAGGAGGAGAATAATCCTCTCAGCATTCATTTTAATCCCATCATGTTTGTAGTTAATTCTTGCCTACCAAAGGATCCAAAACACCAACATAGGGATAAGGGTAATTAAATGACCTTTAGGCTTCCTAAAAAACCAATCTTGTAGCATACAATAACAATTGGTATATCTGGCTCTTAAACTAATGTTCAAAGAGGACTATAGAATCTGCCAAACTTTGAAAGCAATAGGCCCATTCAAAAAGACATGGTTAATTAATGGTATCCATCTGAAAACAACACTGAAACTTAGAGGTGATATAAATACATGTAGCTTTAAGATCCTCATCCATAGGAATGAAACCTTTAAGAAGTCACAAAGTGAAATGGATATATGTTAGTACAAGTCTTATCCCGCAAGGTTATGGGACCAGCAAAAGCAGAAATGGTATTACCAAGGTGATCCCTAAGAATCTGACCACAACATGTAGAATTCCCACTTATAATGCCCTTCACATTCAGTTTGAAAGAATTAATGGGGGGCTTAATCCAGTAAACAATTCTAGAACCAGCCGAATGGCAAGTGCCATCAAGCCTAATGCCAAGATCATTAGCAACAAAACAACAATTTTTAAAATTCTTAATAGAAAGAAGGTTAATAGATAATAACTTCAGGATTTTTTCTTCCACATTATTAATATTTCTATTATGGTTCATTCCCACACCATTAAAATAAGAGTTGTTTCAGTCTAACCATAAATACCAAAGAATAAGAGAAGGAATCTCATTCATAATATGCCCTTTGGACTTGACAAACCAAGACCCCATAAAAGCATTAATGGAAATGTTAGTATTAAAACAATTAAGCTTAAAAACATCATCAAAATAAATCCAAGTTTTAATAGCAACAGGACCAAAAGAAAAAAATATGATGCATATTCTTAACATGGTAGCAACATTGACATTTGGAAGGCAAAACGAAACCTCTTTTAATTAAATTATCCTCAGTAGGAATGAGTTTATGAAAAATTCTCCACATGAAATTAGCGATAGAAGAAAGAATTTTTTTATGCCAAATCAAAGAAAAAAATATAAGAACACTCTTTAGATCTGAAACTGCTCCAAGCATCCTTAAGCCTAAAAGTACCATCTTTTAACTAGTTACACAATAGTTGATCATCAAAATTGGTGTTTAGGGGAAGATTCAAAATTTGATGAGTAATGGAATCAGGGATCACATTCATAAGTTTATCATAATTCCAACAATTATCGATAATGAAAGCACTCACCTTAACTGTCCCCATAGAAGAGTTGTTAGTGATAGAGTTGATAGAATGTTGGTCAATCCAATGATCCTGCCAAAAGAAAACATCACCGTGAACAAGACCCCAAGAGAGATATGGTTCAGATCTACATTTTACCTTACAAAGTCTTTTCCAAAAATTGGAATCCCCTTGTTGAAAAAATAAATAGAAGGGTCCTTACCCACACAATACTTAGCCATTATAAAATTAGACCAAAGACTCTTATTAGCATGTAAAGTATACCACAATTTGAAAGAAAAGGTATAGGAAAGATCACACATTCTTTTACAACCCAAAGCACCCTTCTTTAACATGCCACAACATTTATCCAAAGAGGCCCATATAATTTTGGTGTTAGAATTGGCCCCTTTCGAGAAGAATTTATTGATAATCTTATCAATTCTATTGCAAGTCATTTTAGTATATTGAAGAGTTTGGAAACTATAAACAGGAAGTGAACTGAAAACACTATGAATAAGCATAATCCTATCACCAAAACTCAAAAAGTTAGAGTCCCAAGATAAGAGCCTATTCTGAATGGAGGAGATTAAATCATCAAACAAAAAAGACTTCTTATAGCCTTTAAAGAGAGGGACCCCAATGTGTTTAATAGTTAAATAAGATTGCATAAAACAAGAGAAAGTTTTGATAGCCCCTATACGATCATTGGACATCTTTGAAGGAGCAATAAAATAATATTTATTTTGTTTTGGAAAGCCCGCTAATTATCTCAAAGTAATTAAAAAGTCTAATAGTTTATTAATCCGATTAAAAGTGTCATTGGGGAAAATGATAAAATCATCAGGAAAACATAAATGTGATATCGGGAAATCACCCAAGGTTCTAAAATAGAGGCTAGGATTATGTTGAAAGAGGATTTAAAAAAACCTCTACACATGTAATCCACCACAATAATAAAAAGAGCAAGGGATAAGTGATCACCCTGTCTGAGTCCATGAGAGGATTTAAAAAAACCTTTGCTCTTTCCATTAATAATAATAGAAAAAAAAAGAAACTTTCAATGCAATTCTTAATCATATTAATAAAAATATAATTAAAATCAAATAACTATAAAATCTTGTAAAGAAAGCTCCAGTCAATGTTATCATAAGCCTTAGTAATATCAAGCTTCCAAATAATGTTGTTGCCTCTCACCCTAACATCAAGGTCATGACAAAATTCTTCCGTCAAAAGAATATTATCAATAATGGCTCAGCCTTGAACAAAACCATTTGGAAAGGGAAAATAATTTTAGGTAGAATGGAAATTAACCTACTTATGAAAATTTTAGAAATCAGCTTACTAAAAAAAGTACAAAGGCTAATAGGTTTCAAATCATTCCAGGTGGAAATAGAGGTCGATTTGGGAATAAGGACCAAAGACGTGGAGGTAAAAAAATTGGGAATCAAATTCCCCTCAAAGAAATCCAAAATAGTCGTAAAGAGATCATTGCAAATGATATTCCAAGTATGTTGAAAGAACTTAGTAGTAAACCCATCAGGCCCAGCAACCGAATCACCATTTATGTTACAGATAATATTCATTAATTCATCCATAGAGGGAGGATTTACAAGCAATTCATTATCCTCCTGAGAAATAATGTTAGGAATAATACCCTGCAATAATATTAGAAGTGGTAAAAACTTTATTAAGCTGATTTTGAAAATGTTGAACAACTAAAGTAGCAATTTCCTCTCTCTTTCGTGAACAAACTATCATCATGCATGATTTTAGAAATAGAATTTTTGGCCATTTTCCTATTAACCAAAGCATGGAAATACTTGGTATTATTATCACCATCAACCAAGTGTTTAGTAGAAGTTTTTTGCTTCCAAAAGGCTTCCTCTTGAGCTTGTAACTTAAACAAACTAGCTTTAGCCTCTTGAAGCTAGTTAAAATTAGTATTATTAGGATAGACTTGAAAGATATTTTCCAAAAACATAACCTTATCTTCATTAACAAGGATATTAGTAAAGAGATTTTTGAAAACTTTACGATTCCACCAATTGAGGACTTGTTTCAATCTTTTAAGCTTAAGCCAAAAACTCTTCATGCCAATCACAAAATTATTAAGAAAAATAGGAGCATTCCAATTTTCCTGAACTAGTCCAATAAAAGAATCATGAAGCATCCATATATTTTGAAATCTAAATTAAGGAATAAAATTCAAATGTCCAGCTTTAATAGTAATAAGTAAAGGCGAGTGATTAGAAAGGGTTCTACTGAGATGCTCAATCGATATAGTATCAAAAGAATTAATCTAACTGTCATTAAACAAGACACGATCCAAACGTTGTCGTAAATGAGCATGATTCCAAGTAAATTGATTACCAGTAAAGCCAATGTTAATCAAATTACAATCCATAATCATATTGTTAAACTCCTCTATAGCAAGAGAATTAGGAGGAGAACCCCCTAAACGCTCAGAAGGATTAGATATCGTGTTAAAATCACCACCAACAAGCCAGAATAAGTTGCAAATACTATTGAAATTGTTTAGTTGTTCCCATAAATCCGTCTAGTAGTATGGGCAGAAGTAGCATAAATAAAAGAGGCAAACCAATTCAAATTCAAAAATTATATACTACAATGCAAAACCTGAGTAAAGTCACCAATAACATCAATTCTAACTAGATCCTTCAAAAAAACCTAAATTTTATTGATAGAATTAGAAACAAAATGCTTAAAACCCAAAATTCTAGCAGCAGAGGGTAATTTGGAGCCATTAATTAATGGCTCAAGCAAAATAAGAATAGAAATATTATAGATACGACATAAATTCTTAACTCTAACTATAGAGGAGGGACAACCAATACCCCTCACATTCCAAATAATTACTTTAAACATAAAAAATAAGTTAAGAAGAAGTATTCAAGCGACAAGTATTTCTAGAAGGCTGTATGATAATATTTTTGCTTTCCTACCTCTCCTATTCTGAGGTTTGAAAAAACTAGTGTCATAGTCATCTTTGGTATAAGATTTAGCAACAATGTACAAATCATCGGTGTCAGCAAAATCATCACTATTATAATTAGAGGCAGTGGGATGCTTATAGTCATGTTTGGGTTCTAGTTGAGGACATTCATCCTCCATAAGGAGATCTTCCATATATAAGATAAGCTTACCATCATCAACCACATTTAAATGATTCTCCTCCTCCCTTGCCAATTCACCTTCCTCCAACTGAAAACCCAATCATAGCAGTAATCTCTTTTTCAAGCAAGTCCTTCTCCACCTAAATAACTTTAGCATTTTCTTGCTCATTCAAATTGGAGCCATTAATAGAGATATTAGCTAAAACCATTTCATTAATTTCAGGACAATTTTTGTTAATATAACAAGTTGCAGTAAACTCAACTTTAGACTTCCATATTAGATAAATCAAATGAAGGTTTAACAAGGACTTCTTTCTCAATAGGGACATCACCCATATTAGTAATCGTAGGTTCCACACAAGCTAGATGCATATTAGCCTCACAATTTTCAATCGGTTTCAATTCAGATCCCTCCAAATACACAAGATTTTCAACAAGAATGAAACCCGCATCAGTTACCGTAGGAACACAACAAGCTTGTTAATATTAGCCTCAAAATTTTCGTTTGGTTTCAAGTCAGATCCCTCAGAATTTTCAACATGAATCAAATCCACATCGGTCCTTTGTGGTTTGTTAGAAGAATCATTCTCCTTACGAAGATGAGGATGCTTCTTAAAACATTCATTATTACTATGACCATGCATTTTGCAATAAGAACAAAAAATAGGAAGGTTTTCAAATTCAACTTTTTGAAAATATCCCTTCAATTCCGACCTAATCCAAATATCAGTGGGATATTTTTTGGAGATGTCCATCTCAACAAAAACACGAGCTATAGAAGGCCGAGAAACAGATGATGTAGCCTGGTTGGTTTGTAACAGTCTTCCAAAAATCAAAGCCAATCCGTATAAAACTTAAGAATTAAAGAAATGAAATCAGAGATTCAGAAAAGAAATCCAAACATGCGCTATAGGGGATTCTTCCCTAACATCAAAATCTGGTGTCCATTTTAGCAACCGCATTTGGCATGCCTGGATATAATAAGATCTTCTAGCAAAAACTCGGCTATAGTCTATGTCATTAGAGAGTTGAATCTCAACATGCATTTAATCTTGTAAACCAATATAGAAAGAATTCGACAATTTTAGATTAGAGCTAGAAATATTTCTGTATAACATTGAGATCGGGACATCTCAGCAAAAACTCACCAACCTAAGTTAAAGAGAAAGGAGAAGCTAGTTGAGAGACCACATCATCATCAAATAACAAGAGAATCGTGCAACCCTTAAACGAGGAATGCACAAATTTAAGTTTTGAAGAAGATGAAGCAGAACCAGCTAAGACATCCTTGAAAGATCGAGATTTCCCCTCACCAAGATAAGGGGCCGAAGGAAGGGGTGACGAAGGAGTCGTCATAGCCCCAAACCCCAAAAACCCCATGAAAACCTCAAAACCAAACACAAAAAACAACGAGCAAAGAACAACGATTAAGAATACAAGCGAAAAGTAGAGAAAACACCACGCCAAGAAGGCCAGCTACAGAGTATGATGAAGAAACCCTAGATTGCCTCCAAATCGCCAGAGCAGTATGACGGGAGGGAAAGCCTATATATATATATATATATATATATATAGACATATATATATATATATATACATATGTATATATATATACATATGTCTATATATATATACATATGTCTATATATATATATATATATATACATATATATATATATATATATATATACATATACATATATATATATATATATATATATATATATATATATATATATATATATATATATATATATATATATATATATATATATATATATATATATATATATATATATATATATACATATATATATATATATGCTTTCCCTCCCGTCATGTATATATAGTTAACTAAAATAAATAAGAAATGAAGTATGCTTAAATTTATTAAAGTTTAAACTCAATTAAAGAAGAAGTAATAGATCTGAGCTGATTGGGTATATTGCGTATCTCCTTTTTTGGGTGCTGACTTCTCTCAGACCTACTAGTTTTTCAGGCTTCTATTGTAACTTTAGTATAAGGATCTACTGGCTCTTAGGTTTTATTTTGTTTTTGAATCTTGTAGCTCTTTCGAGCAGTAGTGAGCTGGTGGATCCTTCTAAGGACCTTGTAACCGAATTTTATATTAACGCGTAGGCCCCTTCTGTGGGTTTTAACCAAAAAAAAAAAAAAAAATTAAAGAAGAAGTAATTACCTGATATTTTGAAGTTGAGAAAATTCATTTTTTTATATAATAATGATAACATCAACTCTTTATATCATTATGTGAAATTATCTACATGAATATTTATTTTCTAATTGAGTTTTTAAATAAAATTATTATTATAAAAATATTGAAAATTATAGCTGAATAAAAAAATTTAATATTAAGTAGATATTAAATTATCTATGTAATATGTATAAAAAAATAGAACATATGGCTTAATCAAAGTAATTTATATAATTAAGTTTTAAAGTAAAATTTTTTTATTTGAGACACGTTATTGCAGCTTTAATTTTATCGATTTTCTATTCATTTCAAGAAAATCTTGAAAGAAAAACCATCTATCAAGAATGTATCTATCAAATCAAAGAGTTCCCAATCTTAAGAGGCCTGTTGACTTTCAACTAAAGCTTATTGATAAGAATTATGTAATTGGACTTGAATTATGTAAGCTTGTCGGAGTTGAAGTTCAGATTGACCTCTTGCATGGTAGATCATAATCCTCGTACAGACTAAAAAAAAAAAGAAAGATGTAAAACGTGTTTCTCATGGGATAATGAAAATTAACTTCAACAAGCTAATGGAAACAGCACTTGGATTTAACTTGTAAGATAAAGATGCGACTATTTTTTACAATAATAACTTGTTAGGCTTCAAAAGTAAAGTAATGTACTGTTATGGCATCATTTGTTACTTAATTTGGACATTGCATCAAAATTAAGGAGTTCTTTGTAAAATTCTTCAATTAAATTTAGTAAGACATTATCTACTTCACGTTCGTAAATCAAATAACGTAAAAAATTACATGCTAAATTTCCGAATTCCTAAACCCTAAATTTAGTAAGACATTATCTACTTCTCATCTGTAAATCAAATAATGTAAAAAAATTAACATGCTAAATTCCATTCCTCGTCCTCTTTTATGATGGAACAGTTGAAATCAAATTGAATTGTTATTACTACAACTCAGGACATTGAATACTTGAAGCTAAGAAATGGTTCGACTCTCAGTCATTTTCATAAGTAACCTGAGGAAAAAAATTAACCTTAAACAAAGAATAAAATCATATGTGATATCCAAAACGCATTATATCTTAGATAAGGTGGATATTAGACGAGTTAAAAATTTAAATATACGTAGACAAATAGATATTACTAAATCGCAAATCCTCATTTGCGGTTTAAAGTTCAATCTTAAAATTGGATTTCCTTTATCTTAAAAAAAAAAGATTATTATTTATTATTTAAATATGATAATGAGTATTAATAATTATAAGATTACTATCATTATTTCATCAATTATAAAATTTTTTAAACAAAAAAAAAAAATCACTTCTTATAAATATTTTATCATTTAAAGTATTACCAAAAAAATCTTACTATTATAAATAAAGTTTGAAAATCTATAATTTTAAATAATTATCAACATTTTTGAAAGATTAAATTTTTTTCAAAGACTTTCAAAACAATATCATTTTTCTTTAAAATATGGAGCATTTTGTGCCTTAACAAAAAAAAAAAAAAATTCTAGCATTGCCCAGCCCACTTTTGTTGTTAATGAAGTAATATACTACTTGAATTAAAGTTTTTTTATGATAAATGAATCTAAGTTTTTCTTTTCTTTTTTTAGGGGAAACCCACCAAAGGGGCCTACGCGTTGATTAAAGGAAAAATTACATAGTCCTTAAAGGGGACAATCCACTCGCTAATGCTCGAAGAGCTACAATGCATAAAAAGATAAGAAAAAACTAAAGAGAAGAAAGTCCCCCACTAATCAGTACAAAATTTTCTAGATACATTCTAAAGTGGCACCCAGAAAGCGCCCAAAAAGTACAAAAGAAAGCTAGAGATCTCACATTCAGCATAAGCCTTCTTCCAAAAAATCTACTAAGAGTAAGAACATCCTGCAAAAAAGAAATAGCAAAAAACCTAACAAAAAGAAAGTCAAGCTTAGAAAAACTTGGATATGAATAAGCCTAAGGAAATGACTGTAGATCCCAGGTATCCCGCAGCTCTGCAAAAAAGAAAAAGGAAACAGCAGCAAAGAGAAACCAAAGCAGCGAGAGAACAGCAGCAGCAAATAAAAAAGAACACCAAGGATCCAGAAGACATCGAGAGGGACGTCGGGAATACCCAGCAAAAAAACATTAAAATTAAGAAGCTCTAATATAAGGAAGACCAATTTTATCAAGTCTCGTTAACCCTCTCAACATCAGGGGAATATTATCCTCCTCAAACTCTTGTAAAGTAGGCACAATACACCCCATTTTGGTCAACCAATCTGCACAATCATTTCCTTCCCGATAAATATGGTTGATAGTATAATTCAAATTACAAAGGAGCATTTTGATTTTCCTAATAATATAAAACAAATTAGGATGGCCAATATTGTCCCTTTGAAAAATATGAATAACCAGTAAAGCATCAACCTCAATATGCACATTGTAAAAACCTTTCCATTGGCAAATAGAAAGACCAATACAGAGACTCGTCAACTCAGCAAATCTCATAATAGTGGTTTCAAGGAGCAGCAAAAGCATTAAGAACATAGCCCTTATGGTTGCGAATAATGCCCCCCCCCCCCCCCCCCCCCCCCCCCCCCCCCCCCCCACCATACCAGCTTTTTGAAGACCCACTGATCCATCAGTATTGAGTTTAACAAAGGGGGAAAAAGGAACCAGCTACCTCACAATTTTATCCTAAACCAAAACATTGCCTGTCGTTATAGAAATACCTAGATTGGAAGCCAAAGTGGCCACAAGTTTAAAATGTTTCCCAGATAAAATATTAATAAAAAAATGCTGAGAAATTTTGTTCTTAACATTGGAAATGTTCATATTGGCATCCATCCTAATAACATTGTGTTTCAAATCATTTCTAGCTTTCCATAAAAACCATAAAATGAGGATAGGCATGAGATTAAAGATATGGCCTTTAGACATAGTAAACCAGGACTTGAGCATGTTGCTTAAATATAAATTCTGATCATCAAAATCTTTACGTACCAGCAATACTACAATAATACATCCAAACTTTCTTTGAAATACCCCATTTAGAAAAACACGATTGATGTCTTCACTATTAAGGCAGCATTGGCATTTAGATGCTAAAGTAAAACCTTTCCGTTTAAGCAAAATGTCAAAAGGCAAAAAAACCTTTAATGCATCTCCACGCCAAAATAGAGTAAGAAATAGGAATATTATTATGCCATAAAGCAGAGTAAAGACTCAATTGCTCTTGTTTAATTCTAAACTCATTCCAAACACATTTGAGATTGAAAGCACCAGAAGAAGCAATCTTAAATAAAATGCAGTCCTTGCTCTGTAAATTTAAGGGTAAATTCATAATAATATTCGATAAGTCCAAAGGAATACAATTTCTGATTTTATTAACATTTTAATCCCCATTCTCAAAAAACTCTTTCACTTTGACATTAAGTAAAGTATGGGTGTTAAGAAAAGAGTCAATAGACCCATTCCCTAACCAATTATCTTGCCAAAAAGAAATTTCACCCAAGCCTAAGCCCCATTGAATATTCTTCTCCACCTCCCATTTAATATTACAAAGTCTTTTCCAAACTAAAGAGTCCTAATTCTTATAATAACAGGAAGTCAGATGCATACCTTTGCAATATTTCACATTCATAAAATTAGCCCACAAACTCATCTTAGATCTAAAAGAAAACCATAATTTGTGAGAAAAAGGCAATCACACTATCATAAATAGATTTACACCCAAGGCCACCTTCAGAGGTAACACCACAAATTTTATCCCAAGCTGCCCAATAGATGCAAGAATTACCATTCTTAGCTCCCCAAAAAAATTTATTAATAATTCTCTCAAGTCTTCGATAAACAAACATAGAAGGATTTAACGTATGGAAAAAATACTCTTAACAAGAGCCAATCTACCACCAAACGAAAGGAAATTAGAATGCCATGTAGCATGCAATTTTTCTTTGAAACATAGAAAAAAGTTTCTTCAAAAATAAGTTTTTTCTTTCTACCTTTATAAATGGGAGTACCCAAATACTTGATAGAAAAATCCACATAGTTAAACCCACATTCACTTTTAATGGCATTAATTCTAGCTTGATTAACAGACTTGGCGACAATGAAACTGCTTTTATCTTTACTAATAGCCAACCCACTCATATTATGAAAATTAGACAAAAATTGCATTAAGATTTTAACATTCTTGATGGAACCGTTAACAAAAATAATAAAATTATCTACAAAGCTGAGATGAGTAATAGGTAAAACCCCTTTAGTGCAATAAAGCATATTAGAATGTCTTTTATATAATTCCTCTAAACCTCTCAAAAGATAATCAACAGCAATAAAAAATAAAGCAGAAGACAAAGGATTACCTTGTCTCAGACCATGAGCTGATTTAAAATAACCATGATTTCTCCCATTAATAATTATAGAAAAGAAGCGGTTCTCAATACTATTTTTAACCAGCTGAAGAAAAGCATTATTAAAACCAAAAAGGGATAAAACCTTATATAGGAAGTTCCAATTCAAATTATCATATGCTTTAATAATATCTAATTTGAAGATAATATTCCCACGTTTCGTCTTATGATTGATGTCATGAGTCATTTCTTGAGCCAAAAGAACATTATCAAAAATACTTCTCTCTTTCACAAAACTGATTTGATTAGCAGAAATGATTTTAGGAAGAAGAATACTTAATCTACCAGACAAGATTTTGGAAATAAGTTTATTAAAAAAGGAGCAAAGACTAATGGGCCTAAAATCAGTCCACCTGTTAGTAACAACTTTTTCAGGAATTAAAACCGAAATGGTAGAAAAGAAATATTTCGGGTATGGAGTACCTTTAAAGAAATTTTGAACAACCTCAAGCAAATCAGCTTTGACAATATTCTTTTTTTTTTTTTTTTTTTTTTTTTTTTTTTTTTTTTTTTTAGTTAAAACCCACTAGATGGGGCCTACGTGTTGATATAAAATTCGGTTACAAGGTCCTTAAAAGGATCCACCAGCTCGCTACTGCTCGAAAGAGCTACAAGATTCAAAAACAAAATAAAACCTAAGAGCCAGTAGATCCTTATACTAAGGATACAATATAAATCAAAAAAACTAGAAGGTCTGAGAGAAGTCAGCACCCAAAAAAGGAGATACGCAATATACCCATTCAGCTCAGATCTCCTGCAAAAAATACTAAACAAGCAAAAAAGGAAATTTAATACCCCAAAAAAACATACCTTGCAAACCTTATGATGTTGAATAAGAAGCTTGATAATAAACCTGCAAGGACAACTCCAAAAAAAGTTCAGATAATCACAAGTAAGATAAAAAACCTCAATATAATTGCTGCAGACTCTCTTCCCATCCATGGTAAAAATCCCACACTTCCACACAAGGTCCCGCAACCAGAAAATCCAGTATCGAATAGGAAGCATGTCCAGACAATAAACGTGCCTCTTCACCCCAACTTTCTTCTTAAATAGTAACTTCCCAATGAAAAAACCATCTAGCTTCGTGAAAAAGTTAACGTGCACAACACTAGCATTGTCAAGCCAAGAATCCAAACCCCTAGCCACACAATCACAATCAGCACCTAACGTAAAGATGTAAACATGGTACCTCCAGTTCACGGACAAATAACCCAGCAAACAACAACCAGCCTCCACAACTACAGGAAACAGATAAATAACCATAGAACGAAAGATATGAGGGAGACCGAACCTAAAGCAACACAGCAAACGGAAGTACAGCAAAAAGAACAACTCATCCAGCTCTAACATAGGGTAAACACGCCTTATCAACACGTAAAATACCTCTCAAAACAGGATGAACATTGGATAAATTTAATTCAACACAATCCTGGAGGTTAGAGCCCCAATTGGAAAGCCAATCGGCACAACCATTTCCCTCCCTATAGATATGCGATATAATGACATTCATCTCCTTCATTTTCTGTTTAGCCTTTCTAAGCAGATAAAAGTAATTAGCATTACCAGTATTCCCATCTTTAATACATTGCACAATAAAATAAGCATCCAGTTCAACCCACACATCAAAGTACCCATATTTAATACACAGATCTAAACCAAGAATTAACGCATTGAGCTCAGCAACAATAACATCAGAAGTAGGCACAGGAGAACCAAAAGCAGCCAACAAATCGCCACAATGATCTCTGATCACACCCCCAGCACCAGCTCTGTTAACACCCACGGAACCGTCCGTATTGAGCTTAACAAAAGGCAGGTTGGGTTTTAACCAATACACAAAAATAGCATCAACACCCACATCATCCTCCTCCAACTTAATTCCAAAATAACCAGCCAAATTTCTACATTTGTAAAACGTTTTAACAGAGATAATATTATATTTAAAAAGCTGATGCACTTTAGTTTTCACCTTTTCAATAATACCAATAGCATCCATCTTACAATTCTCGTGTTTGGCCTGATTTCTAGAGTTCCAGATATACCAAATAATCAGAATGGGTATCAGGTTAAATAAATGACCTTTTTTCGGATGACACCAATTATGAAACATTAAAATAAGAGAATCAATAAGCATGTCATTCTTATCAGAAATATTATTAAAGTAACTCCACACATTCTTAGCAATTAAACCATTAACGAACAGATGATCAATGTCCTCATATTGACAACAGCAATAACATTTCGAAGCTAGAGAAATACCTTTGCTTTGAATTTTATTGTCCACGGGTATATAACCTTTGATGCACCTCCAAGCAAAGGTAGAGTAAGTGATGGGGAAAGAACTATGCCAAATAGACTCAAAAATAGGAGATTTAGCATTAATGCATCGAAAATTATCCCAAATATTCTTTAGTTTAAACTTCCCATTAGAGGATAGAGTAGAAAGAATAAGATCATTCGAATCCAACTGAAGAGGGATTTTCAAAACCAATTCCACTAAAGCAAGAGGTAAACACCCTTTAAGCTTGTGTATGTTCCATCCATTGTTAATAAAAAAAGAAGAAACTTTCACAACCTCCAAGGTACAAGTATTTAAATAAGTATCAATGGAAGAAACGCCTAACCAGTTATCATGCCAAAAACTAATGTCACCTTTACCCAACCCCCAATGAATATAATTTTCAGCAATCCCTTTAATACTACAAAGCCTTTTCCAAGTTTTGGAATCATTGGACTTAAAATACCCAAAAGAAGGATGCATCTTGCTACAATATTTAACATTCATATACTTAGCCCATAAACTAGCATTGGAACGAAACGAAAACCACAATTTATGAGAAAAAGCAGTAGCCGTATCGTACATAGATTTACATCCAAGGCCACCTTCCTCTAATTTCCCACAATTTTTATTCCAAGCAGACCAATGGATAACATTCGTCCCCATCTTAGCCCCCCAGAAAAATTTATTGAACAACTTTTCCATTCTAGAACATATAGCAGGAGAAGGCATTAAAGTATTAAACAGGTAAATAGGAATCGAATTGAGCACAGATTTAATCAAAATTAACCGGCCACCAAAAGATAAGAAGTTAGCCGACCAACTAGCAATACGTTTTTGAACCAAAGTAAAAATATCTTCAAAAAGAAAATTTTTCTTCTTACCATTATAAATCGGCGTTCCCAAATATTTCAACGGCAAACTTTTAGCTTGAAAACCACAAACTCTTTGTATAGCATGAACTCTGTTCTGATTAATCGACTTACCAACAATAAAAGTACACTTATCTTTACTGAAAGTCAAGCCACTGCACGCACTAAACTTAGACAGAAATTTCATCAGAAGTTTAACATTCTTAGTAGCACCATTAGAAAAAAGAATAAAATCATCAGCAAAACTTAAATGGGAAATGGGGAAACCTCTAATCATACGGTAATTTAAAGAACTATTTTTAGCAAAAAGATCTTCCAGGCCTCTAGATAAGTATTCCATAGCAATAATAAACAGAGCCGGAGAAATAGTATCCCCTTGACGGAGACCTTTAGAAGATTTAAAATAACCATGCCTTTTACCATTTATGATCACCGAAAAGAAACAGTTTTCAATACTATTTTTGATCAACAAAATAAAATTTTGGTTAAAGCCAAAGAGATCCAATATTTTATAAAGAAAATTCCAATCTAAATTATCATAAGCTTTGGTGATATCAAGCTTAAAAATAATGTTACCCCCAGTCGACTTAGTGTTAAGATCATGTGTAAGCTCTTGCGCCAACAAAACATTATCACTTATAGTTCTACCTTTCACAAAACCAGTTTGATTTAAAGATATAATGCCAGGCAGCAATTTAGCCAATCTATTCGCAATAATTTTCGAATTCAATTTGTTAAAGAAAGTGCACAGACTTATGGGTCTAAAATCACTCCAGTAATTAGCTCCTTCTTTTTTCTTAATAAGAACAATATTGGAAGAAGAAAAAAATTTAGGATAAGGATTACCACTAAAAAAGTCTTGCACAGCAGCAATAACATCAATTTTAATAATCTCCCAAGATTTCTGAAAAAACAAAGTAGTAAAACCATCAGGACCAGCAGTCGCATCACCATTCATATCCTTTAAAACCTCCAGGATTTCATTTTCAAGAGGAATTTGACACAACATAATATTATCAGCAACAGAGATCAAATTCGGAATAATAGCTGGGTTATGCACATGTTCAATCACAACATTATTATTAAACATATTAAGGAAGAAATCCACACCAGACTTACTAATATCATCATCATTATCAAGTAAAATCCCATTACTATCGCAAATTTTATTGATTCTATTATTAGTTTTGTTTTTATTAGCAATAGCATGAAAGAATTTAGTGTTTCTATCACCTTCCATAACAAATTTCATATTAGCCTTTTGTTTCCAAAAGGATTCCTCTTGAGCTTGAAGTTGACTAAGCAAATACTTAGCATGATTAAGATTGAAAAGGTTATCCTCACTCGAATTGGCCTCAAAAATATCCTCCATATCCAACACTTTCTGCTCAGCTTCGAGATGTGTTAGAGAAAAACATTTTTAAAAACATTTTTATTCCAATATCTAATGCATTGTTTCAATCTCGCCAACTTAGCCCACAGTCTTAACATACCAGAAATGGAGTTATCAGGAAATATAGGAGCATTCTAATTTACTTGAAGCATCTCGTTAAAAGTCTCATGCAATAACCACATATTTAAAAATCTAAAAGCAAAAGAACCAGTTTGGCTAGTCACATTAATATTAAGAAGCATAGGAGAATGATCTGAAAGAGTACGACTTAAATGCTCAACATTAGTAGAAGAAAATTTGGTAATCCAATCATTATTAAAAAGAATTCTATCAAGCCGTTGCCAAAGATTAGCCCTGTACCAAGTGAAAGGACTACCAAAGAAACCAATATCGTTCAGCTGACAATCATTTATCATAGAATTGAAGTCTTCCATAGCATTGACATTAGGGAGAGCACCTCCCCTCCGTTCACTAGCATTAGAAATGATGTTGAAATCCCCTCCCACACACACCAAGGGCCATTGATGTTGTTAGAAAAATTGCAAAGTTGTTCCCAAAGAACCAGTCTATTAGTTCTCGTGGAAGCAGCATAAACAAAGGAAGAAAAACAGTTCATATTAAAAACATTAACATGACAATGAACAACTTGAGGTAAATCAGCAACAATACTTAGATCAATATTTTTATGCCACAAGATCCAAATTTTGTTAGAGCAATTACCAAAATGCATATGAAAACCCAAAAAAGAAGCAGTTTCAGCTAATTTGTCAATAGCAACAAAAGGTTCAAATAACACTAAAACTTGAATATTATGGATCCTACACAAATTTTTAACTCTAATTTTGGAATCTTTACAACCTATCCCTCTAACATTCCATAAAAGAGATTTAATCATTACAATCCTTGTAAGAAGTTTGAGCTCTAGTGTTTCTCGGGGTAGCAGGGTATAAATTTTTGGCATTTTTACCTTTTTTTTTCCCCCTTTCATAGAAAAAGCTTCTTCAGTTAACAAATAATCTTCCTTACTATTTTTAGCAATAGATGAAGAAGCCATACCATGATTAGACGGCGAATCATATCTGTTTTTAGAGGAAGGAACAAATTCACCTTCTTCGACAAGCTCATTGTCCACCTCCTCACCATCATTTTTCGATTGCTCCAAGTCCTGTCTAGCAAGAAGAGCATTTTCAATTGCCACAGAATTAGAAGTAGTAGGCATATCATTAAACATATCATCAATCAATATAAATAGTTTAGGATCAGTTGAAGAAATGTCATTAGAAGACTGAACTAAAGCAACATTAGCGGTATTTCTATCATCCATCAGCATTTCCATATTGCCCACATCCCCTTTACCAATTTCTGGAGGAATAACAATATCTTCCTTAGACGTCTCCCTATTATCCACTTCCCCATTCGTTTCCTGTAAAGGACTATCAGATTTATCTGCTAGACCCACGGGAGCAGTAGCAGGGTAGTCCACAGGCATAGTTTTCTCTTCAATGGAATTATGTATAGGAACATAAACTTGTTTAGGCTCATTACCACCAGAATTCCTGTTATTAGGAACAACCGACTTCTTAAGCTCCGGATTGAATTTAAAACAGTCAACTTGTGCATGGCCGTGAATTTTACAGTGATTGCAAAATTCAGAAACTTTTTCAAATTCAACCTTTTGCAAATACCCGTAAGCCTTAGAACCGACCCAAACTTCCTTGGGATGCTTTTTCGAAATGTCAACTTCCACAAGCACTCTAGCAACAGAAGGTCGAGTCCTAGCAGCAGTAGCCTGATCCGTTTGCAAAGGTCTACCAAAAATAGAACCCAAAGCATGTAGAACTTTAGAGTTAAAGAAATGTAAACGAAGATTAGGAAAGGAAATCCAAACCGGCACGATAGGAGATTCCTCCTTAATATCAAAAAATGGAGTCCACTTTAAGATGCGCATCTGACAGTTAAGAATGAAGTATGACCTTCTAGCAAAAACCCTACTATAATCAAGATCGTTAGATAGTTGGATAGCAACATGTCTCGAGTCCAAAAGCCCCACCGAATAAAATCCAGTAAGCTTAAGAGAAGAAAAAAAATTTCTAATGGTATCCAGCAGTCGAATCAATGAAGATGCTTTGACAATATTCTAAGCTTTAACAAAAAAAAAAAAAAAAAACAATAGTGAAACCATCAGCTCCAGCAGTCGAATCAATGCTCATAGTCTTAACAGAATCCCAAACTTCCTCCTCAGAAGGAGGAACCATAAGCAGGTTGTTATCAGCAACATCAATACAATGAGGTATAACATAAGGATTCGCAATAGGGGAAACATTAACATCAGAATTAAAAATGTTTTTAAAGAAGTCAATACCAGAATTAATAATGTCCTCTTCCTTATCTAAAACCTCTCCATCACTATTCAGAATTTTGAAAATATAATTCCTCATTTTCTTTTTATTAGCCACTGCATGAAAATACTTAGTATTACAATCGCCATCTAATAACATTTTAGCGTTACCTTTTTGTTTCCAATAAATTTCTTCTTGGTCATGTAAATTGCTAAGCTTAATCTTAGCAACATTAAGAGCCGAAAGATTCTCAGAATAGGAGTTTCCATATAAGCCTTATCAAGTTAGAAATGAATCTAAGTTATATGAAAATAAAGTTAAATAAAATACTTAAAATCTTAATGGTATGACTTAATTATAAAAACATCATTGATCATTAATTTTAATGCAAATGATTATGATGCATCATATTAGATCAATGATCTTGTATTTAATTTTTGTATATGGCGACAAATAAATTTCTCTAAAATAAGTATCTATACTAATATAGCACAAATTAGTAAAATTTTATTGAGTTTAATAGAATGTTATATATTTTAATTCTATGATTGAATTGTTCGAATTCGGTCTCATGGGATGAGGTTGTTGATAAGGGTCTTCTCATCTATTTAGATGCACAAGCAAGCAATAAATGACTTGAGAGAGGAGGTGGCATTAAATAAAATATTTTTTATATTTTTTTAGAAAGAGAATAAACCATATATATATATATATATATATATATATATATATATATTTATATATATATATATATATATATATATATATATATATATATATGTTCTGTAGTTACAAAAAAAACGATTTTCTTACAAAAATTTAGTTACACTTTTTGCGGAAAATTTTACAGAATTTCATTAAGAATTCTCTATATAATTTTTTGTCAACATAAACAGTTACCTGCAAAGTGTTCATGTTTAGCTTATCCTATAACGAGATTATTTTGGAAAGAATTAAACAGTTTAAACATCTTGAAAGTTATGGAAAAAAAAAAAAAAATGACACATGGCAAAAAAACTGATGTGATGCAAAGGAAAGGCTGATCTGAGACCATCACGTATCAATCTCTTTGAAACCTATTCTCTTTCTAAATTTGTTTCCTCGGATTTTGATAAGGACAATCTCGGATCTGAACTTACTATATATATATCTCCACATCATGGCGTAGTCTCTTCAGACATAACACCGATTTCTATAGCTATTCTCATCTACATTTATCATTTCTTTAATCTATCTCAATACAGCTTAAAAATGATTCTATTCTTCTCTCTCTTCATTTTATCCTTGGAGAGCTTTTCCTTCGTAGTCTACTCTGATCAAGCTGTGGCCGGCTCCTTAAAAACTTTATCTTTGCGTGGTTTGAGGGCAAAACCTGCTTATTATGAGGAGCTGCAGCAAATAGCTAACTTTAAGAGATCCAACGAGAAGGTATTGACTGTAGAGGACTATGGTGCAAAAGGTGGTGGAGTTGATGATACTATGGTAGGGATAAATTTGTCCTTTTGGTGATGTTGCCTTGTTTTTTCTTTCTTTTAAGTTATTTGGAAAATTGAACAAGAAAAAGCATATATGTATCTTAAATTTTTTTATATTTATTAAATTTATACATTTATTTAAATATTTTTCAAATATTATATCTTCTAAAACTATCATTTAACATGAATGCATACTTTACTGCAAAATTGTACATTGTATTTATCTTATTTGAAAATTTTATAAATATTCTTTTAGTTGCAAAATTTTACAAGTGCTTTTGTAAGAAAATTAAAAATGAGGCAAAATATAAATAAAAAATCAAATTTTAATAAAAAATTTAAATAAAACATGTAAAAATATTAAAAATATTTTTGAGTTAAAATAAAAAAATTAGTTAATATATATTCAATTTGGTCTATTTATATTGTTATGAAATAAGCACATAGATATATATTGAATTAATAATTCAAATGAAGAGATGTGACTTCTTTTAAAAAAGGATTCAATTAGTAAGATAAGGAATCTTTGCTTCAATATATTTACAACATAAATAGAAGCTTCATAAGTATTTGCATGCTAAATGGATTTAAGTGTATAAAAATTTTGACATTACTTATTTTGCCAGGCTTTTAGAAAGGCATGGAATGCAGCTTGCTCCTCTAATACTCCAGTCTCTCTTTTGATACCCAAGGGTAACATATACCAATTAAAGCCCATCACATTTTATGGACCTTGCTTATCAGATATTTCAGTGATGGTGAGATTTGAGCATTCATCATAAATCAAATTATCAAAATTATATTATTAAGGCCTTGATCTATATATAACTTTTTACAATAAATATTCTATCACTCATTTATTAATGTATAAATATAATTATTAGATCATGGGGACAATTGAAGCTTCTTCAAACCCATCAGATTGGAATGGAAAGAACCAAAGGACCTGGATTCTCTTCAACAATGTAAAAAATCTTCTTGTTTTAGGTGGGGGAACCATCAATGGCAATGGAAACATTTGGTGGAAAAAATCATGCAAAGTAAATAAATCACAAGTAAGAATTTATTCTATTTTGGTTTTCAAAATTTAATCCATATTTATGTATATTATTTAAAGATATACATACTAATTTAGCTTATTTCTTCTTTGTTTTGTATAAAATTACCTTTCAGCCATGCAAAGACGCACCTACGGTATGTATCATCATCAAATACATTTAATTTTTTCTAAATATAAAATTTTTAACAAATTAATATTCATGGAAAAAATATATATATTGTTTTTTGATGTAGGCCTTAACTTTTAATGCATGTAATGGATTGACGGTAGAGAGCTTAAATGTGATAAATAGCCAACAGATCCACATTATGTTCGAGAATAGCAAGAATGTCATTGCTTCAAGCCTTGGTATAGTTGCACCCAGCAATAGCCCTAACACAGATGGAATTCATATTGCAAGAACACAAAATATTACTATTAACCAATGCACCATTGCCACTGGTATGTTTCACACTAATGTATGTATTATATATTAATATATATATATATATATATATATATATATATATATATATATATATATATATATATATATATATATATATATATATATATATATATATATAATTTACAATTTATTTGGGTGAATACTTACTTCAATATTATTTACAATGTACATTAATGATTGATATATTATTATAATTTACAGGAGATGATTGTATATCAATAGTGAGTGGATCTCAAGATGTGCATGCTACTAACATAACTTGTGGCCCAGGTCATGGAATTAGGTAAAAAAATAAAATCTTCATTTACGATGATCTTGTTGATTTAAATGAATTAATTAAGTTTTATCGACATGTAATCATAGCTAAGAATGCTTATTTTTTAAGCTATGATTAATGACATTAGTAAATGTGTTTTAACATATCTTAACTTTTAATGTTACCTAGTATTGGAAGCTTGGGAGCAGAGGGCTCCACTGATCAAGTATTAGGAGTGACTATTGACACTGCACATTTGATTGGTACTTCAAATGGGGTTCGTATCAAGACATGGCAGGTATTCAAATAAATTAAGAAATATAATTTTTAGATCAATATATGCAAATTTAAATTTAATTTAATTTAATTTTATGATCTTGAAATCTACTTTGACATAATGATAATATAAATTATAATTGATTAAATTATAATTAATTCTTCTTTTGAAATTATTTAATGAATATAAATTTACTATATTATATTTAAATATGTAAATCTTCTTTTTATTTTTCAAAATTTTCTTTATTTTTAACTATGTGACTTAGTAATTAATATCGATCAATAGTTCATTTACAGCCTTATTATATACATAAGAACACTCTTGTGCATTTAAAAATGTAGCGATAAAACAAGAATATGATGTTTCTACGTAAACTAATAATAGGCTAAATATGTATAAATGTAAATACACATAAAGTTATAATTTTTTTCAATCCTTTGGCATATACTTCTAACTCAATACAAGCGCGCAAATGATTTCATTTCCTTATGCTTTTTTATTTTTTATTTTTATACTTTTTTTCTTTTTCTTTTTACACATTTCCTTATGCTTACTTTAGCAATGGTTTTTTTGTAGGGTGGAAGTGGTTATGCAAAGAATATACTATTCAAAAACATAAAAATGAGCAATGTTGAAAATCCAATAATCATCGATCAAAACTACTGTGACTCCACTAAGCCATGCACTCAACAGGTATATCAATAAGTTATCACAAATCAAAATATAAGCACATAATCTTACAATTCATTTGATATTATTTTTTAACTATTTTTGTGATAGCAATATCATTCAATAAAAAAAAATTGTGAATGTTTAGATAAAACAATTATACAAAGCTTAATTTAAAAGTTTCTTTTAAATGAACAAAATTGAAATTATGATTCAAAAATACTACTTTTAAAAAACTATGTAAAAAAAGTAAAATATTCATTCAAAGATAATATTAGTAATATTCATCTTTCAAATTAATAGGTTATTTATCGATAAATTTGTATATAATAATTTTATTATTCTATGCAGAAATCCGCAGTGCAAGTGAGTAATGTACAATATAACAATATCATGGGTACAAGTGCATCAAATTTTGCAATAAATTTCAATTGCAGCAAAAGCTTTCCATGCAGTGGTATAATATTACAAGATATCAACTTGATTAAAAATGGTGGTGGTTCTGCTAAAAGCTTCTTTGCAAATGCTATGTTGACCAATATCGGGACTGTCATCCCAACATCTTGAACTTAATGTTCAATGGATAATATCACATTTCATGTAGATATATAGAATAAAATTAGGGTTGCATAAACATGCTCCCTGAAATAAATGATATGTTGTTGTTGTATACTTTTACATAAACTATATATAGTTTCGTTTAGTGTATACATATTTGATTGATTAAAAAAATTTCATGTACATGTAAATTTCCTTATATATTAAACTTTATATTTTTGAATAGAGTGCCACTTTGCTGAAATTTTAAGTTTTTATGACTGCTTCTCTTTTGCCCTCTCTCTCTCTCTCTCTCATATATATATATATATATATGGCTGATGTGGAGTTGGAATGATTTAGATTAATATTTTTTTCTTCTCTGCTATATGCATTGGAGAGCTATTACTATTTTTTTTTAGTTAAAACCCATTGAGGGGCCTACACATTAATACCAAAAAAGGGGTTACAAGATCCTTAAAAAGAACCTCTAGCTCGCTAATGCTCAAAAGACCAACAAGAGAAAGCAAAATAAATCCTAAGAGTCAGTGGTACCTTATACTAAGAATAACAAAAAAATCCTAAGTACATTCTAGGGCTGCAAGAAGATAGCACCCAAAAAAGGAAGAACAATATAATAGTATTCAGCACAATCTTCCTACAAAAAAATATAGGCTAACTTCCAAAAACTCAAAAACCTAGAGCTCTCGATATCCCTGCATAAATTATAAAGCCAAGTTTGTGGGCACCAGATCTGCACAAAGAAGACACTCCAACACAAAAAGGTAATTTGGAAAGTATAATGGGACGAGTAGATATTTAAGAATTTGACATATAAAAGAAGAAGTGAAGTGTCAAACCCATCCATGAGAGCAAACACAACTGCTACGGTGTGTAGAAGACAAAGCAGCCACGGTGCCATTTGGCGGCAAAACTGCCGGTCAGAGGACACGTACCACATCCTTATTGGTAGAAGATTAATTGGGAATGGATCATAGTGATATTTTCGACTAGGCATTAGCTCTATGTGAGCTAAAGTTATAGTTGAATTTGTCCACCTCGGCAAACTTGTTTAGAGGATGGATGGATTTTGCTTTCAGTGGTTGATGGGTTTGTTTCAATTTTAAGACTTTTGGATTTTTCTTTTTTAGTTTTTGGATTTTGGAGTAGTTTATTAGCAATGAAAAAAATATTTATGAACCCCTCCGGTTGATATCTGTAGTCAACACGGCCATCATCAGGGTGTTTGGGGCGTTTTTATTTGTAGGTTGAACCTTGTTGACTCTGTCTAGCTGTCGACAGAGGATCGAGTTTCATAGGTTTTATGCCTTTAAGGCTTAATATGAATGAATAAAATAAATATCCTGATTTACCTCACAACAGCATATTTATTTAATAGTTCAAGCCCTATCGACTTCTATCTACCCACATAGAAGGATCGGGCTCAAACTTAGATTTATTTATTGACCCGCGTAGCATCCCTAGATATCATGTGTGTACCCAATAACATGCTCGTCGAGGCCCATACGGGTGTTGTGATTATATATGCCCTTATGTGTACCTATGTGTATACAAATTATGATGCATGTGCGAGGGCATTTACTTGAATACACTTATATATGTATCATTTATTATTCTTTGATACATGTCGAATCCTTCTGGTTGTAATTGACATGTTGAATGTGGAATGGGTCTTTGACAATGTCATTGAACCCTCTAGATTGTAGGGTGTTTTTCATGGAATTGAGTCGTGATGATGGAAATATTATCGCTCCTTTCATTCCTGCCTTTTGATAAAGTCATCAGGCGCATATTGTATTTGTTACAAATCCACCACCACAGCCTTCATTTGTGTCTTGATGTTGGTCGTCTTTATTGATAAGGGTACAGTGCATTTGTTTACAAGTTAAAATTACCCACGTGAGGAATTATTATCTCTATCATATGCTTCCACCCATGTTCGTAGGGAATTCACTACATTTACAATCGTCTGTTGATTATTGTCCCTTGCATGTGAGGAGTCTCTTGTTTATTCATTGCTAATCGTATTTACATTCATATGTCAGTATCATCAATCATTAGTTAAAACTTTTATATTGTTGATGGCGAACATATCATGTCCCAAGTTCTTGATAGTGTATAGGCACTTGCATTTTTGCACATATAGGTTGTTCTTCGTAAGAAAATGAACAATGGAGCTAGCACGGTGATTCTTTTATTTTCATTAAAAATCTAGCATCATTGATTTCAATCTTGTGGTTGTTCTTTCATCTGACTATTACCGGTGAGCGAATAAATCTATAGATTGCAAACCTTTCATTTATTTGGACACAGCTTGTAGTTTGCAAGGGACTTATGTGTGGATGATAGTTTCACTATGCACCTTGTGTCGATTGCTCAACACAAATCATCTTAAATCACTTAAGAGCATGATAGAGATACATTGCTTCTACTCATGGCATACCCCATTTTGGTTCAATCAATTGCTCTTTAGGAGTTAGTTATGCCTTATATTACAAACCAACTATGATGCTCCAAAGTTCTCATATGATGGCATTCTAACTAAGTCATACCATTTCACAATTTCCTCTTTTTGTGTGTTCATCAAATTTTGAGATGATAATTGTAAGTTCTTTATTTATCATTTGTTTTGCATGTGTTTTCTTGCACTTAATCTTGTAGGATGCTTTCATTTTTAATACAAACTTTGTGATTAATCCATATACGACTTGTGATGTTTATTCATGTTCTCGCTTAGGATCAAACCATGCATCATTTCAATTAACATTAAAGCTTCATTCAACATAAGCTTTATGATTTGTATATCCAAAATTCATAAATTTAATGAGAGTTGGAGATTCTAACTTTAGGCTTTAGGTTCTATTCTTCATCATCCATTCAAGTTAAAGTGCTTTGCACTTAGCTTATTTAAATTCAAATTCTTCATTGATTATTTCATTTATGCTTAAATTCATTATATGTTCAAGGTCATTTGATTAAAGCACATTGGAGTCCAAGATGATTTCTTGGCTATCCAAAAAGTAGTGTTTGAATCAAGTTTAAGTTTGAGCTCATTTATTTGGGTTTAAGTTTTAATCATCCATTTTTTTATCCCTGCTGTCCAAAGATGAGTTCCCTGTTGTTCAAAAATTTGTGCAAGTCCTTATCTTTTTTAGACAAAATTTTGGCAGCCTCCCGGCGTCTCTCCCATTTAGGGAAAAACTAAGAGGCAACCTACTCGCAATGTCAAAAAAGACGTGCACAGTTGGTGTTTGTGAGACACCGTGGCTGTAGTTTTTTTGGTTGTCATCCACCACGCCATGAAAGGTGTGTATAGGTTATTAAAAGCAGATATTTAAAAAAAGAAAAGCAATTATTTCCCTGTCGGGTACTTATATTTTTGTCTCGCTGTGCTAAGAAAAGAACGGACAATGCTCGCCCGCCTTCGGCGTAAAGATCGTATCGAGTTTTCTCCCACCACGCTAAGAAAAGTGTGTATAGGGGGTCCTTCGGCACATCGCAAACACCAAAATTAGATTTTAGGATGATTATTTGCCTCACCACAAACACCGCGACGAGCTTCCTCCCACAGTGCTAAGAAAAGCATGCATGGGTGGTTACTCGCCGCATTACAAGCGCTGAAACGGGTTTTCCAAAATTTGTAATATTTTTTTTTTCTTTTCTTTATTTTTATTTATTTATTTTTTCTTTCGTTTTCTACTTTTTTGAAACTTCTCTCTTTTTTTTTTTAATTTTCTCCCCTTTTCTTATTTTCATAAATGTACATACACATAATAACAATAACAAGTATAGTTGTCAATTATAATTAACACTAATTAATTATACAAGATAATATCAACAACTAACTATAAGTGAGTGATTGAATGCAAAAAAAAAGAAATAATAATTAAAACTAATAACTTTTTTTTGGTTAAAATCCACAGAGGGGCCTACGCGTTAATATCCAAAAAAGAGGTTACAATGTCCTTAGAAGGCACCTCCAGATCGCTAATGCTCAAAAGAGCTAAATTAGAAAACAAAAGAAAACCTAAGAGCCGATTGTTCCTTTTTCTAATAATTACAAAAAGACCTAAGTACATTCTAGGGCTGGAAGAAGATAACACCCAAAAAAAGGAGGAGCAAAATAATCACGTTCAGCCCAGTCTTCCTGCAAAAAGAATAAGCAAACCTCAAGGAGCTTTGAGAAGAAGAATTCGTGAAATCCTTGAAAAATTTGTGAGCCCAAAATTCAGGATAGAGAAGCTGCATAAAAGAAAAACTCCATAATACAGCATTAATAAAGCAGCATAATTGTAAGAGATAAATATTAAAGCAATTGGAAAAGGAAGTGAGGTTAATACCCCCGCCATTTAAATTGATAACCTGGAAGGTAGCTTCAAGCATAACAGAGATAATTCTATGAGCAAATAACCTTATAGTTAACCCAACTTTACTAGAATAAGGGGTTAGAACATAAACATAGAAATAGATATTAAGGGGGTAAGAAAAAAAATAGAGTCTAGAAGTTCACCAGCCAAGAAACATTGGCAATCCCTTGCAGGTAGTCGAGGCACCAAGACACCCCAGATAACCCCCAAAGCAGAGTAGAAATCTCCCTAAGCAGTCTGTACAACATAATAAAAAAGAAGAAATCGAAAGGAGTCCCAGGCTCCCAGACACAACAAACAATAAGACCACAAAAACTTTAGATAATAAACGATTTCATAAAAAGGGCAAGCTTGCCGTAACTAGCCATAAATGCCAAATTTAGCAGCCCGGATGAGTGGCAATCACCTATAGCTGACAGACCAACCATAAAACATTATCCCACAGTACACTAGCAGCCCTAGATAAACCACCAAGCAGAAAGGAACAAACCCTTAAACTCCACCACAAAATAATAGTCATGACATTATAAAAAAAAATTCTAAGCTTCCAGAAGTTTAAATTGGGAATACCTCAAAAGCTACAAGTAAAATCTGGTAAAGGGACCAAAGGAAAATCACCAGAAAGAGCCATAAATACCAGATAAAGATACTAAAGCATGACGAAGATAAGGAAGCCTGGTTTTGTCTAGAGTAATAAGCCCTTTAAGATGGGAGGGAAGATTACAAACATTAAGCTCTTGATAAATATTAAGTTGACAACCAAATTTAGCCAACCAGTCTGCACAAGCGTTCCCTTCACGATAAATATGTGAAATAAGATAATTAAGCTTGGATAGAGACACTTTAATTTTTCTAATCGTGTAAAAATTGTGAGGATTACCAGCATTCTCATCCATAATAATATGGATTAAGAGTTTAGAATCCACCTCAATCAACACTTGATCAAAACCCAGTCTCAAACAGATGTTTAAACCATGAAGTTAGCCCAAAAGCTCAGCAGTGATAACAAAACAAAGTTTCAGAGGGCCAAAAAATGCAGCAATAGGACTACCATTATGGTTGCGGATGATCCCACCCAATCCAGCCACATTCGAACAAACCGATCCATCCGAGTTAAGTTTAACATAAGGAAAAGTGGGCTTAATCCACCTCACAACATGGTCAGCTTTATCTAAGGGGCCATTGTTACTATTAATGCCACAGTTTTTAAAATTTTTTATAGTAATACGATTGACAGAGTGCAACTGTAGAATTTTGTTTCTAATATTATCAATGATCTGATTTGTAACCATCTTGATCTCATTGTGTTTAGAGTCACTCCTGGCCTTTGAAAGATACCAAATAATCAAAATAGGAATTAAATTATGGATATGACCTTTGGCTTTAGAGAACCACAGTTTAAAGATATCAGCGACCTCACATTGAAGAACCTAATTTCAGCAAGATTAAAGAAGTGGTACCAAACTTTTTGAGCAATCACATCATTAATGAACACATGCTTGATACTTTCAATATTAAATAACATTGACATTTAGAAGCAAAGATAAAACCTTTTTTCCGCAAACGATTGTCCATAGGTAAATAGCCTTTTAGGCATCTCCAAGATAAAATAGAGTAAGATAAAGTAATACTATTATGCCAAAGAGATGCAAAGTTTTGAGAGAATTCATCTTTGAATCTAATAACCTTCCACACCTTCTTAATACTGAAATTACCAGATGAGGATAAATTGAAAAGAATTTTATCTTTGCAATATAAATTTAAAGGAATTTGCACAATTATCTCAGCAATGTCATTCGGAACAACCTCCAAGAGTTTTGTATTGTTCCATTCACCATTATGAATGAAAGAAAAAAACTCTAGTATTATCAATAGTATGGGTATTAAGATAACTATCAATAGAAGATGTACCCAACCAATTGTCTTGCCAAAAAGAAACATTCCATTTCCCAAGGCCCCATTGGATATAATGTTCAGTCTCCCATTTAATCTTACAAAGCCTTTTCCACACCAAAGAATCGGAGATTTATAGTGGAAAACCAAAGGATTGAGCTCTTTACAATATTTAGCATTCGTAAATTGAGCCCCCATAAACTGTTATTAGATCTAAAGGTAAACCAAAGTTTATGAGAAAAAGTATGCACAGTGTCAAGAATAGTCTTGCAATTTAAAGTGCCCTCATTGTAAACCCCACAGACTTTGCTCCAAGTGCTCCAATTAATTCAAGAATTGTTGTTTTTGGCTCCCCAAAAAAAAAAAAATTTATTGATCATTTTTTCCATTCTATTACAAACCGTGGAGGGAGGTTGAAGAGTATGAAAAAATAAATATAGGAATATAACATAACACACTTTTGATCGAAACCAACCTACCCCCAAAAGAAAGAAAACTAGAAGGCCAATTAAGAAGTTTTCTTTGAAAGATAGTGAAAATATTTTCAAAAAGATTAATCTTTTTTCTACCTTTAAAAAAAGAGCGGTGCCAAGATACTTAATAGGAAGTGAGGAAGAGTTAAAGCCACACACTCTCTTAATCTTCTTATTGATCCTGCAATTATTCACAGATTTACTAGTAATAAAATTACTCTTCTTTCTATTAATAGATAAACCACTAATATTCTGAAAATGTAATAAAATTTGAATAAGAGTTTTAATATTTTTAATAGAGGCTTTCGAGAAAATAATAAAATCATCAGCAAAATTGAGATAACTAATAGGAAGACCACCAGCAGTACGGAAGAGAAGGTTAGGGATCCTTATATAAAGATCCTCAAGGCCTCTTAAGAGATATTCCATGGCGATAATAAACAGAGAAAGAGATAAAAGATCCCCTTGTCTTAGCCCAAGCTCAGATCTAAAAAAAGCCTTGGTTAAGACCATTAATGATAATAGAAAAATAATAGTTTTTAATACTATTCTGAATAAGCTTAATGAAAGACTGATTAAAGCCAAACATAAATAACACTATATAAAGAAATTGCCAGTTCAAATTATCATAAGCATTAGTAATATCAAGTTTAAAAATAAGATTACCTCCAATAGCTCTAGCATTAATATCATGAACAATCTCTTGAGCTAATAAAATGTTATCAAATATACTCCTACCTTTCACAATCCCAGTTTGGTTGAAAGAGATAATTCTCAGTAAGATTCGCATTAATCTAGAAGCAATAAGTGGTAGATTCATTTTTAGGGATAAGCACAATATAAGTGGAAGAGAAGAATTTAGGGTATGGGTTGCCATTAAAAAAATCAATCATAGCATCCACAACATTAACTTTAATAATATCCCAAGTTTTGACAAAAAATTTGGTAGAAAACCCATCAGGGCCAGCAACAGAATAGCTATTCATATCTTTAACAGTGCTCCAAATTTCATCCTCTGTAGGGGTTTGAGTGAGTAAATGATTATCTTCCTCATCCACAACATTAGGGTTCACATAAGAATCCAAAATAGGTATGGTTAAAGTAGAGCTATTAAAAATCTCTTTAAAATAATTCACACCAGAATTAACAATTAACTCATCAGAATCATAAACACAACCAAGATTGTCAACCATTCTGAAAATATGACTTCTAATTCTATGTTTATTAGCTAAAGCATGGAAAAAAGAGGTGTTCTTATCACCTTCCAAAATCATAGTAGTAGAAGCCTTTTGTTTCCAAAAGATTTCCTCCTGATTTTGCAATTGGAAAAGATGAATTTTAGCATTATCAAGATTATAAAGATTATCAGTTATAGGATTATCCAAAAACAATTTATACAACTCCAAAACTTGATTTTCAGCTTCCTTGATATTCACAAAAATGTTTTTGAAAACATATTTATTCCACCATATGAGAACTTGTTTTAGTCTACTCAATTTAGCCCAGAGGTGAGCCATGCCTTTAATATTATTGTCAGAAGAGATAATGGCTTGCAAGTTATTAAAAACAACATTTAAAAAATCAGAATGGGGAATCCACATGTTTTGAAATCTAAAGGCTGAAGAAGCATTAATTTTATTATCAGAAATGTTCATCAAAAGAGGAGCTTGGTCATATAAAGTTCTACTCAAGTACTGAACTTGAGTCATAGGAAAATCTCTTATCCAATCATTATTAAAGAGAATTCTATCAAGTCTTTGCCACATAGAAGATCTACTCCAAGTAAAAGCACTACTAGAAAAACAAATATAAAAAAGGTTGCAATTAGAAATCATGTGATTGAAATCATCCATAACATTCACATTAGGGGGGTTACCCCTATCCTTGCATTAGCACTAGAGATAATATTGAAATCACCACCCACACACCAAGGACTATTAAAGATGTGGGCAAAATCCGATAAAAGTTCCCAAAGAGGGAGCCGACCTATTTTAGTACAAGCAGCGTACACAAAAGAAGCATTAAAAATAAAATTGGAATAAGAAATTTGCACATGAACAACTTGGTGAAAATCATAGATGATAGAGATGTTGAGGTGACTATCCACAGAATCCAAATTTTATTAGAACAATTAGTAAAGCTCATGTTAAAACCCAAATGAGAGGCAGTACTATCAATTTTATCAGAAGAGATGAAAGGTTCAAATAAAACCAAAAGATGAATGTTATGCACATGACCTAAGTGTCTAACACGGGTCTTAGAATCAGACACCCCGATTCTCCTCACATTCCAAATAAGGGCTTTAATCATTGGAATTTTTTGTAGTAGCTTGAGCCATAGTAGAACGAGGTGCCTCAGGTAAGGGAACTTAACCAATTTTTTTTTTCTTTTGCTCCTTAAAAACTCCTTCCTCCTTATTAGTTTTAGAAGCCCAATCAGCATTAGCAGATGAAGAGGTAATATTGGGACAAACCCATTTGTCCACATTTAATTTCAACCGCATTAATAGGGTCAGGAATTTACTAGGGATAAATTCCCCTTCTTCACAATCCTCCACACTATCCTTTCCCTTATCATTAGTATCCTCAGTATTCAAGAGGTTGGGATTCTCTTCATTACGAAGCATGGAATCAATAGAAAAAAAAAATATTAGGAAGCTCAATACCTTCCTCAATAGTTTTATCATTAGGAAAACATCTCTCGGGTGAGTTGCAAGGAGTATTATCTAAAACCATAACATTTTTCAAAGGAATAAAAATTTCATTTACAACCTTCTCAACAGTGGAAGGGGTGTCATTCTGATTCAGAGGAATCAGGACATCAACCTTCTCTGTGGATGTAATGGTAGCGGCCCCCTTTCCAATGGAGTTGTTGGAAACTTTTTTAAGCTCCGGATGTAGTTTAAAACAATAAAAAATCACATGGCATGTGTTTTTACAGTGATTATAAAATTTAGGAACTTTTTCAAAATCCACCTTTTATAAATAACCAAAAGCTTTTGTTCTTACTCAAACTTCCTTAGCATTTTTCTTAGTTATGTCTACTTCAATAGAACCCTAGCCACAGACGGACAGGTTCTAGAAGCAGTAGCTTTATCCATTTGTAATGGGCGGCAGAAAATCGAACTAAGGGCATGCAAGACTTTAGCGTTAAAAAAATGCAGTTTAAGATTAGGAAACGAAATCCAAATAGGCACAACAGGGGATTCTTCTTTCACATCAAAGAAAGGCATCCACTTCAAAATCCGCATTTGGCAGTTAAGAATAAAATAAGATCTACGGGCAAAAACAGAACTGTAATCAAGATCGTTGGATAGCTGAATAGCAACATGTTTGAAATCTAAAAGACCAACCGAATAGAAGCCCGACAATTTCAGATTACCAAAAAAGCACGAGTCGTGTCCAGATTAGCCTGTCGGAGGCCAAATTTACCCATTAAAGTGAAACGAAAAGGATAAGCAAGGTTCAAAACATCATCATCTGAGAGCATAACAGCCAACACACCATTAAAAGTAGATGGGACAAGTGAAGGTATGGTACACATGCCGAAGATCCAGTGAGAACATCTTTAAAGGAACAAGATTTTGGAGGAGAAGGAACCACCGAGTCCAAGCTAAAGAAACCTTTGTTTGAGTCTTGAACCTTGGTAGCAATATTCCCCCAGGGCATCGAGGAGGATGCCCCCGCCATCGCAGCTTAGCCCAAACAGGGTCGAAAGCAAAAAAGAGAATCAGCGATGGAAAAAATGGAACATATCGCTCGATTGCACTGTCGGAGAGGAAGCGAGGAGCAGGAGAAACCGGGGTATGAAGGGAACCCTAGAATTGCCCGAGACGGCGCTTAGGGAGACACAGAGAGTGAGGGGGGGGGGGGGGTTTAAAACTAATAACATATTTTAAAACTAACAAACAGATTTCAAAATTAAAGACATATATATTTAAAAAAAAAACTAATAACTGATTTTAAAACTAATAACATATTTTACAACTAAAGATTGATTTATAACTACAAAAAAAAACTTTATTACTGGATAAGACTAACAGCTAAATTAAAAAAAAACTAATAGTCCTAATTAATATTACTAACTAAGATAAAATGTTAATAACTAATAACTCTAGTCAACATTACTAACTGAAAATAATATCTTAAGAAAATAAAATAATAGTAAGAATAAAAGAACTGCAGCAAAACAAGAGGTTTCTTTGGTATCCAAGAGGAATAACTTCACGTGATTATGGTGGAGAAGCAAAGAGTTTGGGTGCAGGCATTCACATGAATGAAAGAGTAAAGAAGACAAAAGGAAAAGGGTAAGGCTCACTATCAGAGCCCTGCATTGGGTATCAATATTCCCACCCACCCACGTACCCACCCATATCCAATGGGCATGGGTGGGTATGGGTACACTCATGGCCTGATGGGTGGGTATGGGTGGGTACACAGCATCAGAGGACAACCGATTTATATTACTAATCATCATATGCATGCAATATATTATAGTAATCATAACTACGCAGTGCGCAACACTGAACCGCGTCATGACCATGATAAATTTTAATATGTGGCTTGAAATTTTGCAGTAAGAGAAAATGGCAAAAAACCTCAATGTGACTAATCCGTCGAAGACTACATTCAATAAGTATGGAAAGTGAGTGGGTATGACATCTGAAAAGTCACCATAGGTGGGTGTGGGTGGACAAAGCCCTCCAATGCACAGCGTGGATACCCAATGGGTACCCAACCAAGACCCCATGTAGGGCTCTGCTCACTACTGATTGAAGTGGAAAAGTTTAGAGTATGCCCACAACTCTCTTAGCCCAAATATGCAAAACAAGTGGGAAGGAGCTAGTCTGTTATAAACGGAAATCTGATTCAGTGGAGGTAGGCTACTTGGATACAGATGAAAGGGTAGTGTGGAAGTGGAGAGCTGCTATTGAAACGAAAAGGGAGGAGGTTGGATCAGAACAATGGTAAGAGGCGTGAGGTGCTGATTGGTATTCGGCCAGAATGAAGGCTGAGAGATGAACGGAGGTCTGGGAGTTTGGTCTTGAAAGGTTTGGATATAGTAGGAAGAGGAGTTCGTGTGTGGGAGGAGTTTGGACGGAGGTAAGGTCGAATGGATGAATCAGTATAGAGAGCTCAGTTGGAGGGGTTTTGGCGTGGGAAGGACGAAGAGCTCCGTGGAAGTTCTATTTAGTTTCCCTTTAAAGATAAATCTGTGTATTCGGGCGAAAGTCACCTGACGTTCGGACAACCAACCTGGATGTGTCACGTCACCCAAATACATTGAGCCCCGATATATTTTGCTGATGTGGCGCATCTGGATTGGTGTCTGGATGAATCCGAACACCGGATGCAATAATTTGCCATGTATTCGAGGCCGTTTGGCATAGGGAAACCGGAAACGGATGCAACGAACCAGGCAATATATTAAATGCCAATAATTTGGGTCATTTTATTTTTCTATTTTTTGTCACCTGGTTCTCATTAAGATTTGATCAATTCAAATGCCATATTAGTGGCTTGTCACCATACATTAATTCCAACTGATAATAAGGCTTTAATTATATAAATTTGTCTTCATTTGTGTATAATTTCTCAATTTGCGTGCAATTTTCTCTTGATTTGAGTGCTGATCGCCTCGTTTTGCGTATTAATTTTGCCGAACATTGAAATTAGATAAATTAATAATGCATTTAAGGTATTGTCGATGTTCCAGACACAACGACGCAATCCGTTTCGAGATCAAACTTCATTTGAGAGACGCGATGTCTAATTTCCTTGAAATGCTTATTATTGCATTAGGACCCTCGTCGGTCATGGTATGATTTTAATTGGGCAAATTGATAGTCAATTTAAAGTATTGATGACATTTTAGACGCAATGGCGAAATTCGTTCGTCGAACAGAGATTGTTTGGTCGACGTCGAGGGCTAAATTTCTGAGCATGCACATTATTATCTTGTGATTTATGCTTTGCCTTGAAATACTTGTCGACCTTCTCGTACATCATTAATTTAATCAAATTGAATGTCATCCATGGGTATTTAGTATGTTCTGAACGAAGTGGTGAAGTCCGTTCGCCCATCGGACATCGTGTCGTTACCGTCGAGGAAAAATTCTTTGATATGTGTGCTTTTTTCTTTTGTGCCTGTTGTATGTTTTTGCATGTAGATTTTGTCCACATAACTTTCTTTGGATGAATTAGGAGTGTATTTTAGGTATTATCGACGTACAACGGCGTAGTCCGTTTTGCGATCGAACTTTGTTTGAGCGTCGTTGAGGCCTTATTTCCCTCATATTGCGTGTCTTCGGATCATATTTAAATCGCCTCAAAATTCATGACACCACCTCAGAAGATCCAAATTGAATGAATAAAATGTATGCTTTGAATGTCGGTGACATTCCAGATGCAATGATGTAGTCCGTTTGTCGATCCGACATCATTTAGTCTGCTTCGTGCTTTAATTTTTGGTGTCGGTTGTCACTTTTGACCAATCTCTCATTCAATTGTGAGGGGCCTCAACTTGGAAGAATTCAATGTCTTGATCACAATGACGCTGTCCATTTTACAATCAGAGGTCATTTGACCCTTCAAGTGATGCGTGGTATCAACCCGCGCACTGCTCGATTCGCCATTATAGCCCTTGTAGCAAGGTACAACCCTTCCAACCAATGTTATTCATTCCCGTTGCAGGCCTAACACCCATGAATGAATGTATCTTTAATTTCTTTAGATTTGTTGCGTGGTTGAAGGTTGTTTAGCTTCTTGGCACGTAATTAGGCAACAGATGTCCTCCTTAACATTTTTCACATTTCCAAGATTGTAGATTCCTAATTTGCAAAGCCCATTCATATAATTTAGCTCCCAACTCTATACCCACTTGCATCTCGTAGTTATCCCAATTAGGACATTGATCAAAAGAGGGAAGAGAATGTAAATGTCTGAACTTTCCAATCCTCCATAATATATCAAGCTCGATTCGTGTAGCAAAATCATACCTTGAAGTATGAATGACCCTTCTTTTTATTACAACTCATCAAACAAAGATTTTTTTTTTATCAAAGATATCCTCAATAGTCATTCCTTGAAAATCAAAAATCTGGATGTGATCAAATTCAATCTACATTCAGGTTGAGTCATCTTTATCAAATTTATGCTCTTTGGGGTGGTTGTAGGCGTCAACAGAGGGTCCAACATTTGACTCCAATTTATTTACATAAAAGGATGCCTTCATTATATATATATATATATATATATATATATATATATATATATATATATATATATATATATATATATATATATAGAGAGAGAGAGAGAGAGAGAGAGAGAGAGAGAGAAATAGATTTTTTTTTAAAATTAAAACCCACTAAAGCATTAATATAAGGAAAATAATAAAAGTCCTTAAAATGGATAAATAGCTCACTACCACTCTAAAGAGCTACAATCAAAGCAAAAGAAAAACCTAAGAGCCATAAATCTCTATCTAAATGCAATCCACCAAAAAAAAAAAAAAAAAAAAACCTTAAAATTTTACTAGAGGATAGGAACCATCACCCTAAAATTGGAGAGCAAAAAATATTTGAGAGACTAAAAGGAAAAAATCACCTGCAACAAAAGCGAATCACCTGAACTTAGAGTAAACATAGAAGCAGGGAGAGAGAGCAAGGCCATAAATAAGGATAACCCAGAGAAACATATGAGCAGTCAAATCATTCAAGCACAAAAAGCTAAAAACCTGACAAAACCACTAAAAGAATAGGTAAATTTTGTAATAAAAAAACTCCAGAGAGAGACACAACAACCTACGAGCAAACAACAATGAACAAAGAAGATTCCTGTCACCAAATAATTCAATCATATTTCATAGATCAACCAAATGAAAAAGCTTAGCAAGAGAGCCATTAACAAAGAAAATTCTTTCCCCAATCAAAAGGAGCCAAAACTCAGCCCAAAACAAACTGAGCAGCCAAATAACAACTACAAAATCAACTTCAATAAAAGGCAATCAGTATACACCAAAAGAACTCAAGAAAACTTATAATCAATGACCTAGACATCAGGGATAAAGCACATGATCCAACACCAAGCATCAACCAGGACCCAAACCTACCGGAAGCAAAGAGAATTTCTATCCAGGGTCCTAAAAGGCCAAAATAGAGAAAACCATAGCAATTAGCCAACCTTTCTAAAGTAAGACAACCCCATTATATCAACCCTCAACATACCCTTAACCAGAGGAAGCTCAGAGCAACTATGAAATATGATATATTCAGTAGTAGTAGGACCTTTCTTAGCAAGATAATTAGTAGTACAATTCCCTTCCCTCGAAATATGAGAGATTTTATAACACATTGTCTCAAACAATTTATGATATTTCAAAATAAGTAAAAAAAAGAGAGACCACATTATAGAACTAATTAGAATAAATGATATTCACTAAAACCTTGAAATCAGATTCAATCCAAACTTTAGTAATATGACAATCTAAACATATCTTAATAACTTGCTAAAGAGCTTCCATTTACTCGTTAAGAATACCACAATAATTCAGAATTTTAGACGAAAAAGCTATCACAAAACCATGATAATCACAGATGATGCCCCCACAACCAACATGTTAATGGAGACAGAGCCATCAATATTTAATTTAAACTGATCAAAATCGAGAGTACGCTAGAGAAAAGATTTAAAAAGCTCATAATTAATATCAGGCAACACAATATTACAGAAAGAAAAATTTTCATATTACCCCTACAAAATTTTGTCTTAAGCACCTTAGCCTGAAAAAGTTGAGAAATTTTGTTCTTAAGGAGGAGGAGAATAATCCTCTCAGCATTCATTTTAATCCCATCATGTTTGTAGTTAATTCTTGCCTACCAAAGGATCCAAAACACCAACATAGGGATAAGGGTAATTAAATGACCTTTAGGCTTCCTAAAAAACCAATCTTGTAGCATACAATAACAATTGGTATATATGGCTCTTAAACTAATGTTCAAAGAGGACTATAGAATCTGCCAAACTTTGAAAGCAATAGGCCCATTCAAAAAGACATGGTTAATTAATGGTATCCATCTGAAAACAACACTGAAACTTAGAGGTGATATAAATACATTTAGCTTTAAGCTCCTCATCCATAGGAATGAAACCTTTAAGAAGTCACAAAGTGAAATGGATATATGTTAGTACAAGTCTTATCCCGCAAGGTTATGGGACCAGCAAAAGCAGAAATGGTATTACCAAGGTGATCCCTAAGAATCTCACCACAACATGTAGAATTCCCACTTATAAAGCCCTTCACATTCAGTTTGAAAGAATTAATGGGGGGCTTAATCCAGTAAACAATTCTAGAACCAGCCGAATGGCAAGTGCCATCAAGCCTAATGCCAAGATCATTAGCAACAAAACAACAATTTTTAAAATTCTTAATAGAAAGAAGGTTAATAGATAATAACTTTAGGATTTTGTCTTCCACATTATTAATATTTCTATTATGGTTCATTCCCACACCATTAAAGTAAGAGTTGTTTCAGTCTAACCATAAATACCAAAGAATAAGAGAAGGAATCTCATTCATAATATGCCCTTTGGACTTGACAAACCAAGACCCCATAAAAGCATTAATGGAAAGGTTAGTATTAAAACAATTAAGCTTAAAAACATCATCAAAATAAATCCAAGTTTTAATAGCAACAGGACCAAAAGAAAAAAATATGATGCATATTCTCAACATGGTAGCAACATTGACATTTGGAAGGCAAAACGAAACCTCTTTTAATTAAATTATCCTCAGTAGGAATGAGTTTATGAAAAATTCTCCACATGAATTTAGCGATAGAAGAAAGAAATTTTTTATGCCAAATCAAAGAAAAAAAATATAAGAACACTCTTTAGATCTGAAACTGCTCCAAGCATCCTTAAGCCTAAAAGTACCATCTTTGGACTAGTTACACAATAGTTGATCATCAAAATTGGTGTTTAGAGGAAGATTCAAAATTTGATGAGTAATAGAATCAGGGATCACATTCATAAGTTTATCATAATTCCAACAATTATCGATAATGAAAGCACTCGCCTTAACTGTCCCCATAGAAGAGTTATTAGTGATAGAGTTGATAGAATGTTGGTCAATCCAATGATCCTGCCAAAAGAAAACATCACCGTGAACAAGACCCCAAGAGAGATATGGTTCACCTCTACATTTTACCTTACAAAGTCTTTTCCAAAAATTGGAATCCCCTTGTTGAAAAAATAAATAGAAGGGTCCTTACCCACACAATACTTAGCCATTATAAAATTAGACCAAAGACTCTTATTAGCATGTAAAGTATACCACAATTTGAAAGAAAAGGTATAGGAAAGATCACACATGCTTTTATAACCCAAAGCGCCCTTCTTTAACATGCCACAACATTTATCCAAAGAGGCCCAGATAATTTTGGTGTTAGAATTGGCCCCTTTCGAGAAGAATTTATTGATAATCTTATCAATTCTATTGCAAACCATTTTAGTATATTGAAGAGTTTGGAAAAACTATAAACAGGAAGTGAACTGAAAACACTATGAATAAGCATAATCCTATCACCAAAACTCAAAAAGTTAGAGTCCCAAGATAAGAGCCTATTCTGAATGGAGGAGATTAAATCATCAAACAAAAAAGACTTCTTATAGCCTTTAAAGAGAGGGACCCCAATGTGTTTAATAGTTAAATAAGATTGCATAAAACAAGAGAAAGTTTTGATAGCCCCTATACGATCATTGGACATCTTTGAAGGAGCAATAAAATAATATTTATTTTTGTTTAAGGAAAGCCCGCTAATTATCTCAAAGTAATTAAAGAAGTCTAATAGTTTATTAATCCGATTAAAAGTGTCATTGGGGAAAATGATAAAATCATCAGCAAAACAAAAATGCGATATAGGGAAATCACCCAAGGTTCTAAAATAGAGGCTAGGATTATGTTGAAAGAGGATTTATAAAAACCTCTACACATGTAATCCACCACAATAATAAAAAGAGCAAGGGATAAGTGATCACCCTGTCTGAGTCCATGAGAGGATTTAACAAAACCTTTGCTCTTTCCATTAATAATAATAGAAAAAAAAAAGAAAAGAAACTTTCAATGCAATTCTTAATCATATTAATAAAAATATAATTAAAATCAAATAACTATAAAATTTTGTAAAGAAAGCTCCAGTCAATGTTATCATAAGCCTTAGTAATATCAAGCTTCCAAATAATGTTGTTGCCTCTCACCCTAACATCAAGGTCATGACAAAATTCTTCCGTCAAAAGAATATTATCAATAATGGCTCAGCCTTGAACAAAACCATTTGGAAAGGGAAAATAATTTTAGGTAGAATGGAAATTAACCTACTTATGAAAATTTTAGAAATCAGTTTACTAAAAAAAGTACAAAGGCTAATAGGTTTCAAATCATTCCAGGTGGAAATAGTGGTGGATTTGGGAATAAGGACCAAAGACGTGGAGGTAAAAAAATTGGGAATCAAATTCCCCTCAAAGAAATCCAAAATAGTCGTAAAGAGATCATTGCAAATGATATTCCAAGTATGTTGAAAGAACTTAGTAGTAAACCCATCAGGCCCAGCAACCGAATCACCATTTATGTTACAGATAATATTCATTAATTCATCCATAGAGGGAGGATTTACAAGCAATTCATTATCCTCCTGAGAAATAATGTTAGGAATAATACCCTGCAATAATATTAGAAGAGGTAAAAACTTTATTAAGCTGATTTTGAAAATGTTGAACAACTAAAGTAGCAATTTCTCTCTCTCTCTTTCGTGAACAAACTATCATCATGCATGATTTTAGAAATAGAATTTTTGGCCCTTTTCTTATTAACCAAAGCATGGAAATACTTGGTATTATTATCACCATCAACCAAGTGTTTAGTAGAAGTTTTTTGCTTCCAAAAGGCTTCCTCTTGAGCTTGTAACTTAAACAAACTAGCTTTAGCCTCTTAAAGCTAGTTAAAATTAGTATTATTAGGATAGACTTGACAGATATTTTCCAAAGACATAACCTTATCTTCATTAACAAGGATATTAGTAAAGAGATTTTTGAAAACTTTACGATTCCACCAATTGAGGACTTGTTTCAATCTTTTAAGCTTAAGCCAAAAACTCTTCATGCCAATCACAAAATTATTAAGAAAAATAGGAGCATTCCAATTTTCCTGAACTAGTCCAATAAAAGAATCATGAAGCATCCATATATTTTGAAATCTAAATTAAGGAATAAAATTTAAATGTCCAGCTTTAATAGTAATAAGTAAAGGCGAGTGATTAGAAAGGGTTCTACTGAGATGCTCAATCGATATAGTATCAAAAGAATTAATCTAACTGTCATTAAACAAGACACGATCCAAACGTTGTCATAAATGAGCATGATTCCAAGTAAATTGATTACCAGTAAAGCCAATGTTAATCAAATTGCAATCCATAATCATATTGTTAAACTCCTCTATAGCAAGAGAATTAGGAGGAGAACCCCCCAAACACTCAAAAGGATTAGATATCGTGTTAAAATCACTACCAACAAGCCAGAATAAGTTGCAAATACTATTGAAATTGTTTAGTTGTTCCCATAAATCCGTCTAGTAGTATGGGCAGAAGTAGCATAAATAAAAGAGGCAAACCAATTCAAATTCAAAAATTATATACTACAATGCAAAACCTGAGTAAAGTCACCAATAACATCAATTCTAACTGGATCCTTCAAAAAAACCTAAATTTTATTGATAGAATTAGAAACAAAATGCTTAAAACCCAAAATTCTAGCAGCAGAGGGTAATTTGGAGCCATTAATTAACGGCTCAAGCAAAATAAGAATAGAAATATTATAGATACGGCATAAATTCTTAACTCTAACTCTAGAGGAGGGAAAACCAATACCCCTCACATTCCAAATAATTACTTTAAACATAAAAAATAAGTTAAGAAGAAGTATTCAAGCGACAAGTATTTCTAGAAGGCTGTATGATAATATTTTTGCTTTCCTACCTCTCCTATTCTGAGGTTTGAAAAAACTAGTGTCATAGTCATCTTTGGTATAAGATTTAGCAACAATGTACAAATCATCGGTGTCAGCAAAATCATCACTATTATAATTAGAGGCAGTGGGATGCTTATAGTCATGTTTGGGTTCTAGTTGAGGACATTCATCCTCCATAAGGAGATCTTCCATATATAAGATAAGCTTACCATCATCAACCACATTTAAATGATTCTCCTCCTCCCTTGCCAATTCACCTTCCTCCAACTGAAAACCCAATCATAGCAGTATTCTCTTTTTCAAGCAAGTCCTTCTCCACCTAAATAACTTTAGCATTTTCTTGCTCATTCAAATTGGAGCCATTAATAGAGATATTAGCTAAAACCATTTCATTAATTTCAGGACAATTTTTGTTAATATAACAAGTTGCAGTAAACTCAACATTAGAGTTTTTATTTTTAGCTCCAACCACCAAAATCTGAACTTCCATATTAGATAAATCAAATGAAGGTTTAACAAGGACTCTTGCTCAATAGGGACATCACCCATATTAGTAATTGTAGGTTCCACACAAGCTAGATGCATATTAGCCTCATAATTTTTAATCGGTTTCAATTCAGATCCCTCCAAATACACAAGATTTTCAACAAGAGTGAAATCCGCATCAGTTACCGTAGGAACACAACAAGCTTGTTAATATTAGCCTCACAATTTTTGTTTGGTTTCAAGTCAGATCCCTCCAAATGCTTAGAATTTTCAACATGAATCAAATCCACATCGGTCCTTTGTGGTTTGTTAGAAGAATCATTCTCCTTACGAAGATGAGGATGCTTCTTAAAACATTCATTAATACTATGACCATGCATTTTGCAATAAGAACAAAAAATAGGAAGGTTTTCAAATTCAACTTTTTGAAAATATCCCTTCAATTCTGACCCAATCCAAATATCAGTGGGATATTTTTTTGGAGATGTCCATCTCAACGAAAACCCGAGCTATAGAAGGCCAAGAAACAGATGATGTAGCCTGGTTGATTTGTAACGGTCTTCCAAAAATCGAAGCCAATCCGTATAAAACTTGAGAATTAAAGAAATGAAATCAGCTTCCCTAACATCAAAATCTGGTGTCCATTTTAGCATCCGCATTTGGCATGCCTGGATATAATAATATCTTCTAACAAAAACTCGGCTATATTCTATGTCATTAGAGAGTTGAATCGCAACATGAATTTGATCTTGTAAACCAATATAGAAAGAATACGACAGTTTTAGATTAGAGAAAAATTTCTGCATAACATTGAGATTGGGACGTCTCAGCAAAAACTTACCAACCAAAGTTAAAGAGAAAGGAGCAGCTAGTTGAGAGACCACATCATCATCAAATAACAAGATAGTCGTTCAACCCATAAACGAGGAATGCACAAATTTAAGTTTTGAAGAAGATGAAGCAGAACCAGCTAAGACATCCTTGAAAGATCGAGATTTCCCCTCACCAAGATAAGGAAGGGGTGACGAAGGAGTCGTCATAGCCCCAAACCCCAAAAACCCCATGAAAACCTCAAAACCAAACACAAAAAACAACGAGCAAAGAACAACGATTAAGAATACAAGCGAAAAGTAGAGAAAACACCACGCCAAGAAGGCCAGCTACAGAGTATGATGAAGAAACCCTAGATTGCCTCCAAATCGCCAGAGCAGTATGACGGGAGGGAAAGCCTATATATATATATATATATATATATATATATATATATATATATATATATATATATATATATATATATATATATATATATATATATATATATGTATGCTTTCCCTCCCGTCATGTATATATAGTTAACTAAAATAAATAAGAAATGAAGTATGCTTAAATTTATTAAAGTTTAAACTCAATTAAAGAAGAAGTAATTACCTGATATTTTGAAGTTGAGAAAATTCATTTTTTTATATAATAATGATAACATCAACTCTTTATATCATTATGTGAAATTATCTACATGAATATTTATTTTCTAATTGAGTTTTTAAATAAAATTATTATTATAAAAATATTGAAAATTATAGCTGAATAAAAAAATTTAATATTAAGTAGATATTAAATTATCTATGTAATATGTTATAAAAAAATAGAACATATGGCTTAATCAAAGTAATTTATATAATTAAGTTTTAAAGTAAAATTTTTTTATTTGAGACACGTTATTGCAGCTTTAATTTTATCGATTTTCTATTCATTTCAAGAAAATCTTGAAAGAAAATCCATCTATCAAGAATGTATCTATCAAATCAAAGAGTTCCCAATCTTAAGAGGCCTGTTGACTTTCAACTAAAGCTTATTGATAAGAATTATGTAATTGGACTTGAATTATGTAAGCTTGTCGGAGTTGAAGTTCAGATTGACCTCTTGCATGGTAGATCATAATCCTCGTACAGACTAAAAAAAAATAGAAAGATGCAAAACGTGTTTCTCATGGGATAACGAAAATTAACTGAAATAAGCTAATGGAAACTTGTAAGATAAAGATGCGACTATTTTTACAATAAAAGTAAAGTAATGTACTGTTACGGCATCATTTGTTACTTAATTTGGACATTGCATCAAAATTAAGGAGTTCTTTGTAAAATTCTTCAATTAAATTTAGTAAGACATTATCTACTTCACGTTTGTAAATCAAATAATGTGAAAAAAATTAACATGCTAAATTCCTTAATTAAATTTAGTAAGACATTATCATAAACACATTTATGATGAAACAGCTGAAATCAAATAGAATTTTTATTACTACAACTCAGGACATTAGATACTTGAAGCCAAGAAATGGTTCGACTCTCAGTTCATTTCCATAAGTAACCTGTGGAAAAAAAATTAACCTTAAACAAAGAATAAAATCATATTTAATATCCAAAACGCATTATATCTTAGATAAGGTGGATATTAGACAAGTTAAAAATTTAAATATACGTAGACAAATAGATATTACTAAATCGCGAATCCTCATTTGCGGTTCAATGTTCAATCTTAAAATTGGATTTCCTTTATCTTAAAAAAAAAGATTATTATTTATTGTTTAAATATGATAATGGGTATTAATAATTACAAGATTACTATCATTAATTTCATCAATTATAAATTTTTTTAAACAAAAAAAATCACTTTTGTTGCGTCCAGGAGTATTCGTGGCGGTAGAGAAATATAAAGTTTATCGTCTTAGCATTGTATGAAAATCTGGCACGCAATCGGATAAGGAGAGAGGGTCTAACATTTATGAGACACCAAGATTTTTACGTGGAAAATCCCTGAAAAGGGGGAAAAACCACGGGGCCTAGCCCAGTTTGAACGAATCCACTAGTATTTGCAGTCGATTACAAATGAGGCCCTTCCTTGGGAGAAGGCCTTAGCTTGATGTGCATCTTATAGAGTACATTACATGATGTAAATACAAAGAGCTACTATTGACATATTCGCTTGGTAGGGAGGACCGTAGTCGGCGGGAAACAGAGGTCGGAAAGTCTGTAGTTGGCGGGCAGCGTGAGTCAGGAGAACCGTAGTCGGCTGGCGACGGATGTTGGAAAGACTGTAGTCGGCGGGCGACGTATAAGTCAGATGGACTGTAGTCTGACGACGAAGATCAGAAGGACAGCGTCAGATAGATGTCCAACCATGGAAAGAAATCCATCTTCGCGTAGACGTCTAGCGAAGTCCGATAACCGGTAGAAATCTGGCGTCGGGTAGAAACTTGGCGAAGAGTGAAGGTTCGACGTCGGGTAGAAGTCTGACGTCTGTTGGTGGCAATGGAGAACTCCGGCTTCACTTGGGCGGATTCTCAGCGTCAGAAGGGAACTCTGTTGCAAATTGGGAAGAATTTCAGCATCACGTGGAAGTTGGGAAGAATTCCTGCGTTCTCCCGAATATCACACAAAATCCCGGCGTGTTCGGGCGGCAGGAAGAGCTCCGGATGTGGTCGACTCATTTGGGCTCGGATTGGGTCGAATTTGGTGTCGTTGGGTTCGTATTTCTGAGATGCTCAATTTGACTATAAGCTTGCTGAAATCGGAGTTCGGGTGGTCCCGGAATTAATTTTTGAAGTTTCCGATTTGGGTTTTGCATCGAGATTTGTGCCCAATCAAGATAATTTCATGATAACGTATCAGTTGACACCCTATTTTCGGACGTCGAATCTCCAGAAGTCCGAAAATATTTTTTCCAAAATTTTACATTTGCCGAATCGCAAAAAATTGCGTTCCGAAATTGAACACTTGAAAAAACTTGATTATAGAGGCCCCGTTGAGCTCCAAAAGTGTCGAAATCGAGTCCGGAACGTCAAAAAACGTATTCAGGGACCCCAAAAATGTCCGAATCGGACCGTGCGGGTCGAAAATCGGCCCCGGACATGCGTAGACGGCCGAACCAGCCGACCGGCCACTAGCCGCCGCCGACGCCGGCGAGAGCGCCGCGCGAACAGGCGCACCCCTTGGGGCGCGTGGTTGCTGGCCGGTAGTTATGGTTTTTTAATTTTTTTTAAAAAAATTGAGTGGGGCCCACAAAAATCCGAAAAATTCTCAAAAAAATCCGAAAAAATTTTAAAAAAAAATATGGGAAATTCAAAAATGCTAGAGAACTCTAGAAACTTCTCATCTTCTCTCCAAAAAGTATAAATTGGCCCCCCTATGCCTTTAGAAAAATTGCCTCTTCTCTTTCTTTCTCCCTCTGGCTCTCTAGCGGCTGAGGCTTCCGCAATTTTCGAGTGGGAAACTTCCCCTGCTCGAATTAGCACAGGAGTTTCGGGATTTCTCTTTCTTCCCCCCCCCCCCCCCCCCCCTTCTTACTGGCGGTTGAGGCTTCCATTATTTGCGAGTTGGAATTTTTTCCTACTCGAATTAGCGCCCCTTCTCGCGTGTAGAAGCTTACGGGATTTCTTCCTCTCCCTCCGGCTTACTGATAGTTGAGGCTTCCGTTATTTGCGAGTTGGAATTTTTCCTGCTAGAATTAGAGCCCCTCCTCGCGTGTAGAAGCTTACGGGATTTCTTCCTCTCCCTCCGGCTTACTGACGGTTGAGGCTTCCGTTATTTGCGAGTTGGAATTTTTTCCTGCTCGAATTAGGGCCCCTCCTCGCGTGCAGAAGCTTACGGGATTTCTTCCTCTCCCTCCGGCTTACTGACGGTTGAGGCTTCTGTTATTTGCGAGCGGGAAATTTCCCCTGCTCGAATTAGAGCCCCTCCTCTCGTGTAAGAGTTACGGGATTTTTCATTCTTCCCCCCGGCTTTCGAGAGATCTGTTGAACTGCAGAAATCTAGCGTCGGGTAGAAATACGTCATTGGGCAGAAGACCGAAAAAATTCCGACGACGGTCAGAATTCTGACGATGAGTAGAAGTACGGCGTCGGGCAGAAGTCCGATGACAAAGAGAAGTCTGACGTCGGGCAGAAGTTCAACATTAGGTAGAAGACCGATGAAAGTTCATCGATGAGCAGAAGTTCGACGACGCGTAGGAGTCTGCTGACGAGCAGAAGTTGGATGAAAGAGAGAAGTCCGACGTCGGGTAGAAGTTCAACGTCGGGTAGAAGACTAACGAAAGTTTGTTGATGAGCATAAGTCTGAGGACGAGTAGAAGTCCGCTGACGAGCAGAAGTCCGACGACACGGAGAAGTCCGACGTCGGGTAGAAGTTCAATGTCGGGTAGAAGACCGACGAAAGTTCATCGACGAGCAGAAGTCTGACGACGTGTAGGAGTCCACTGACGAGCAAAAGTCCGACGACAAGGAGAAGTCCGACGTCGGGTAGAAGTTCAACGTTGGGTAGAAGACCGATGAAAGTTTGTCGATGAGCAGAAGTCCGACGATGAGTAAGAGTCCGCTGACGAGCAGAAGTCCGACGATTAGGAGAAGTCCGACGTCGGGTAGAAGTCCAACGTCGGGTAGAAGTCCGACGAAAGTTGGTCGACGAGCAGAAGTCCGACAATGAGTAGGAGTCCGCTAACGAGCAGAAGTCCGATGATAAGGAGAAGTCCGACGTTGGGTAAAAGTTCAACGTCGGGTAGAATACTGACGAAAGTTCGTCGACGAGCAGAAGTCTGAGGACGAGTAGGAATTCACTGACGAGCAGAAGTCCAACGACAGGAAGAAGTCCGATGTCGGGTAGAAGTTCAACGTTGGGTAGAAGACCGACGAAAGTTCATCGACAAGCAAAAGTACGACGACGAGTATGAATTCGCTAACGAGCAAAAGTACGAAGACAAAAAGAAGTCCGATGTCGGGTAGAAGTTCAACGTCGGGTAGAAGACCTATCTGAGGTTGTATGTAAGAACATTTGTTCGATGACATTAACCTGTGTGGAAGAGGTTGAGAGAATCCACCAAGGATGTAAGACATATCCGAGGTTGTATGTCGGAGCCATGCTCAACGACGTTAATCTGTGTGGATGAGGTCAGGAGAATCCACCAAGGATGTAAGACCTATCCGAGGTTGTATGTCAGAACATTTGTTCGATGACAATAACCTGTGTAGAAGAGGTCGAGAGAATCCACCAAGGATGTAAGACCTATCCGAGGTTGTATGTTGGAGCTCTGCTCGACGACGTTAACCTGTGTGGATGAGGTCAGGAGAATCCACCAAGGATGTGAGACCTTTCCGAGGTTGTATGTCGGAGCCTTTACTCGATGACGTTAATCTGTGTGGAAGAGGTCCACCAAGGATGTGATACCTTTTCGAGGTTGTATGTCGGAGCCTTTTCTCGATGATGTTAACCTGCGTGGAAGAGGTCGAGAGAATCCACCAAGGATGTAGGACCTTTCCGAGGTTGTATGCCAGAGCCTTTGCTCGACGATGTTAACCTGTGTGGAAGAGGTCGAGAGAATCCACCAAGGATGTAGGACCTTTCTGAGGTTTTATGTCAGAGCCTTTGCTCGACAACATTAACCTGTGTGGAAGAGGTCGAGAGAATCCACCAAGGATGTAAGACCTATCCGAGGTTGTATGTCGGAGCCTTTGCTCGACGACGTTAACCTGTGTGGAAGAGGTCGAGAGAATCCACCAAGGATGTAAGACCTATCCGAGGTTGTATGCCGGAGCCTTTGCTCGATGACGTTTATCTATGTGGAAGAGGTCGAGAGAATCCACGAAGGATGTAGGACCTTTCTGAGGTTTTATGTCAGAGCCTTTGGTCGACAACATTAACCTGTGTGGAAGAGGTCGAGAGAATCCACCAAGGATGTAAGACCTATCCAAGCTTGTATGTCGGAGCCTTTGCTCGACGACGTTAACCTGTGTGGAAGAGGTCGAGAGAATCCACCAAGGATGTAAGACCTATCCGAGGTTGTATGCCGGAGCCTTTGCTCGATGACGTTTATCTGTGTGGAAGAGGTCGAGAGAATCCACCAAGGATGTAAGATCTATCCGAGGTTGTATGCCGGAGCCTTTGCTCGACGACGTTAACATGTGTGGAAGAGGTCGAGAGAATCCACCAAGGATGTAAGACCTATCCGAGGTTGTATGTCAGAGCCTTTTCTCGACGACGTTAACCTGTGTGGAAGAGGTCGAGAGAATCCACCAAGGATATATGACCTATCCGAGGTTGTATGTCGGAGCCCTGCTCAACGACGTTAACCCGTGTGGATGAGGTCGAGAGAATCCACCAAGTTGTAAGAACTATCCGAGGTTGTATGTCGGAGCCCTGCTCGACGACGTTAACCTGTGTGGATGAGGTCAGGAGAATCCACCAAGGATGTGAGACCTTTCCGAGGTTGTATGTCAGAGCCTTTGCTCAATGACATTAACCTATGTGGAAGAGGTCGAGAGAATCCACCAAGGATCTGAGACCTTTCCGAGGTTATATATAGGAGCCTATACTCGACGACGTTAACCTGTGTGGAAGAGGTCGAATCGGATCCCCCTGGGATCGGTTTTACCTTGATTGGGAGGGAGCGAATGCCGCGTGTATCCCGAATCAAAGGTGAAGAATGGTCTATTTTTAGACTGTTACTGCCTTTTTGAGGTCGAGGTTAAGTCCTTGCCCAAGAAGTAAAATTCCAGCAATGGACTGTATAAGGCTTGTAATTGATTGGAAGTATCCTTGCATGTCGCTGGGATTTTTCCGAAATATCATCTTGATATAGAAAGCATCAGAGGAACTTTTTAACTAGAATTGGGGTCAATGACTGATGTCAGGAAGTTGATAAGAGCAATCTTTTGAGATTAGAGCAAAAGTTGCCCCCCAGTCGGGAACCATGTTCCCACAGACGGCGCCAAACTGTTGCGTCTAAGAGTATTCGTGGCGGTAGAGAAATATAAAGTTTATCATCTTAGCATTGTACGAAAATCTGGCACGCAATCAGATAAGGAGAGAGGGTCAAACATTTATGAGACACCAAGATTTTTACATGGAAAACCCCTGAAAAGAGGGAAAAACCACGGGGCTTAACCCAGTTTGAACGAATCCACTAGTATTTGCAGTCGATTATAAATGAGGCCCTTCCTTGGGAGAAGGCCTTAGCTTGATGTACATCTTATAGAGTACATTACATGATGTAAATACAGAGCTACTATTGACATATTCACTTGCTAGGGAGGACCGTAGTCGGCGGGTGACGTAAGTCAGGAGGACCGTAGTCGGCGGGCGATAGAGGTCGGAAAGTCTGTAGTCGGCGGGCGACGTGAGTCAGGAGAACCGTAGTCGGCTGGCGATGGATGTCGGAAAGACAGTAGTCGGCGGGCGACGTAAGTCAGAAGGACTGTAGTCTGACGACGAAGATCAGAAGGACAGCGTCAGGTAGAAGTCCATCCATGGAAAGAAATCCATCTTCGTGTAGACGTCCAGCGAAGTTCGATAACCGGTAGAAATTCGGCGTCGGGTAGAAACTTTGCGAAGAGTGAAGGTTTGACGTCGGGTAGAAGTCCTACTTCTGTTGGTGGCAAAGGAGAACTCCAGCTTCATTTGGGCGGAGTCTCAGCGTCAGAAGGGAACTCTGTTGCAAATTGGGAAGAATTTCAGCATCACGTGGAAGTTAGGAAGAATTTCTCCGTTCTCCCGAATATCACGCAGAATCCTGGAGTGTTAGGGCGGCAGGAAGAGCTCCGGTGGTGGTCGAGGAGGAGCTTCTTCCTTCTCCTCCTTCTTCTCTTATTCTTCTCTCTCTTCACTTGAGTCCCTTTGTGTAGAATGAGGGCTCTATTTATAGTTTTTCTGGAGTGGCATAGCCCGTAAATAGGCGTAAGATCAGGGGCGAATTGGGAGTGGTTTGAATGGATGGCCGATATTGAATCCTACGATCATGGACCGTTTGTTGGACATTTGAAGATCTTAGTGATGTTGGAATTTGGCGATCTTGGGCTCGTTGGATTTGTCTCGTCGAGCCGCTCGATTCGAGTATAAGCTCGTTAAAATCGGAGACCATTTGGTAACTCAAATTGCGGTTTGAACCTTCCAACAGCGCTTTGAGCCCTTGATTCAGACTCATTTGGGCTTGGATTGGGTAAAATTTGGTGTCGTTGGGTTCATATTTCCGAGACGCTCAATTTGACTATAAGCTTGCTGAAATCAGAGTTTGGGTGGTCCCGGAATTAATTTTTGAAGTTTCCGATTTGGGTATCGAGATTCGTGCCAAATCAAGATAATTTCATGATAACGTATCAAGTTCTTATAAATATTTTTATCATTTAAAGTATTACCAAAAAAATCTTACTATTATAAATAAAGTTTGAAAATCTATAACTTTAAATAATTATCAACATTTTTAAAAGATTAAAATTTGTTCAAAGACTTTCAAAACAATATCATTTTTCTTTAAAATATGGAGCATTTTGTGCCTTAACAAAAATAAAATAAAATTCTAGCTTTGCCCAGCCGACTTTTGCTCATCATACATTGTAGCTCGCCCTAGCCGCC